>JAZKJV010003278.1:0-600000 GCA_037367405.1 Ottelia alismoides | reverse complement strand
CTCTACCCGTCTCCGATCACCCATCATTCCATCCGACCATCGATTCACATCCACGAGACTTCTTTCCATCTTCTTCACCCTTTCGTCCAACCCGGTTCACCTCGGAACTGGGAACTCGGTCCTCCTCCTCCGTCGCTCGCCGGAGGACTACGCTGCGACCCATCTGACCACCCAATTCATTCGCTAATGGGTCGAGGCACTTTGCCCTCGACCCGAGTTTCGTTTTGTGCAGCTTGCAGGTCAGTGGGGGTCCAAATGTTCAGGCACAGCAGCTCCTAGCCACCATAGCCGCCGGGACTCTCCAGGGTCTTCTGGTCCCATCAGAGCCGATAATCCGCTGCGGACGACTTCCAGCTTCATTCCACCCATTAGAGCAGCATCGGAAGAGGTCCAGCATGCACGGATTGGGACGGCAAAGTTTACCGGCGAAGAGTTCCTTCAGGACCCTCATCCACCATCAGATAGAGCCTCCCGCCCCAGTTCAGATCCTCACCGTTTATTTGCGGGAGGCCCCAGCCGTTGATCCATCTGAGGATCAGATCCGAGCCGTCGGTCTTCGAAGAGGCATCATCGCATCTCACCGTCCGATCCCACACGTGGCACGCCTCAAGCCGAAGATCTCAATAAGGGGTAAATTTCTTGTAGGCCCTTTTTATTTTGGTTATTACTGTCTAGTCCTGTAAATATTTCCTTTATTTTTTTAGTTGGGTAATTTGCATATAGGATCTTCGCATTTTTGGATATTGCTATTTAGCTCCTGTGTGTATTGAACATGTGCCTCGACACGTGAATTAAGGGACATTTTGCAGATTTCATCCTATAATTGTTGGGTGTTACAGTTTGGTTTATTTTAAATAGGAATGACATTAACACCCCTGTGAGCGCAAGTCACGTGCCCAACTCGTGCGTTTTTGGGCTATTTGCATTCCAGGCCTTGATTTCTTTATATTTGTTACGATTTAGCCCCTGGAAGTATGTTTTCTTGCACTTAGGTCCTTGCTTGTTGTGTGCCTTGTTTTTATTTAATAAAATATCAAATCAAACCCAAATTGAGTGAAATTTGGACACGTGCCACTATGTAAAAAATTCCCTAAATTTTTGGGACAATTTTGAGGCTTTTTGTTATATTAAAAAAATCAAAAACATTGAATTTTGTTACTATCTAGCATAGAAAATCAAAGAAAAATATAAAAATTCCTTTAAAAATTCCAAAAAAAATTGTATTTGTTTATTTTGTTGTTTTTAAGTTCTAGTCCAATTTTTGTGTCATTTGGATTTATAAAACCCAAAAAATTAGAAAACGTTAAAAACCTTACAAAAATTCTAAAAAAATCTATAAAATTCAAAAAAAAATACAAACTCTTTTTCTGTAGGTTAGTTCTTGTATTTACTTTGCATAAAAATTACCATCAGATTTTTATAGGCCAATTATATATTTTTAATTGGCCTTTCAAATCTGACTGTACATATTGTTATTTTTCCCCTTTTCTTGATTTTTATAAAAACAACTAAAAATTGAAAAGTTCTGAAAAATTCACTAAAAATACTTAAAAATATAAAAAACACAAAAACATTTTTTATTTGAATTTTTTCTTTTATTTGGAGTGTTTTATAAATACTTGTTTTTTGGCTCTCCTATTTGTTTTATATTTTCCTTTATAATTAAAAATACAAAAAAAATTAAAAATTTTTAAAATTCCACCAAAAATACATGTGTTTATGTTATTCTTATTTTTGACTACTTCGTAGGCCATCTTGGCCATCTCGTGCTCCTTATGTTCGACCCTGGTCACTATACCAGGTTAAATAAAATAGCGAGGACCGCTCTCAAGTTTTATTGATTTTATCTTTGATTTGGGCGGTTCCTTTATTTTTCTTGATTGAGCTCTAGGCCAGAGAGGTTGAGGTCGCAACGACCATTGACACCTTCCTTTCCTTAGTCGCTCGGGCTCGCTCATCAGAATGGCGTTGTTGCTGGGGAGCACAGCTTAGTAGTCGTTGTTTTTCATTTTTGTTTAGTTTTGTTTTTCGTGGCTTTTTTCCTACGGCTTCTCTTTCGTCCACAGCTTTTCGCGGCTTTTTGATTTTCTTTGTTTTATTTTTCTTCTTATTTTATTTTTATTTTGTTTTCTTTTATTTTATTTTATTTCTGTCTATTTTTATTTTATGTGTTTTATTTCTATTTTTGCATATATTTTCTTTTATTGCTTCTCTTTTATTTTTTATAATAAATTGTGACTGGCATACATTTCTGTTTGATTTCTTGCGAGGGCCTGAGGACGGAGGCGGCTTTTTCGGAAGCTGAAGCAACCGTGGGAGTTGGAGGCGGCTCTTTTCTGCATAGAGCCGCAGGAGGATGCGAGGAACCTTGTAGGAGTGCGGGAGCCGCAGAATAGCCGCATAGATAGTTGGAGCTTAGATTAGTTTACTTTTCTGCAGACCATTATTAATTGTAATAATATAGGTACCTGGAATCTTAGAGACTTGAGGATTGCGGGGTCTGTTTCACCGAGCACCGGTGTGCTCGGGGGACCCCACCATGATTTTGTTTTTGTCGTTTTTCTTTTCTTTGATTTCACGTGGATTCATGTGCGTGAGCCCCTAGACTTAGGTTTTTATTTCGTTGAGCCAGGTAGCCTTATGTCCACAGCCCTAATAAGATTATTTGTTCCTATAGATTATGTTTGGACTTAGGTAAATAAAATCAATGCTTCACGATAATAGGAGCTTCTGTGTAGGACGGTTCTCGCACTGCATCCATATAGTTAGTTTATATTTATGCGCGAATCATAATTGCATGTAGACTGCTGGAGTCAGGTATGCCTTCTATCTCGTGCATGCATCATTGATTTTGTCGCGCATCGGCTTTTCCGCTTTTCCTCCCCCCTGTTTTTCTGGACTTAGGAATAAAAAGGAAATCGGAAAATTCGTTAGACGATTTTTGAAAAAATACATAAAAAGAAAAACAATAAAATCGGGACTACTAATCACACTTGACCTAAAAGACACTTCACATAAAAATATGTCTTGGGGAGACTAACCCCCTCCTCATTTGGTTTGGATGAGCGAGAGAGTGACCCGCATCCTAGGCAAGAGCCATATCTGATTTCTTGACTGACTACCGGCCTTTTATTCGGGACAGTCGGTTGAGAATATTGGATTCCTATCAGCTCGTGTAATTGCTCTAAAAGACTGACTTGATCACCTAAAATAAAATTGACATGGTAAGTGACTGATCTCTTACGGTCTTCAGCTCAGCGTTGAGTAGGTGAATCGGGGGTTTGCTTTTTCATCTTCTGTGCTTCCAAATCCCTCTCACCTTCCCATTTATCTTTCTCCCTCCCACCCTCCCTTCAGTCTTTTCTCTTCCTCTTCTTTATCCCCGGATGATGGATCCCCCTTACTTCTTGCCGACTCTTGCGGCTTCTCCATCTTCTGACCATCAGTCTAGTCCACCTTCAAGGAAGGTCGGATCTCCGACCAACCTCCCGTTCCCTCCCTCCCATCCATTTCATTACTCTGGGCATGTTGCACGAGACGTCCATGGAGATCAGATGGAGCAGATGCGAGACCCGGATGATGCCATTGCTGAGTTGAGAGTGCACCTCGTACGAGATCAGATAAAGCAGATACAAGTATTAGATATCTCCTATGCCAATATGGTGGATGATCAGATAGGACAGGGAGCTCAGTCAGCTTCTACATTAGGTCCATTCATCCTGGATTTGGAGCTTATTCAGAGACTGCCGATATTTTCAGGGGAGGTGCATGAGGAGCCCTATCTTCACTTGTCAGAGTTCGAGGAGTTTTGCAGGACACGGCTTTATTCAGACATTACTGCAGAGGAGGTGATGCTGAAGACCTTCCCATTCACACTTCAGGACAGAGCCATGAGATGGCACCGAACGGTTGGGAAGGATATTCACTACGTGGGGAGAGCTACGCCGAGAGTTTCTACAGAGATACTTTCCCCAGCGTAGAGCAGATATGATGCGGTCCTTGATCACGGACTTTTTAGTTGACCCCCAGGAGCCACTGCTTGAGGCATGGCCGAGGTTCCTTAACCTCTTGAGGAGATTTCCCGAGCACGGACTTCCACCGACAGACCTTATTGAGATCTCCATGCGGGGGATGACCGCAGATCAGATAGCACTGGTGATTACTTCATGTGGCGGTTCACACCGCGGTTCCGACATTGACTTACTACATGCCATCTCGAGGTTACTTTCACAGAGACCATCTTCACGAGATGCCGTTGTCAGGATAACACATGAGGATGTTGAAGTACCAATAGGGTGTGTCGTGCTACATGAGGATACAGTTTCTACACACCAAGCCGAGGACTTGGATTCTGCAGCACCACAGAGTACAGACGAGATGACTACGATAGTGGAGGTTCTGACCTAGAGTCTACTCGAGTTCCCGTTGGCTTTCCAACTAGAGTTCGAGTCAGCCCCAGAGTTTTCAGTTGACGATTCCTGGATATCAAATCTTCTGATACTCCAGGAGACGGAGGAGCCCCCGCTTTTACAGCAATTGATTCAGCCACTGTAGTGTCCAGTCCCGGAGGGGTCAGCTTCTTTTCTGCAGAGACACTTCTCGGAGTCCGACAGATACCACTATTCATCCCAGCAGCCACAGATTGATATGGGACACCACTTTGAGAGGCCAGACAAAGAGAGTCCTATATTCAAGCCTTTTGTCCTCCACTTTGACGAGACAGATACCTTTGCTGAGGACCTGATCGCGGCCAGCATTGTCGCAGAATGAGGATCAGCCGCAGACACAGTGCCAGCCTCCGCGGTGTTGACCAGTACCCTCCCCTGCTTCCACATGGCCGAGAGACAGACTTCAGATGATAATGCAGCCTGGTGGACAGAGTGGGTGCTTGACAGCAGCGCAGATGCCTTGATAGATCCTGGTCTTCTATTTCTCACCTCTGATCTTGCATTCCTCCCTAGGGTTATGCCACATACGATGTGTACTCAGTTTCACCTTCTGAGAGTGTATCCGATCTGGCAGATCACGAAACCGAGTCTTCTGATCCTTCTGATTCTGAGTCATCTCACCTCAACGACCCTCGCGAGGATGAGCCCATCCTGGAGATATTCAATGATCTGCCCGACTTGTCTTTATTATATGCATCGGATATCAGTCTTCTTAGAGAGTCTCCAGATCTTCACTTTCCATACCTCTTTGAGACACTGATCGACGTGGAGGATTCTAGGACTAATCCATCCTTCTCCACGTTTGATTTCTTTGGCTCTACACTTTCACTCTAGTCTGATTCCGAGCAGATGATTTCTTTTGAGCTATCGGATCCCGATCACATCTTCCCATATCCTTGGCCGGTAGCAGACACCCGCCTGATTACATACCTGGGTGTCATTCTTTACACTTTTGATTTTGTCGTTGTTCTCATACCAAGACTGCGATGACACTACGGCATTCGCCTTACAGATGACGTCCTGAACCTTGACACAACGTTATTTTAGCCTTTGCACCCAGCTAGGGGCGTAAAACCTAGCGATTGTTGAGAGGCACCTCAACATTGTACCCTTTTTTATATACGTTTTTCGTCGTGATTTGATCTTTCTTTCTTCCGTTTTTGTTTTCACCCCAGGTCTCGCTTAAGATTATCATTGCTATACTTAGGATATACCTCATCCTAAGTATAAGGGGGTGGAAACACCGAGTTGTTCCTTTCATTCCGTTTCATCACTTTTGTTGTTGCCTATACTTAAGGATTCTTCACCTTAAGTATAGGGGGAGTGATGTCCTTCCATCTTGTTTGTATTTGTAAACTTTCTTCATGTTCTTCTACCTTTGTTTTGCTGCCTATACTTAAGGATTCTTCACCTTAAGTATAGGGGGAGTGATGTCCTTCCATGTTGTTTGTATTTGTTGACTTTCTTCGTGTTCTTCTACCTCTGTTTTGCTGCCTATACTTAGGGATATTTTACCCTAAGTATAGGGGAGGTAGACCTTGTACATTCTCACTCGGATTTAACTTTGTGTACAGCCTGCTATACTTAGGATTATTTGATCCTAAGTATAAGGGGAAACCCCGAGATCCTCTTGCATTTCTATTCTTTCATTCGTCTTTGTATATAGACTTCCTTTTCACTTCCCTATACTAAGCACGAGTTATGTCTTGTTCATCGCTCTTGACTCTGAGGACATCGTTTGAGCTAAGTATAGGGGGGGTGTATATATTCCATATATACTTTAGCCATAACTCGTACTTTGTGTGAGTGTGTTAATAAATAAAAATGGCTAAAACCCAAAAATCCATAAAAATCCATAAAAATTAAAATTTTTCCTTGTAAATAAAATTCTTTTATTGCACATACATAGCTATTTGTACAAATTATTTTTTTAAATGTTTGTAAAAATCTTTTGTATAAATAGCTTTTAAATATTTTCATATCAAAATTATGTATATAGTACAAAATTTTTGTAAAATGTTTTGAAAAACAAAAGTTTGCAAAAACCTTGTGTAAATTTGTGTACATATTTTGAAAAACTTGCATTCATGCATACATCCATGTTTTCAAAGCATTTTTCAAAAATTTTGCACATGTGTAAATAGTTTGTAAATAACATCTTTGTAGATATTTGTACAGTTTTTCTTGGATCATAGTTGACATTTAAACTAGCCTGGAATTAAATTGAAAAATGGAGCTTGGTTAAGATCTTAATCCACCTAATTATAAGAGGAACCTTATAGGGCTTAGGGTTGAGACTTTTTAGGTCCATGGTGACTTTATTCTTTGAGTCCACTAGGCTATGATCATATGTCATCTCGATGAGCCTAAGTAGAGCACTTAACTACACACACATGACTCATATAGACAATGGCTTGACTTGGACCCGCACTTTACACCGAGCTCTCTACGGATGAAGTGGTGACGAGGCAGTCTTTCTTGACTAGGGATAGCATATGACGGTAGTACTTCTAGGCGAAACCTCTCTTCTTCTTGTAGTGAAGGAAGTGCATCTCAACTTGGTCCGGTTGCCATGAGGTCTAACGGTAGGAGTTATGGGTTGCAATAATGCTTCAAAAGAGGGATAGTCTACTGGATCAAGAGGAAAAACTCCTTATGTATATGTGTTGCACTTTGTAAATATGTTGTACAGATGCACATCAAAAAAATGCAAAAAGAAAAGAATAACTCCAAAAAGTGGTGGGTCTGATAGAAAATGATGATCCCACCGGAGTGTATATAGTGCAATAATCAAAGCTTGAGACTCATGTTCCATCTTATGTAGCTTACAATAGGGAGACTTAGCTACACTGGTTGAGCTCCCAGGGATACATGGTCCATTCTCTTCTTCCCCCTCTTCTTGAGCTGGTTGAACTTGAACTTAGAAGGGAATACCCCGCTACTCGAGGAAAGAGTGGCCAGACTAAGGTCATAGAGCTACCTTTTCGGGGAGGGTTGTCAGTTTGCTACTTCTGAGGTGGAGAGCTATACCTCACTTACACAGTACAAGGAAAGATTTATGGTCTTCAGGGTTTGTGTATGTAGACTTGTTCTGATCTGGATTATTGAGGAGTCTTGACTATAGACTAATGGATCTTTGAGGCTGTTAATTTTTAAACCTAAGTCCAAATAAGGTTCCGACACATTAATAATCCAAAGATCTGACCGAGCTCCATACTTCAATTTAATAAAGGCAAGTTTAATAATCAGCATTGATCCATGCATTTTCCCCTTCTTTTTCTTTTTCCTTTCTTTTTCACTTCTTTTTCAAATAAGTGTTTGCTAAGGGACTAGCAAAGTTATGTATAGGGCGGTGATGAATCCCCATTCATCACTCTTTATTCTTATATTTTAGCTAAAAACCTGTGCAAAACACCATGTATATTTGTGTAAAAATAATAAATTGATAAAAAGCATGCATTGTGTAAATATTAATAATTAGCATGCTTTTGTGCAAAAATAAAAGAATAAAGAAATAAAGAAAAATAGGGAAATATTTAGAATAAATATTGAGTGACCTAATCCCAAGGGAGGGCTCAGCATGGGCCTGACCGCAAAATAAAATAAGTAGAGGGAGATAGGGTCAATCATGCTTGTAAATACATCTATATATATAAATAATTTTATTTTCCTCAAAATAAAAATAAAAACGTGTTTCTCATATTTTTTACATATTTATAAAAATAAAATAAAAATCAAAAAAATAAAAATAAAAATAATAAAATTCATTTTCCACCTACTAAATATACCATGTACACATGTATATAGATCTATTTATTTAACTAATGTAAATAAATCATAAAAATAAAATAAAATAACCTTTTTATTCCAAATTTTATGTTATAAATAAATAAAATATAAAATTGGAATAATTATGCAAAAATAAACAATTAAAAATAAAGATAAAAAATACCTATGTATATATACCTATATATAATAATATATAGTAATACCTAATTTACTTTTCAAAAAAATAAATAAATATCACTAAAAAATTCTTTGAAAATAAATAAATATTTTTCATTTTGTAAATATTTTGAAATAAGGTCATTATCTATTTAATTTTGATTTTTCAAAATCATTTCCAATGGAATTATTACATTGGTCCACGAGGGATTGTTGACCCCCGGTCAACTCTCCCCCCAGGACCACCTTCCAGGCGGATTGGGTTTTTGACCCGATTTCTCCAAATTTTCCCAACCAGATCCGCCTCCCATTTCCTAAAACCCCGAGCCTCGATTATCACCGATTGATCCAAGACCCTCGCCCGGGGATCTTTCTAGGGATCTGTGCTTCACAATCGCCGCCCTGACTCCATTTTAGCTGGACCCCTAACACTATTTAGCTCAGCTCCGCCTCACTTTTCACGGATCTATGGCCTTCTCCCTCGTTGCCAGTGAGCTCCTCCTGAGTGATAGCCGTACGAGAGAGGGTCAAAGCGAGGCACGGGAAGCCGGGAACCACTGATACGGGCGCTACACTGTCGTGCTCCGCCGTGAAGTGAGCTAGAGCCTCTAGACCGTCAATCCATCGAGGCGAAGACCCCCGGAGGTCCCCGACCTCCAGCACAGACACCCTCCTTCACCAGGTAGCATAGATAACTTCTAGGTTAGGGTAGATTTCATTTTTTTATTTCCGTTCAGTGAACTCCGCCGCCTTCGCCACCCATCTCCGATCACCCATCCTTCCATACGACCATCGATTCACATCCACGAGACCTCTTTCCATATTCTTCACTCTTTCGTCCAACCCGGTTCACCCCGGAACTGGGAACTCGATCCTCCTCCTCCTCCGCTCGCCGCAGGACTATGCCGCAAAGCATCTTACCACCCATTTCACCCGCTACCGGGTCGAGGCACTTTGCCCTCGACCCGGGTTTCGTTCTGTGCAGCTTGCAGGTCAAAAGGACCCCATCTGGGGGTCCAAATGTTCTGGCACAGCAGCTCCGAGCCACCATAGCCGCGGGACTCTTCAGGGTCTTCCGGTCCCATCGGAGCCGATCAACTGCTGCGGACGACTTCCACCTTCATTCCGCCCATCAGAGCAGCGTCGGAAGAGGTCCACCGCGCACTGATTGGGCCGGCAAAGTTCGTCGGCGAAGAGTTCCTCCAGGACCCTCGTCCACCGTCAGATAGAGCCTCCCACCCCAGTTCAGATCCTCACCATCCATTTGCGGGAGGCCCCAGCCGTTGATCCATCTGAGGACCAGATCCGAGTCGTCAGTCTTCAAAGAGGCATCAGCGCATCTCCAACGTCTGATCCCATACGTGGCGCGCCTCTAGCCGAAGATCTCAATAAGGGGTAAATTTCTTATAGGCCCTTTTTATTTTGGTTATTACTATCTAGTCCTGTAAATATTTCTTTTAATTATTTTTAGTTGGGTAATTTGCATATAGGACCTTAGAGTTTTTGGATATTTCTATTTAGCCCCTGTGTGTATTGAACACGTGCCTCGACACGTGAATTAGTGGACATTTTGCAGATTTCATTCTGTAATTGTTGGGTGTTATGGTTTGGTTTATTTTAAATAGGAATGACATTAACACCCCTGTGAGCGCAAGTCACGTGCCCAGCTCGTGCGTTTTTGGGCTATTTGCATTCCAGGCCCTGACTTCTTTATATTTGTTACGATTTAGCCCCGGGAAGTATGTTTTCTTGCACTTAGGTCCTTGCTTGTTGTGTGCCTTGTTTTTATTTAATAAAATAACAAATCAAAACCAAATTGAGTGAAATTTGACCGTGGCTCCTGCCACTGTGTAAATATTTCCCTAAATTTTTGGGATATTTTCGAGGCTTTTTGTTATTTTTAAAAAATCAAAAACATTGATTTTTGTTACTATCTTGCATAGAAAATCAACGAAAAATATAAAAATTCCTTTAAAAATTCCAAAAAAATTTGTCTTTGTTTATTTTGTTGTTTTTAAGTTCCAGTCCAATTTTTGTGTCATTTGGATTTATAAAACCCGAAAAAATTTGAAAACATTAAAAACCTTACAAAAATTCTAGAAACTTCTATAAAATTTAAAAAAATACAACTCTTTTTCTGTAGTTTAGTTTTATTATTTACTTTGCATAAAAATTACCATCAGATTTTTATAGGCCAATTATATATTTTTAATCGGCCTTTTAAATCTGACTGTACATATTATTACTGTTTTCCGCTTTCTTGATTTTTATAAAATCAACTAAAAATTGAAAAATTCTGAAAATTTCACCAAAAACACTTAAAAATATATAAAATACAAAAATAATTTTTATTTAATTTTTTTTATTTTAGTTGGAGCATTTTATGAATACTTGTTTGTTTGCTCTCCTATTTGTTTTATATTTTCCTTTATAATTAAAAATCCAAAAAAATTTAATAATATTTAAAAATCCACCTAAAATACCTGTGTTTATTTTATTCTTATTTTTTACTACTTCGTAGGCAATCTTGGCCATCTCGTGCTCCTTGTGTTCGACCCTGGTCGCTATACCAGGTTAAATAAAATAGCGAGGACCGCTCTCGTGTTTTATTGATTTTATCTTTGATTTTGGTGGTTCCTTGATTTTTCTTGATTGAGCTCCCGGCATGAGAGGTTGAGGTCGCAACGACCATTGACACCTTCCTTGACTTAGTCGCTCGGGCTCGCTCATCAATGCACAACCTTTTGTAGTTAATGGGCAACTGCTAAGATCGTATCTTGAGCATGACACTTTCCTGTCTGTTGTGGATTCAATTCAAGTCATCTACCAAGAAGAGCCTCCAAATGTAGATAGAACAAACAAATGAAAAATACCAAAAACAATTTCATTTTCTTCTTTTCTTTCTTTTCATTTATTTGTTATTTATTCTTCCATTTATGTAGTCATCCCTTCCATTACTGCTATATAAAGGATATGATTCATCTTAAGTATGGGGGGACTGACAAGGGTGCTCAGTTTTGTATCCCTCCTATCTCCCAACTTGTTGAAATTTTGTCTATACTTAGGGATATCTTACCCTAAGTATAGGGGGAGACATGTCAAGCCGATGATTTTGTAAATTTCCACCATTGAACCTCCCTACTTTGCTTACAATCTGCTATACTTAGGTTTATTTGATCCTTAGTATAAGGGGGATGGTCGACTTCTCATTCTTTCATTATTTAGTCGTTGTAGTAGATGGTTTTCTATACTCAGCACAGGTTATGTCTTCCTTTTTCTTTCTGATCTATAAGGGAATAGCTCAAGATCAGTTTAGGGGGGTTGTATATACATTGTATATACTTTAGCCATAACTCGTAGTTTCGTATTTTTAATAAATATGGCTATTATAATGGGTAAGGATATATAATAAATCAACTGTAAAGAACAAACTCATAAAATATGCATTAACACACTGACCATGTTTCTTTTTATTTTACAAAAACTCTATAAAAACTTGCAAAAATCCAAAATACCTAAGAATTTGAAAAATGTTTTCAAAAATCCCACAAAAACTTTCCTTTTAAAAAAATAGATAAAAATATCAAAAGCTAAAAAATGTCCCCACAAAAATATCTCTCTTCATTGCATGAGCATATTTCAGAATGATTTTGACATTTGAATAAGTCTAAATAAAATCCGCATATTGGAGCTTGGTCTAGACCTTAATATACATAATTTTAGAGGGGCATGTTAAGGACTGGAATTGTGATGCTTCAAGTCATTATGACTTAATTCTTTAGGTTCTATGAGACTGCGTTCATGAGTCAATTCACTATATCTATCGAGAACCTTCATGCCATCCATACAACTCTTGAAACAATGACTTTCCTAGAAACCTTACACTCAGCACTTAGCTCAACCCATATGGATTGTTGAAAAATCTTGGTCTTAGTCGGGATGATACTAGGTCGCTTCGTCAAGGTTGGCTTAGTAATCATTCTTGGGGACTGCTGAAACCAGTACTTCTACCCACTTCTTCTGGTAGCAAGGATATCTAACTACTGAAGACTGGATTGAGACAATGCTTCAGATGAGGAATGGACTACTAGCACAACTTTTTCCAAGACCGCAAAACATGGATGGACCAAAAGACTGTATATTAGTAGGGGCAAAACAAGGATGCAGAGCAATGAAAAGCAAAGAAAAATCCAAAGAATAAGCCTACATTGAAAATTCCACAAAAATAATAAGCTTCTAGAAAAAGCCTGCTTCGTGGTGAAGACTCGGGTTACACTGGCCAAGCTTTACAAGGGAATGGGACTACACTGGTCCATTCCTACTTCTTTTCCCATTATTCTATCTTCCCCCTTCCTTAGTTGTGAAACTAGTTGCACCTGACCTTAGAAGGAAATATTTGTCTCCATGAGCACGAGCTGCCAGATGAGGGGACTCTTTAATAGTTCAGTGATTTGTATGGGAAGAGCTAACATAATTCACATACATGGTATCTGTCACTTCAATGTTGCAATATTATATGTTTGAAAGCATGGTTCTAACCAGGCTGTGAATTGAACTGGATAAAGGAGAATATATCCTAGCGGCTGTTGAATCACAAGTCCTAAAGTTAACTCAGTTCCGAACACATCATTAATGCAAAAGGTTTTAACGAAGCTCCAAACATTGATTTTTACGGATAATTTTAAATATTAGATCCATTCGACCTTCTTTATTTTTCTTTTCTTTATTTTCTTTTTTGCATCACCTATTCTCCCAATAAGTGTTTTCCAGGACAAGCAAAGCTAAGTATAGGGGGATGATGAATACTCATTCATTCACCTTTATTCCTTTATTTTTCTTTAAATCCTAGTTAGGTGCATGAAAATATAACTAACTTGTACAAATGAACATTCTGACTTGTGTTTGTGAATGATGTTTAAATACATGTATCTAAGTACATAAAATGAATAAAAAAAGAAATAAAATAATGGAAGTATTGCAAATACCGACTGACCCTAAACCCTGAGACTAACTTAATATTGAATTGGTCGACAAGGAATAAAATAGAGGGAGATAAGGGCAAATAAATACAGATGAAAGGGCACTGTCATCTAGAAAACCTATGTGACATCTGCACTGTATACAGCTGAAACTTACACTAATTGTAACACACTTTTTTACACATCAAATAAAAATACTTTCAACATCAAACATGTACATAAAAATTCATAGAAAAAGACAAAATTAAATACACATAAAAAAGCATAATGTGACTGGGGCATACACATAAAAAGCCACAATAAAAACTTCACAAATCCATATCTTCTCCACAGGAACTCAAAATGGACCACACTCACCTTTATTATACTCTAATATAAATTGTCTATCTAATAAAGGTGATTTTATTAGAATTAAGTTAAGATACAAAATGTGGCTTTTGGGGTCTGATTGCATATTTTACCTATATATTTTTACATATTTAATTCATTCTTTGTGATTTTACTCTTTTTATATTTTCTAATATTGATAAATATAATTTAAATTATATTACAGTTATAAACACAAAAAGAATCCATTAAAATTCCATTAAAATAAATAGTACAGTAAAATACATAGGTGAGCTATGCCTATATTATACATAATCATATTTATTTAAGTGCACAAATGAAGTCAGAAAAATAAAATAAAAATATGTAAATGGATAATTAAATATATTGTAAATATATAAACTGCAATCATAAAAAATAAAAGAGAAAATACAAATTAAAAATAAAATACACTATATTTAGGTAATTATACATATAATTACACTTGTAAAAAATTAACACATAATAAAATAAATAAAAATAACCTAAAATACTACATTAAATAAGAAATACCTATGATGTTTAGAGAAAAATTAATAAAATAATTTCAATTTAATTTAATTTAGTTTAATTTAATTTCTAATTTCCTTTCTATTTTTTCCTATAGCGCTTGACATGGCCTAATCATGTGCGGGTCTTGGTTGACTTGCTGATCAATTGTGCACACAGTTAGGCCTAGGCGTGTCAGAGCGCTGACCCCATCTATTCTCCAATTTGTTCACTTGATACTTGTTTATTTTGGGTTCGATTCCTTCTGTGAATCGGCTCCTTATTCAATGGTCTTTCAGGCCCTAGTGATTTCTCGAACATTGGAGCATCGATTCACCCAAAAATCCTAATCTAAGTAGCCTTACTATTTAGTTTGTCCTTCGACCTCCTTTTGAATTTGATCCATCTTGACCCATCTTCATCCCCTTTTATCTTCATCTAGAGTGTCCCCGGTGATAGTGGGTGCATCTCCTGAGATCTAGTCACGGAGGAGGCGAAGAGGCGAAATTCAAGCCCAACTAGACTTGCTTAGACTAAGGTGTTCGGCTCCATGTTCCCCAGGTTTGAGAAGCTCTTTTCTTTGATCTTTTGATTCCTTGCAGTAGTAACAGGATATTGTAGCTTTTTATTTTGTTTGATTTCCTCTTTTATTATATAAAATCACAAATCATAGTTTGTTGGGGCTTCGAGCTCAATCCTCTATTCACAGTCCTCCAACCTCACCGACTATCCCATTTTCTTCCCCCTTCACTTCTAAACCTCTAATATCGCTTTATTCACTCTCATTATGCACAAATCTGAATATCAGTGTCTCTACCTTTGTCACACGCCTGAGACCTCTACCCTGATCCATTGCACTTTGTTTTGGCCCAAATCAGCTAAGGGCCTTTGTTTTACGATTGCAAGCTAACCCTGTCGGTTTTGGCGCATGAGGCCCATACTTAGGATGATTTTTGCTCGGTCAGAGGCATCCTAAGAGCTCCATCTTCCCAGGCTTTCCTGATCTCTATCAATGGGTCCCTGACCTTTCAATTCATCCCAACCAACGTGGAGGAGTACCAACTTCATTTTGAGACACCTGTGAGCCACCTAGGTGTTCGGAGACGAACATAAGCATGGATCGAAGCTTACAAGACCAATATATTTTTCCCTATTCTTCCAGGCGTACTCACACCGTCAGATCAAGAGTCATCCCCAGGTGAAACAACTGCTATCCGTTCTCACCAAGCTCAGCCGTCGGATCTGCGAGAGAGATCTAGTCTCCGCCCTTCATCCGTGAAGCGCCATCGATCGTCTATTGCATGCCACGTGTATAATTGGAATTCCATCCACCATCAGCTAGTGCCTATTGGGGTATATTGCATATTCTCCTCCTGCTCTTTGTATTTTCTTTTTAATCCATAATCTTTCATTTGCAGTTCAAATATTTTTGTCATATTTACTCTTAGGAACCTAAACTTTCCTTATTTGCACTTTAGTCTAATCAACATCACCTCACGTGCATGTGCGCATGTGGGTACTGGGTATTTTGCAAGGAGAGCCTTCCAAGTTTGTGTTATTATTTGGTCCAAGGATTTTAAATATCAATGTAATATTTTGTCGAAAATTAAAAACATGACCTGCAACTTTTGAGATATTGCAAAAATACACCTACCGGTGTGTTTTACATTGATATAATTGGGATTTTTACGTGTATTCCCCTAGACTTTTGTAGGGTGTTCTGGACTGCAATGAAAGTTTATTTAAATCGCATTTAAGTCCCTGCCAACACATTTAAATTTATTTCATGTATTAGCATTATTAAAAATAACATATTGCATCTAAAAATTAAAGGAAAATTATCTTAAGTGCCTGGAACCGTTTTAACTCACATATATTTTTCTTGATGTAACAAAAACTATTTTCCCATTTACAAAAACACAATATGAATAAAATATATAGGTATAGAATATTTGTATATAATACACCATACTATATAGACTACATATATGAATTTATAAAAATAAATAAAAATCACAGAAAAATAGTTTGAAAAATAATAAACATTTTTCAAGTTATTCATTTTTATTTTAAATTCATTTCTTATTTTTAATTTAATATTATTTAATTTTTTGAAATAGAGTTTTTTTTAATAGTTGACCTGGGTTTGTTGACCGGGGTCAACCCTCCCTTTCCAGGCTCGAACTCGGACTCTCGTCACCAGACGCCATTTCTCCCATTTATTGCACCCGATTTTGAACTCCATATACCTTGAGATTCAGACCCAAAATTCCTCGTAGATCCAAGATTCTCGCAGATCCCTAAGTTGTCCTGAATATCCCTAGGGTTTCGTGCATTCCCTCGACCTTTTCTTGACCCTAGGACTGCATATAAATATTCTCCTCCGGCCTCCTCACTCTTTAGCTCATCCCTCACGCCTCCCTTGCCCCTTAGCTACCTTTAGGAGAGTGACAGCCTCCCGGAGATCCCCTTTGGAGCTTGAATTAGTAATTGGTTGCACAAAGCTCAAGACATAGTCGGAGCTCCGACGCGTATAGCCTTTCTTATATGCCGCAGCAGGATAGAGGCCAGGACCTCGCCCCCACCTCTGCCTCGCTTCACCATTCACGTTAGACCATCTGCTAGCCTTTAGTTCCTCTCAATTCCCACTGTCCACTTCAATTTCAATCATCAGCCATCCGCCATCTTCTTGGCTCTGACCACCGTGGTCAGAGCTCTACGATCACCTCTACCCGCACAGATCAAAGCCCAGTTTCACGATCATCCTTCTCCCACAATCAGACCCCTGTATCTTGCTCATTAGAGCGAAATTAGGATTGACACCTATACAATGCATTTCTAACTATTTTACGGTTTAAAACTTCATAAAAAATATTAAATTATTTTTTAAAAAAATCCAAAAAAATTTATGTTTTTATTTATGCATTTTTCAAACCTTTTATGTGTGCTTAATATTACCAAAAACTTTTTAAAACTTAAATACCTTAAAAATCTTATTAAAAATATGTATAAATTATATAAAATCCTAAAATATTTATTCCTATTTCTGATTTTTATTTATATTATATATTAAAAAAATATTGGAACTTTTGGGGATATTTAACTATTTTAAATTCCAGAACAATCCAGCCTATTATTATATGTCCCTATTTTGATATTTTAGTCACTTAAAAGTACATAAAAATTAGAAAAAAAATATAAGAAACTTCACAAAACAAATAAAATTATACAAACACAAAAATATTTTATTTTGAAAATTTTAAGTATATTTACATATATTTATAAATATAAAACTTTATATAGGCTATATATTATACTACTATTTATGAATAAAATTAATTTTATTTTAAATAACTGGAATATATTTTAAAACCCTTAAAAATCATTACTTATTTGTATTTTCTGAGTTTTCTATATTATATATACATTACTTATATTGCACCTCTTGTTATATATAGATATACATACATTTATTCTACCTTTATACATTAAAAGGAAAACTAAAAATAAAAAAAAGAAACCAAAACATATCAAATTCTAAAAATTTTATAAAAAAATATATACTATTAAAATCTAACAAAAATTAGAAAAGCCCTATAAAAACACACAAAAACAATTGTTGATTTTATTCATAGTTTGTCAATTTTTCTAGTTATCCCCATTTCCCCTTTGTAGTTCAACCCATACACTTGCGTACAATACACACTTATTTGTAGGATATAATAAATTTCATCTCACTTATATTTATTGTTCATTTATTATGTGGGTTTACTATTGATTGGCACGCTTGAGTTGAGTGTCGAGAGCCGAGAGAGGAGTCGATACAACAATTGCCAAATCTGACTTGTCGGATACCGCATGCCCTCCAAGACAATATGTGGCCACTATGTTCTCACTTTCACATGTGGAGGTTTCAGATGCGTGAGTACCACTTCGTGAATGCACAACGATGATTAGATCTCGGCTTATGATCAGATGATGATAGAGATCTACATCTGACAATAGTTGCTCGATCTGGAGGAGGCACTTGATTGAACGACCAAGAAGACAGATGGAAGAACATGGAAGAACTGGAGCTCGTGGCCAGTTCGATCGGCTAAATATCCTCCCTTCGATGGACTCCTCAACTTTTAATGGCTGCAATGGACTCTTAAAGGAAGCTCGCACCTAATGGAGTGCTCAAATGTGTCTAGGCCCCAATGATGGGGGCCTGGAGGTGGAAGAAGAAATGAAGCACCTGATGATGCTTTACAAGTATGACATAGACCCTCAGATGGTACTTGAGGGTATGTTCCTGCACGAAACTTCTCAGATGTCGAGGGCAAACTGCCTCGTCCTCATTTGGCATGGAATGGGCAAAAAATGAGTTAGAATGAAGATCCACCAAAGGCGGTGAGGGATGGAGCATCGTGGGCTCAATCTAAGTGAGATAAGGATGAATTGGGCATGTTAGGAGATGGAGAAGATGAGTGGGATGAGGATGGAGGCGAAGCACGATTGAAATTGGTGTGTTTGATCAATGAATAAAAGGTTAGATCTCAAGAGCCCTAGGAATGAAATTTTAGGATTTTTTAGTTTTTTAGACGAAATCAAATCAAATAAAAAACATAGCTACGCTAGAAATTGAAAGACGGTGGTAAATGGATAAAGAAATGGCCTCACCTTGTTGTGAACTGAGGAGGCAGAATCACATGGTGGAGCTCATCAGTGATGTGTGAATCATCTCTTATAGACCTTCTTCTCACCTAGAAATCACGGGAGGCTCTTCCTGTCATGAAGATTTCACACCTGGGGTTCATCTCCATGGGTTACGATGTATGTAGAGGGAGTAAACTTGAAATGGAAATCAGGGGAGAGGTTTTATAGTTGAAAATAGGTGTATTGCGACTCAGATTTCACATGAATTGATAAAGATAGATTGGATCTAAATCTAGAGCATGATTTAGGGAGATCAAATCTCCAACTTTCGTTGAGAGAGCCAATCGATATGATGAGTTCCTTGGGTGCAAAACATGTGGAAAAGAGGGGGTTCTAACAGACCCAGGCACGCCTAGGGGCAAGGGAAGGAGAGAGGGGGTGTTGACCATGGGGTCAACCCCCCTGGTCTGTGAGTGGTTCACGAAGGATCACAACAGGACAAAAACTCTATTAAATTTAGTAAAAATTAACAAACAATTTTATTTGAAAAAAAACTTAAAACATAAAAAATGCTTATCATTTTACTTACTATTTTTCATGATTTTTATTTATTTTTACAACGTAATTTAATTTGAGTTAATTTTTATATGGGAATTTACAAGTATAGTTACATATATTTTGGGGTATTTTATTTTTAGTTTGTATTCTTGATCGTATTATTACATTTACATATTTTATGCATTTAGAATATATTTGAATACATATTTACATAATTTTATTCTATTTTGATGACTTCATCTATATACATAAATAAATAAATGCAAAGTCTTTATAGGTATAATATACATATATATATTATTCTATTATTTATTTTAATGTTATTTTAATGTTTTTATTATGTGCTTATATTTTAAATGTATTTAAAATAATATGTACAAATATGCAAACTATAAGAAATCTATAAAATACAAGGAATGACTATATTGAATATAATATCCATGCATACAGTACAATATGGGAACCAAAAGCCAACTTTTGCATCTTAACTCTAATTTTAATGAAACACCTTCATTAGATAGATAATTAAATTTTATGAACAATAAAGATGAATTTGGTCAATTTTGAGTTAGTATAGAGGAGAAAGATGTCTATGAAGTTTTCTTTGCGGCTTTTTGTTTTGTGTATCTCGAGTGTGTTGTGCATAATTTTAATGTGAAATAAATTTTATAATTTTCTTTTTATTTTTATGTACAACGTTCATGTTGAGAATTTCTTTATTTGAGGTATAAAAATTTTGAAAATAAAATAGGGGCCCATATGCTATTTATTGATGAATAGAAATTAGGGTTTTTTGGTATTCTCTTAATAATTCATGTTCCTTATCTCCCCTACTTTATTCATGATCAACCAAATCAATATTGCCTTGGTCTCACGGTCTAGGGTCATCAGTGTCTTTGACACTTCATTTCTTTTTCTTTTCTTTACTTTATTCTTTTATTTTGGAAATAAATACATGTATTTATACAATATTTATCAATCGGATATTGAATATTATTTTGTACAAATTAATTATATATATATGCATTTAACTAGGGATTTAATGCAAATATGAAAGAATAAAGGAGATGAAATAGAGATTCAATGCCTCCTATACTTGCCTTTGCTAGTCCCTAACAATTTATGACAATGAGTGAATAAACAAAAAAGAAAGAAAAGAAAAAGAAAGAACTTGGAATAATTTTTAACTCTTAAACTTGTCTTGATAAATTCAAAGTTTGGAGCTCAATTAAGACTTTGCATTTTAGGTTTTTTTTGGAACCACATTCAGGTTAGGAATCATGACTCAACTACCCCCAGGTTCCATGTTCCTATATATTGTTCAATTCACATCCAATTAGAACCATCCTTTCAGTTGTATACTCTCATAGCTTTGAAATGATAGGTACCATGTGTTTGGATTGTGTTAGCTTTTCCTAAACAACTCACTGAACTATCAAGTGGTTTCCTTCTCTGGTAACTCGTCCTCGGGGGGATGGATATTTCCTTCTAAGTTCAGATGCACGTTAGTTCGCAACCAAAGAGAGGAAGAAGCTAGAAGAAAGGAAAAAGAAGTGGAAATGAACCACTGTAGTCGTATTTCCTTGTTAAGCTCGACCAGTGGG
Source organism: Ottelia alismoides (assembly GCA_037367405.1). NCBI lineage: Eukaryota > Viridiplantae > Streptophyta > Magnoliopsida > Alismatales > Hydrocharitaceae > Ottelia > Ottelia alismoides. Next base: position 578,973 of record JAZKJV010003278.1, on the reverse strand, counting down.
ACATAGTCTCCACCAAAAAGCATGCCTTTTTTTCAGAAGCTTGATATTTTTGGAATTTTTTGTGTAGGCTTCTTTTTGAATATTTTCTTTGTATGGTATTACTCTACATTCTTTTTTTGTCCTGACAGATATAAAATCTTTTGTTCTGCCCATGTTTTGGGGTCTTAGAAAAAGTTGTCCTAGCCAACCATTCCTCATCTGAAGCTTTATTTAAATCTAGTCTCCAGTCATTAGATGTCCATGCTACCAGAGGATGAGGGTTGAAGTCCCGGTTTCGACAGTCTTCAAGAACGATTCCTGAGCCACCCTTGATGAAGCGGCCTAGTGTCGTCCCTACTTAGACTCCAAGATCTTTCAACAATTAAATATGGGTTGAGTTAAGTGTTAAGTATGAGGTCTCTAATCAAGCCACTTTCTCAAGAGTCGTACGGATGAAATGAAGGTTGCTAGTTAGATACATTGAATCGACTCATGAACATTGTCCCATGGAATCTAAAGAATTAAGTCATAATGACCTGAATCGTCTCAGTTCCAGTCCTGAAAGGTTCCTGTGTTTAGGTGGATTAAGGTTTAGACCAAGCTCCAATCTTCAGACTTTATATAGACTTGTTCAATTATCTACATCATTTGGAAAAATGGAGATGCAAATGCAATGCAAGAAAATCTTTTTTGTGAAACTATTTCCTGTTTTTGAACTTTTTATGAATTTTTGAAAAAGTTTGTGATCTAGATCATATCTAATCAATTTTGGTTAAGGTAATGTCATTTAAGGAAATAATAATCATAAATATTTCACAAATATTCATCAATAACTATTTCAGAGAATTAACCTTTTTCCACTAATTGATTAAATGACCATCACAAGGTTCTTGATCGGGAAAGTAATTTTACAACAGTGACCCCTACATACTAAAATTAGCAAATCTCAATCAATTTAATTCTAAATTATGCAAAATAAATTTCCAAATTTGATAATTTGATTTATAACACAATCTAAGTGATATTCATGCATTATAGGTGTTTTAAGTCCTTATATAACTCTTTAATTACATCAAGAATCGCCGTCCCCGAAACCGTGGATATATGTTCATTAAAATGATCATAACTTGAGCAATCAGATTCCAAATCATGCAAACTCAAGTCCCACAATTTCCTTATTTAATGTATATCATAATACAATGATAATTTCGTGTTTAAACACTTTTAAACAGGTCGAAAAAACACACAAAACAGGGATGCATGAACAAAATGCGATGACAGTTCGCACAACCAAAAAATGCTTGTGTCATTTTAGGTTTATGGATCATATCCAAAACCTCCAACCTGGCTCTGATACACTTGAAGGATATGGGATAATCCTTAAAGAGCATCACAGAAGTGTGAGGATCACATCTTATGCGATCGAGAATGACTAATGGTACTAGTTGCTTGGGCCAGCTGAATTTTAAAAATTTTGAACGGTGAAATCACATGATCCAAGAACACTTCTCAGGTCATTCCATCTAAACCACAAACAAGTATTAGGATTACCTATTGAAGCATGGTTGCGATCGAGTCTCTAAACGAAGAGACCTCCTGCCTCAAGTATGATTCGACGAAGGAAACTCTTACGAGCACATTGATGAAACATGTGCTCCTCATAATCTATGTTGATGATCCAAACGGAGAATCTCCTAATCTTGTCACATGAGATCCGGCGTCTTCTTCACGAGTGAGGCTCACCGAAGGAGACGAAGATCCACGAGCAAACGATCTGCCAGCATAACCGTGATGCGACGGTGATGGCGACTCTCTCTAGGGGTCCATGGTGGATGGCCATATCGAGAAGAGAGAGAGAGAGACTTGGTGTTTAGAGAGAAAGAGAGAGGGAGAGAGCATTAGTTGTTGTTGCTGATGTGTATTGAAGAGCAAGGGTTGCCTCCTCTTATATATTATTTTAGGAGTCCAATGATAACACAAAATCAATGGATGAGAATGATTTGTGTTCCTTTAAATGGCCATTATTTTTTGTAAAAACACAACAACAATTAGAATAATTTATTTCAAATTAAATCAGTTATCCTTGTAGATAATTAGGAAGGAGATCAACCTCCTACCATAAAGAGGGTCGGATGGCCCCTTAGTCATAACTTCTACTTTCGTATTTTCAATAATATGTCTAATTAATAAAAATTAATACAAACACAGAACATTCTTTGTATATACTTGCTAATAAATCAGTCTAAAAGTATTTTCCATAAAGATTGAAAAAAGGTTTGAAAATCATTTTCAAAAATCTTTTTGAAAACTATTTGGAAAAGTTTCAACCTTTATAAAAGGTTTTCTTTGTAAAATATTCTTTTTTTTTGAATAAAATGTTTTGAAAATTTATTTTCAAATGGTTTGGAAAATGATTGCAAAAACATTTTGATAAACCTATATATATAGTTTAAAAAATCTTTGCAAAATGATTTTCAAATTTTGTAAATGTTTATAAAATTTATTTGTCAAATTAGTTTGCAAAATAAAGTTTTCAAAATGTTTGCAAAAATCTTTTCAAATTATTTTGATAACTATGTACACAATCAAGCAAATAAAAGACCATTTACAAACCATGTATATACAAACCTATAAATTCCTAAAAACTCTTGTAAATAATAAAAAATACACCCATATAAACAGCTCCACACGATTATTTTCGAAAAACCTTCATTTTGAAAAACCACAAAAAAGTTGTAAAATCAAAACCTATAAAAATTGCAAAAGCTTTTCAAAAATTTGCAAAACTTTAAAAAAAATCCATAAAAAGTTCAAAATTAGAAAATTACATCACAAAAATATTTTCTTGCATCGTACATAACATTTGCGTTTTTTAGATTGATGTTCATAATTTAACTAGTCTATGTAAAATCCAAAGATTGGAGCTTGGTTGGATTTTAATCCACTTAATCACAGGAACCTTATAGGAACTGGAGTTGAGAGACTTCTTGTCTGCTAGACTTAATTCTTTGAGATCAAAAGACTTTGTTCAATGTTGTCTTTATTGCCTAAGTAGAATATTTCAGAACACACACATGACTCTTTTTGATAACAACCTAGCTTGCACACCTGCACGTCACACTTTGCTCACCTCAGTTGAAGTGGTAGAAGGTCGGATTTGCTGGCATGAGACACAAGCCAATGGAAACATCGGAAGTCGCATATTTGTGATCGTTGTACCTGTTGACATGCTTTTCATAGGTTTTATTTAATTGAATTATTAACAATGTCATTGCAACCAAATCGAGCGTCACACAAAAAACATATTTTTTTCTCAAACAAAAATAATTACAAGAAAAGAATAATGTGTAGCAAGAGAAATTTTGTTATTTATTTAACATGTATAGCAATATGATCGAACTCAGGAAGGCTATAAATCCTGAGAGTTATTCAATTAATCGAAAAATAATTAATTAAAAGAAAACGGAATTCTCAAAGTACACTATGCTTGGTTTTTATTTCGATTTTTGTCTTTTGAATTTTTTATTCCTATTTTCTATTTTTTGGATTTTAAAATTTTTAATGATTTTAATTTTTGCATTTTTTTAAAAATATGATTTTCAAACCAAAGTCATGCACAAAAGAAATGCATTTTTTATTTTCCAAATATGATAAAAAATGCTAAAAAATGTCCAAATAAAATAAATTTATGTTTTGATATTTTTTAATATTTTTGTAATTTTTCAGAAATTTTTAGATTTCTTTAAGATTTTTAAAATGAATAAAAACTGATAAAATGCAAACAGATAGCAACATGACTATTTCGTAATTGAAAAATATAAAATAAACGCAAAAATTAAAAGATTATTTTTCCTAAATATTAGAAGAAATTATCTACAAACAGGAATTGAAATCACATTTTTTTGATTTTTCTACAACTTTATATGATTTTTTATGATTTTGTATATTTTTTCCTTTTTTGAGTTTTATAAATAACTCTAATGCTTGAAAATTGGACAGGGTTTAAAAGATAATGAAATATACCTAAGGTATTTTTTTGGAATTTTTGAGTAATATTCAAATTTTTATTTATTTTTGAATTTTAGTCATAGAAAATGATAATGTTTTTAATTTTTTAATAATAACAAATAAAAATTAAATGAAATGAAATTTATATACAATGAAGAGAAAAAGATCAGGGATATACACATTTTTTTGTAGAATTTTCAGAGTAATAAAAATTTTATTTTAATGAAAAAAGCATGCAAAATAAATATATGGAATACATGGACTGAATAACAAGTTCATATTGTTTTTGCATGAAAATGTAACAAGAGAGAAATGAAGGAAAACAAATGCAAATTACCCAGTAAATACGTGCAAAGCACATGCTGTCAGAATGGCAAGGAAGAATTTGCAATTTCTGAAACATTCAAGAGTGTAGATGGAATTTCACCCAACTATAAACGTGTTAGGCACGCACTTGAACTGGCAAGGACTCTTCTACAAATTCAGAAACCTCTAGGGGCTCAGTGATATTTGCCCGAATAAAATAATCCTAGGGTTGAAGGGCTCTGTTATTGTTCTTCAAAGAGCGCTTCGCCGCCCCTGTTTGTTCACGCCAAGAGGGTGGTGCAATGGGAGGTGCCACTTGCCTTCTCCTTCTCTCCCAAGCAGCGGGCGTCGGCTTCTGAGCTTGACGTGGGGTCGGTGGTGCATGGGTAGATGATGCGAGCAATGGCTATAGGTCGATAAAGTGGACTCGCAAGGCAGTGGAGGAAGATGCACGTGATGGCGAGCCGTAGGTGGTCAGGCTGCTGCGGCTTGTGGTGGAGGTCGCTCTCGGTGGCCGCGGTAGGCAGTGAAGGAGCTCTGCGGACGACAAGGGGGCATGAGATGGAGAGTGGCAATGCATGGTGGTGGATGGCAAACTGATGGTGGACGGAGGCGCGGGCACGAGTTGGGCGGTGGATGATGTGGCTGGGGTTGTGGCCGCGCGACCAGCGGGCTCAGTGGGGGCGACGATGGGCTATCGTCCACTTTTTTATATATTATTTATATTTTTATGATAAATTTAGCCAAAGTAACAATTTTTAAACTGTAAATAAATTTTTTTATTTTTTATTTTAATTCCCTGCAGCAGCAATGTTAATATTAAAGATTTTTTTATTATTTTTTTATTATTTCAACACAAATGTTAGAGAGAGAAAAATAGGAATTATTATTTTATTTATTTATTTATTTTATCGTAGTATCAAGATGGACTCAAGCACGACAGCTCAGTCCCTATTATTAAAATAAACAAAATTGAGAAACGTGTATGAGTTCAGTTTCGAGGGAAACGAGAGATTGAAATCGGATCTCCGGCCACCATGTGTAGTCGGAGTTGATAGATTTTGTGAGATAGAATGAGAATGTGTGTGGATCGAGAAGATGAGATGAAATAATTGAGTCAAATTTATAATTTTTACAGAATGATTGACTACGATTATGATCTTTGAATTAAAGTTGAAAATAAATGACGATGAAACTAAAAGCGCAAAAATTAGACTAAGATTAACCTTGATTAAAATATGAAAAATGGATCTCACTGAATGGGAGCAGATGAACGTCATGATGGCCTTAACGAAGGGCGACACGCTGTCACCAGACGGATCGGAGGTTAGGTACTCTTCGGTGACAAGATGGCTCTAGGAGAATAGGCTCCTCTCACTAAAGATTGAGAAATGAGAAATGAGGGAGGAGGAGCCAAATAAATAGAAGAATAAAAATATTTGAATTTCAAAATTTCAATTAAAAGAAAAAGGAAGGATGTTAATGATGGAATTAATAAAAAAATATAAATAAATAAAAAATGAAATTCGGAATTAAATAAATTAATAAAATAATTAAATAATTAGTTGGTAAAAATTAATTAGCCACCTTAATGGTGGTTATCTAAGGTACACAATTAAATCGTATATACATGATAGGTTTTCAAATCAAATAAATCAATCAATCAATCAAAATTTCATAATTATATTAATTTAATTAATATATATTATATAATAATTTCTTTGTGGTTTTTAAATATAAGGAGGTTAATTTTATAAATATCATATATATGTATATATAATGTACGTTATATACATGTATAACTAATGAAATATTTTTTTACTTTATTTTTTTAACATTTTCTTTATTTACTTTAGATTATAATGAACAATATTTAAAATTATTAAAAATATAATACGTACAAAAATAAAATAATAAATACAATAGAAAATGGTCAAATTACAAAAACCACCCCAGAAAATTATCTTTCAAATCGTAACTCCAAAAATTATGAAACCACAATCATTTTAAAGGTATATTAATTTAGAATACAATGGATGTGAGTTTGATTCAATTTGAGTTCATATGGAGCTGGAATTGGTCTTTCATTTATAGCTTTACGACATTTTTGAATGTGGTTACTTTTTCTTTATACATGATTTTATTTTGCAATTATTTTTATTATTTTGGAAACATTTTTATTTACAATTTTTGTTTTAAAAATTATTTAATTTGAGGTCAATTTATGTACAAATAAAATAGTGTAACTATACAAATATACACATAAAAACATTTACAACACATTTTTTGGATTTTCTGATTAAGGGCCCTATCTCCCCCTACTTTATTCCTGGTCGATCAGGTCAAGTCTTGATCTTCTCTCGGGGTTCGGGTCAGGTTGTATCTATTACATATATACGGTCTTTTTTCTTTTTATTTTTTTATCTTCTTTATTTTTCCTTCCTCCTTATGTTATTATTTATCTTAGATTTGAATAGTAATAAATGTACAATATTTACACACAGATGCAACTTAGTAAGAATATGGAGTTAGTATTATATACAGGTATTTTATAAGGGATTTTAAGCTAAATTTAATGGATAAATATGATGAAATGCATATTCATCATCCCTCTATGCTTTACCTTTGTTAGTCCCTTGACAAACACTTATTTAAAAGAATAAGTGAATAAAAGAAAAAGAAAGGAAAATAGAGAAATTAGGAAAATATTTAGTATTAAAAATTATCTTCATAAAATTGTAGTATGGAGCTCTGTCAGACCTTTGGATTATTAGTGTGGTGGAACCTTAATGGGAAATGGATTTAAACCTAACAGCCTCTAAGTTCCACAAGACTCCTATTCAGGTCTCCTCAATACTCAGGTCAGAACAAGTCTACATACAGAAATTCTTATGACTATGAATCTTTACTTGTATGATGTAAGTGAAATAAAGCTCCTCATCTCAAAAGTAATAAAGAAACAACCTCTCTCAACGAGGTAACTCTAGTCCCCGGTCTAGCAACTCTTTCCTCGAGGAGCGGGGATATTCCCTTCTAAGTTCAAGTACAACCAGCTCAAGAAGAGGAGATGGAGAAGAGAATGGACGGTAACCAGTGTAGCTACATATCCCTGGATGCATGACCAGTGTACCCAAGTCATCCGTTGCAAGCTTACAGAAATTTGACTTTGAAGCTCTTATTATTATTTTTTTCACTTGTATATACACTCCGACAGGTATTTTACTTTTCAATCAGGCCTGTCCACTTTTGGAGATTCTGTTTTTTTTATTTTTTTTATTTTTTGAAAATATAAACAAGGTGCAGCATTTACATAAGGAGTTTTTCCTCTTGAGCTAGTAGACTATCCCTTTTTGAAGCATTATTGCAACCCTATAGCATCTTGTCTTTAGACCTCAATGCTACTAGATCAGGTTGAGATGCACAACCCTCCCTGGAGGAAGATGAGAAGTTCCACCTAGATGTACTACTCTCGTATGCTACTCCAAGCCTAAAGATTCTGCCTCCTCACTACATCCTCCATGAAGAGCTACGTATAGAGTGCTTGTCCAAGATAAGCCACGGTCTGAAAGAATATACGTGTGTTGTTAAATATTATACTTAGACTAATCAAGATGACATGTGAACATAGCCTTAAGGACTCAAAGAATTAAGTCACTAGGATGTGAAAAGTCGTAACTCCAGTTCTTATAAGGTTCCTCTGAAACTAAGTGGATTAAGGTCCAACTAAGCTCCATTCTTCAATTTTATTTTAGACTTAGTTTCAATGTCAATACTATCCTGAATAACGCACATACAAATGCAAGAAATATGTACAATGCAAAAAGAAAGCAATTTTTTTAAACAATTTTCTAATATTGAACTTTTTATGGATTTTTGAAAAGAGAAGAAAAAATGATGCACATGAAAAAAGAGATTTTTTGAAATTTTAATTGGTTTTGTATTATTTAGGGATTTTTTAGGAAAAAGGGTTAGTAAAATATATACAAGTATATACAAGGACTTTTTGTTTTTTTGTTGCTTTTGTTTTTTCTTGTTTTTGAAAGGTGATCCAAGTCTATATACACATGTGGATTTTATGAATTTATATACATATTCCAAAAAAATCATATTTAAAGTACGAGTTATGTCTAAAGTATATATACAATATGTACGACACCCCCTATAACTATGTCCCCATAGTGATCAGAGAACGACAAAGGAAGACATAACTCATGCTAAGTAAAGAAAAGTGAAAAGACTCCTATGCTACAATGACTCAAAGAAACGATGAAAATAATAGAAGACGGTGATCTCCCCTATACTTAGGATCATGTAATCCTCAATATAGAAGATTGTACAAAAGGGAAAAACCTATGAAGAGAATGTAAGGACTCAACATCTCGACTTAGCCCCCTATACTTAGGGTAGAATAGACCTAAGTATACAATATCAACAAGTTGGGGGACAATTGAGAGAACAAAAGAATAAAAACACAAAGGAGACGATATGAACAACATCACTCCCCCTATACTTAGGGTATAGTATCCCTAAGTATAAGCAACAACAGGAGTGATGGACAGGATGAATATGAACAACACAAATCATTCATCCACCATATACTTAGGATAAAGCACATCCTAAGTATAGCATATATACACACGGAAATGGGGGGAACGATAAAAAGGGAGAAGAAAGAATGAAATGAAAGGATATATAAGAGGAGTGGATATATAAAGGTCAAGAAGGTCGAAAGTGGACCTTCTTGTGATATCACTGAGGAATGGATATGACAAGGTGTAGGTCGATATTGGGGTCAACATTAGACATAAACTAATCAGGATCGACAAAGAATGTATCCTCAGTGGTTTTAGAGTGTTCCAGGCACGAACCGGTCAGTGGAAGTAGTGTGGTCATGTCCTTCCTATGAAGTCTTGCAAATATCAAAGTAAAAAGGATTGAACTCATTATCAGAAAAAGTAATATCAACTCCAGCCTGATGAGCCTATATTGGATCATAATCTTCATCAAAAGGCCTTAATTCCATTATAAAAGAAATCAAAACAAATTTGTCCTTATCAGTATCATCTAAATCGGGATGAAAAGGAACATACTCATCAATGAAAGTAGTCAAATCATATCCGTCTTGTCTAGTCTCAAAGTATGCCTTCCGCTCTAGGGTGTCTATTGTGTAAATCCTGCAGATGTCATCAATGCATCGTCACGTACCAAAAAGGGGAAATCTAAGGTCTATGCTTTCCGAGTCTTCCTTCTTGAAGAGGAATTCTTGGGTCTGATTATCATCCAATATATAACAAAAATATCTGATATTATCATCAAGGTCAAAGTCCTTGGGGTTGGTTAACATGGGTGTGCTCTCATGGGATGCATGTCTCTGGTCAATAATGGTGTAGTGATCAACACATCGCTCCCTACATCAGAACGGAAGCGAATCTCTCCTGATACATAATCAATAACGGCTCTCGTAGAGGAGAGGAAAGGTCGTCCCAAGATGATGGGAGGGTGCTCCACAGGGGTGGAGGTCTCCATGGGCAATACGACAAAATCAGAAGTGAAGTTAATGCCTTCAATAAGAGCGACACCATTTTCTAGAATACCCTTCGGCCTCTTGATAGATCCATCAACAAATTGAACTATCATCAAGGTTTTCTTGAGAGGCACAAGATGAAGAGACTATACCATAGAGAAGGGTATTCTATTGATTGACGCACCGCCATAAAGGAGAGTGTTATCACAAGAATAGTCATAGATGGAGCAACTCACAAGAGGTGTGGGAGTGTTCCCTTTCTTAGAATGTCGACTATGAGAGATGGCGTGGGCACTGGGCATGGTCAAGATGTGGCACTCAGATCTGCTCATCTGCTTTCTCTTCTTGTGTTGAGGAGCAGATAAATGGATCATGGCTTGGTGAAGTGGGGCTTTAATGATCTCGTGAATGGTGGCCACCACTTTAGGTTCTGTCAACACTTTTTTTGAATTTTTGGACCTCCTCCATATAATGTAGGAGATCAGAATTAGCATATATAAGAGGATTGCCAAGAGCAGTCTGTACAGTGGCATCCTCGGGGTCGAAGTTGGGACATGTGGTGAATGACTGTATGGGAAAATATTTTGGTAAGTGTGCCCTCTCCTCACAAAATGAATCAACAATGTGTCTCCCAAAATCTTTTTGAATTTTTAAAATTTTCTCATTTTTGATATTTTGGGTGATTGGAAGCTCTCATGATTATCCTCAAGTGAATCCATATCCTTAAATAGTGGAGCAGCATTCTATCTCTTACTTATGTCAAATAAATATCTAATCCTCGAATTCATATGCTCCATCATCTAGTTCAGGGTCTCAAGTGTGAACATCATGAAAGATGACTCCATCCCAAGATCGGGTGAGTGGAATGAGGGTGGGTGAAAATCAAAGTCCGATTCCTGAAATAATGGGTTAGGTGGATATATACAAAAATCAGGAGGGAAGTACTCCTGGAAAAAGGGAGGAGGATCAGTTGGAGGGTGCGAGGGTCCGTGAAGATCGGATTAAAACCACTTCAGTCGAACATCTCTGAAGCAAAATACGGGGACCGAGAGAACACGATAGTCAACTCAAGCTATGCAAAGAAAAAAGGTGCAAATGCATGGAAGGATCGAGTATGCACACAAGTAATCACAAACAGTATATACAAAGCAAAACACACCCCTCAATTCACCTACTCAACTCGGTGAAGACTGTGAAAGCTCAGTCTCTTAATCTTGACTATTATAGAGTTAGGTGATAAATCAATCTATCAGAGCGATTAAGCGAGTTGTTAGGAACCCAATGCTCCCATGAGACTGTTCCAATCTCACAACTAGTTTTTCCCATCCATTATGGGTTGCGAACTGTTTACTGGGTACCCGATCTGCCCACTCTAGTAAGGAAGTCCCGGACTGATTACCAGCTACCTGGTGAAGTCCTCACTGGAGAACAACTAATCACAAGACAATAGTCTGAAGAGAGTTCGAGTGTGGCTCTATCCTAGTGTACGGGTCGCTCTCTCGCTGTAGATAAATCAAATAAGAGAGGGTGTCTCTCCCCAAAACAATGATTTTTCCTTACATTCATTTTAGGGTCGAGTTTTCTTTAGCAGTCATGAATTTTAGGTAGTTGTCACTTGGTTTGAATATTTTCAATAAATAGCCTATCGAGTGTCCAATTTCCTTTTTAACTTATGTGAGTGAAAACAAGGAAGGAGAATAGAAATGCCAATGCACGATTAAATACAATGATGCATGCAGGGGTTAGAGATGCGTACCTTATCGCCAGCACTCTACATGCAAAATGATTCGTGCAGAATTTAAATACAGAAAAAAACCTAACCTATATGATGCACGTGAACCGTCCTAATAATAACTTCTCTTAGCGGGCAAGAACAGGTTAATTTGACTAAGTCAAAATTACACTCTATTCTATAGGTGCAGAAAATCTTGTTTAGGGCTTTGGACCTAAAAAATTAACTAGCTCAAGAAAACTAATTAAAGCAACTAATAAGTGGCTCACGAAATCCGTATGAAACAAATAAAAATAAAGCGATGAAAAATCAAAATCGGTGAGGTCCCCCAAGTGCGTCAGCACTTGGAGAAACAGCCCCCACAAACAAGGTTTATAGTATCCTTTAACAAGAGTTCAAATGAAGAATAAATGCTATATATACACTATTCTAATTATCCAAGTGTTGGTCCCCTCAAAAAAATCTTCTCCTCCTCCTCTCACGCTCTCTTGCAGCTCGGTGAAGAATCAAGCCACCTCCTCTTCGCCTGGGTGCTCCAGTGCTTCTAAGAACTCTTCCCTCGCTCATCGGGCCCTTGCAAGAAAGAGGAAATAGAAAATATGTAAGAGACACAAGTATATGAAAATATGAGCAAAAATGAATAAATTAAATATAGTGAAGATGAACAATGAATAAATGTCGAAAAATATAGATTAAAAATGTACAACCAAGAATAACAGGTCAAAAGAGAAACCTAACTGCCCTCGTTGTGCCTCCCCAGCAACAACGCTATTTTGTTAACATGCTTTTCACATGTTTTTATTTAATTGAATTATGAACAATGTCATTACAACCCAGTCAAGCATCACACAAAAAAAATATTTTTTTTCTCAAACTAAAATAATTACAAGAAGAGAATAATATGTAGCAAGAGAAATTTTGCTATTTATTTAACTTGTATAGCAACCGGATCGAACTGAGGAGGCTACAAATCTCGAGGTTTATTTAATTAATCGAAAAAAACCAAGTAAAAGAAGAAGGAATTATCAATGCAGAATATGCCTAGTTTTTATTTTGATTTTTGTCTTTTAAAATTTTTTAATTTTTTTATTTCTATTTTTTTGGATTTTCAAATTTTTAATGATTTAATTTTTTTTCATTTTTTTTAATTTTCAAAAATATGATCTTCAAACCAAATTCATGCACAAAAGAAATGCATTTTTTTATTTTCCAAATATGATAAAAGATTCTCAAAATGTCCAAATAAAATATTTTTGTGTTTTGATAAATTTTTTTAACTATTTTTATAAATTTTCAGAAATTTTTAGATTTTTTAGGATTTTTAAAATGAATAAAAACATGAGAAATGCAAACAGTGAGCACACAAGACTATTTCGTAATTTAAAAATATAAAATAATTGCAAAAACTAAAAAGATGATTTTTCTTAAAACTAGAGGAAATTATCTACAAATAAGAACTAAAATCACATTTTTTGGATTTTTCTACAGCTTTATATGATTTTTTTAGGATTTTATGTATTTTGCAATTTTTCTGAGTTTTTTAATTAATTAATGCATGAAAATTAGGTAAGAATTAAAGGATAATGAAATATACCTAAGCTATTTTTTTTGAAATTTTTAGAGCAATATTCAAATTTTTATGCATTTTTGAATTTCAAGAATGGAAACTGATGTTTTTTCTATTTTTTAATAATAACAAACAAAAATGCAATGAAAATTATAAACAATGAAGAGAAACACAATAGGGATATACACCAATTTTTGTATAATTCTCAGAGCAATAAAAACATTTATTTCAATGAAAAGAGAAAGCAAAATTAATATCTCGAACTCAGGGACTGTATAGCAATTTTTAATTATTTTTGCAAGAAAATGTAACAAGATAGAAATGCGGGAAAACAAATGCAAATTACCCAGTGAATACATGTAAATCACGTGCTATCATAATGGTAGGGATGAATTTGCAATTTCAGAAACTTCAGGAGTGTACATGTAATTTCACCCAACTATAAATGTGTTATGCACGTGCTTGAACTAGCAAGGGCTCTTCTACAAATTCAGAAACCTCTGGGGGGGCTCAGTGATATTTTCTCGAATAAAATAATCCTAGGGTTGAAGGCTTTGTTCTTGTTCTTTAAAGAGGGCGTCGATGCCTCTGTTTGTTCACGCTAAGAGGGTGGTGCGGTGGGAGGCACCGCCTGCCTTCTCCTTCTCTCCATGCAGCGGACGACGGCTACAGGTCGACAAACTGGACTCGCGAGGCAGTGGAGGAAGTAGTGCACGATGGCGAGCCGCAGGTGGTCGGGCCGCTACAGCCTGTGGTGGAGCTCGCTCCATGGTTAGCCATGGCAGGTGGTGAAGGAGCTCTGTGAACGGCAAGGGGGTGCGAGATGGAGAGCAGCAGCGCACGGCGGTGGATGGCAGACTGTCAGTGCACGGAGGTGCGGGTAGGAGATGGGCGATGGTTGATGTGGCCGGGGCTATGCTTGTGCGGCCAGCGATCTCGGTGGGTCGGTGCTGGGCTGCCGTCCACTTTTTTATTATTTTATTATTTTTTATTTTTAAAAATTGTAGCCAAAGTAACAAATTTTTTTAAAAACTGTAAATAATTTCTTATTTTTTTATTTTATTTCCCTGCAATAATAATGTTAATATCAGAGATTTTTTTATTTTTATTCATGTAATACAAATGTTAGAGAGAGAAAAATAGGAAATATTATATTGTTATTTCTTTATTTATTTTATTGCAGGATCAATATGGACTCTAGCATGACGGCTCGGTCCCTATTATTAAAATAAATAAAATCGAGAAACGTGTATGGGTACGGTTTCGAGAGAAATGAGAGATTGAAACCAGATCTTCGGCCACCGTGCATGGTAGGAGTTAATAGATTATGTGAGATAGAATGAGAACTTGTGTGGATCGAGAAGATGAGATGAAACAATCGAGTCGGATTTAGAATTTTTAAGGAAGGATTGACTACAATTAAGATCTACGAATTAAATTTGAAAAAAAATGATGATGAAATTAAAAGCGCAAAAATGAGACTACTATTAACCTATATTAAAATCGAAAAAAGAACCACCGAATGGGACCAGATGAACGCCGTGATGGCCTCGACGAAGGACGACTCACTATCACCGGACGGCTCAGAGGCTAGGCACCCTCCTGTAACAAAATAAATTAATAAAAAAATAATTGGTAAAAATGAATTGGCCACCTTAATGGTGGTTATTTAAGGTACACAATTAAATCGTATATACATAGTAGGTTTTTTAATCAAATAAATAAATAAGTCGATCAATCAAAATTTTGTAATAATATTAATTTAAATAATTAACGTTAGATAATATTTTTTTGTGATTTTTTTTACATGAGGAGGTTAATTTTATACATATCATATATACATAATGTACATTATACATATGTACAAATAAGGAGTATTATTTTTAAATTTAATTTATTTATTTTTTTAAAAATTTCTTTATTTGCTTTAAACTACAGTGAATAGTATTTACAATTATTAAAAATATATTATGTACAAAAAGAAAATAATAAATAAAATAAAATAGTCAAATTGCAAAAACCATCCCAGAAAATCGACTTTCAAACCATAACTCCAAATATTATGAACCACAATCATATTAAAGATAATTTAATTTAGAATACAATGGAAGCGAGTTTGATTCAATATGAGTTCATAAGGAGCCGGAATTGGTATTTCAATTATAGCTTTATGTCTTTTTTCTGAATGTGTTTACTTTTATTATATACATGATTTTATTTTACAATTATTTTTATTATTTAGGAAACATTTTTTTACAACTTTTGTTTCGAAAATTATTTAATTCGAGGTCAGATTATGTACAAATAAAATAATGTAAGTATACAAATATACACAGCAAATACATACAACGCATCTTTTTGGATTTTCTGATTAAGGACCCTATCTCCCCCTACTTTATTCCTGGTCGATCAGGTCAAGTCTTGTCCTTCTCTTGGGGTTCGGGTCAGCCTATATCTTTTACAAAGATACTGTCTTTTTTCTTTTTCTTTGTCTTTTTTTTAATTTTCTTTATTTTTCCTTTATTTATTTATTTATTTATTTTAGGTTAAAATAGTAATAAATGTACAATATTACACACAGATGCAAGTTAGTAAGAATATAGAGTTAGTATTATATACAAGTGTTCTATATGGGATTTTAAGCTAAAATTATGAATAAAGATGATCAAATGCAGATTCATCAGTACCCCAACCTGATTCAATAGCCATAAGTTCTAAAGACAGAAGTTGTGGGTTGAAATAATGCTTCAAAAGAGGGATAGTCTACTGGTTCAAGAAGAAAACATCCTTATGTAAATGTTGTTGTATATAGTATTCAAAAAAATGCAAAATCAAAAACTCCAAAAACAAATGACGAGCAAAAACTCAAAGAAAATACAATTCCCGTCAGAGTATGTATATATTTGGATAGTCAATAGAAAGCTTGAGCTTCAAAGTCATATTCATGTGAGCATGCAGTCGGATGATTTGGCTACACTGGTCTAGAATCTTAGGATAGGTAGCTACATTGTCTGCCATCCATTCTTCTCTCCACTGCCTCTTCTTGAGACGATTGTACTTGAACTTAGAAGGGAATGCCCCATTTATCAAGGAAAGAGTTGTTGGAATAGGGAATTAGGATCACCATGTTGGAGAAGACTGATTTTTACTGGTTCAACCGAGGAGAGCTGCATATCACACACTGTCCAAGATATTCGTAGTCATAAGGGTATGCATATGTGTTGACTTATTCTGACTTGGCTTTTGAAGAGACCTGGACCGGGTCTTGTTGGTCTAAAAGGCTATTGTGTTTCAAATCCATTTCCTGATAAGGTTCCGATCAAACTTAATTTTCCAAAGGTTCGACTGAGCTCCAAACATTGATTTTGTGAAGACAAGTTTGAAAGTTAAAATAAATCCAAGTTCTTTCTTTTTGTTTTATTTATTTTCTTTTCTGAACTTATAGGCATAAGACTTTGCTAGGGAGTAGCGAAGGTAAATACAGGGGGTGATGAATCTCCATTTCATCACGTTTATTCTTTCATTTTAGCCTTTAAACCATACCTAAATGCATGTAAATAGCATTATTTTGCACGAATTAACATCCATTATTTATTGTATAAATATTGTATAAAATACATTAATTAAAGAAAAAATAAAAGAATAAATAAATAAAGAAAAGAAATAAAATACCAAAGGGATTTTATGACCCTAACCCCAAGACCTGTGCATCATGATGATCGGGTTGACAAGGAATAAAGTAGGGGGAGATAAGGGCCAAAAAGACAATAAAACCCTAATTCATAAATGCCAATAATGCATTTTGGGACCCATTTTATTCTATATTATTTATGCATGAAATAAAGAATCTTTGTATGTAAAAGTAGTAGATAAAAATACATACAAAAAAACAAAATTTACTTCACAATAAAATAATATACAGTGTACATTCTGCACTCAAAATAAAATTCAAAAACCAAAACTTCCCATACCCATATCTTCGCCATATCAGCTTAGAAAATATCAAAATCACTTTAGTTGCATATAACTTTTTATTAGCTTTTTAATGAAGGTGGTTTCATTTAGTTTGGAGTTAATATGCAATAGTTAAGTTTTGGACCCCTATTGTATAAAATAACTGAATAAAATATTCAATTTATTTTTCCCTTATATTTTTCATAATTTTATATATTGTTATAATTTTGTAAATATTCGTTATAGCATATGTACATTTTTAGAATGAAATAACACCATTAAAAATACATTAAAATAAAATAATATACTAAAATACATAGATGAATGTGCTATGCATATATCTAAATAAACTCAGAAAAATACAATAAAAATATATTTGAGTATACTTAATTAAGTTATAAAAATATAAATCATGTATATTAAATAATAAAATACAAAATACAAATGAAAATAAAAGACACATAATATAGGTAAAAAAACCTATAAATGAAACTCTAAAAAGTAATCTGTAATAAGTTAGGTTTTAAAAATAAATAAAAATCATAATAAAATACTACATAAATTAATAAATATTTTTTATGTTTTAACAAAAAAATCATTAAAATATTTTTATTTTATTTTGAATTAATAAACATTTATCTATAGTTTTGTTGTGTAGCGTACAGACGTGGCTGATAAACACGAAATTCAAGAGAGTCTAAATTGGTGTCTCACACAAGGCGGAGACGACCGTCGCTGTGCCGACCCTCAAAAGAATCTTGTATTTAATCAACAATTAACCCACACTATAGATCAAATAATTAGAAATAAATGTGGAGTTAAAATTTATTTTTAACTCTGCACAAAAGATGTATAGCAAGCAAGTATGCAGAGAGTTCGAACACATGGAGCAAAGAGGGTAGAAGCAAACTAATGTGTGTGAGTGAATGTGAGTGTTGTCTACACTATGCAAGCAAATGATTTTTGTGGGTTTTTAATTTTTAATTAATTTTTTTAAAATTTTGATTTTGTATTTTGATTTTTAATTTTCTGATTTTTCTATTTTATATTTTATATATTTTTTTCTTTTCCAATATTGGAATATAAAAACAATGTAATAAAAGGGATAAAAAAATATTTCTAAAAATATGCAAAAATAACTAAAAATTCAGGAATAAAATCTTTTTGGTATTTATATAATTTTTTACTATTTTTGTGATTTTTGGGTATTTTTCAAAATATTTTTGGTATTTTTAAACACTGAAATAAAGCAAAATAGTGACTTAGCTACTAGATGAGGGTAAAATGGGAATTAAAAATATCAAACAGCCACAAATTTTTTTCCAAACTATTTTTCAAATAAATAGAATATAAACAGGAGTACATAACTTGAGTTTACAAATTTTTGAGTTATCTATGATTTTATATATTTTTTTGAAGTTTTTGTGTGTTTTTGAATTTTTAGGGTTTTTCTTTTGAGATTTTTGGTGATTTTTGGACTGACACTAAAATAGGTAAAAATAGACAGTAGGGAATTTTTTTGGAATTTTTCGAGATATTTTAATATTTTTTTTGTATTTTCTAATCTAGACAGTAGATAAAAAGCGTGTTTTTGATTTTTAATAAATATGAAAAAGCAATAAAATCAAAAACTAAAAATATGGCATTAAAGTACAAGCAGATAGGAGCTTAAGTTATTTTTGAGAATTTTTGGAATTAAAATGATGCCCTAATTAAATAGATCAAGTAAGCAAAAATGTCACAGCTAGCAGGGGTATAAGTGCAAATATCCAAAAGTCCAGGGGTATATATGCAATTTTCCTCAAAAAGTAACACTGAATATTTAATTTCCAGGACCAAACACAAATTATAAAACCTGCAGGGGTGTCACAACAATTTTCCCACCAGGGCGCGTGACTTGCACGCGCCTAGCGAGGACTGAGATGTAATTTCCACAAAGCCCGAGGGCTTACTTGCAATATGCACAAAAACTTTGCACTTAATAAAACTTACAGGACTAAAGTTCAATAAGCAAAGAGTCCAGGGTATGCCTGCAAAAATGCCAAGGTCACGCGCACTGTGCACGTGACCTGGCAGGGACTCACTTGCAAATATCGAAAGCACGGGGTCCTATTTATAATTATTACAAAAATATTAAAAGAGCAACTGAACGTTTAGGAACTACTTACGTATTACAAAATTTACCGAAGGTTTGGATGCAATTTGCCCTCACTTAATAGGCGATCGGATGGCGGGAGGCCTTGACTTGGACCCGTGGCGCACTTGGGACGCCTAATACCGCTTCGAGATCAGACAACTCGATTAGATCGCAACAGGAGATCGACGGTGCTGGACTCGGGCAATCCAACGGTGACTGTAACGTCCGGGGCTACTTGATGATCCAACGGCAGAGGCGGCCGGTGGAAGAAGAGGGACGAAGGTCCGTCGTGGCGACCTTCCTCCAGCGATAACGCCTCGCTCCGGTAGTCGGCGTGCTTCAAAATGGGCACAGGCGATTACTGCAAGGTCCCTCTCTTTGCCTGGGGTCTCAAAAGGTGGCGGCGAGCACCAGGCCCTCCTCGCGACGTCAGAGAAGGAAGAACGACCCAGGTACCTCCGGCGATGACGAATACGACCCTAGGTGCTTCAAAATGGGAAGACCTGCACCTAGAAATGTTAAGGAGGTCGAGGGCAAAATGCCTCGACCTCCAGGAGCTCTCAAAACGGGGGGAACAACGAGATGGACACTCGCCGGAGTTGCGCTCCGGCGAGGTAATCGAACAGGTGATTTGATGGTTGATTTAACGAGTAACGAAGATCTGGATGAAACTAAGACTACGAGGAATGCAACGAGGGTAAAAATGGAATCGATGGCAGCCTCAATGGCCGGAGCCAGAGGGAAGATACCTCACGGGAAAGCTCGCCGGAGGTGTGGTTGGAACGCGCCTAGCTTGTGCGGATCCTCCGCCTCGAAGAAGTAGACCTGGAGCTGTCACCTCCAAGGTGCTCGAGCGATTCCAAGGGGGGAAGAACTGGATGAATCGCGGTTCAAAAATCAAATCGAACTCCAGGGGGTGTTTTTAAGTTGTTTGACCCGATGCCTGAAGAGGTCCAAAGGCCGAGGTGCGTCGATCAGATCTTTGACCCACGGCACAAGGATTCACATAGGCGTGAATCGCCATTCAACGAGGAACAGAAGTCGTGTAGGAGGATACACAAAAGAGTGAATGAGGGTTCCTCGAAAAAAACGAGAAAGTTGGTCAAAATCCACTTCGGTCAGAAACTGCAGGGCTAGGACTCCTAGTTGACTGGGGTCAACTAGGGTTTGCACCTGGTTGGTCCACGTGGACCAACCAGGAAAAACACTGGAAAAAGATTTTGTAAAATTATTTAAAAATAAGAAATGGCTGAATTAAATTATGATTATTAAATAAAAAATATTCGTTATTTTATGTAGTATTTTATTATGATTTTTAATTATTTTTATGGAATATATTTTTATAAGTTACCTATTATGCCCCTTATAGGTATATTACCTATATATCTTATTCTTTTATTTTTATTTTGGTATTTTTAATTTCTTTAATTCTATTTATTATTTTGTAAATTTATATAATACTTTTGTACACTTAGAAAGATTTTTATTTTATTTTTCTGATGTGTTTTGTATTTTAGATAAAATATAAGTAGGTAATGTATAGGTATGTATATAGGTAAAAAAACCTGTGTTTTTTGCATACAAGTATTTTTATTTTAAGTTTTCTATGCATTTTTATTCTGATTTTAATGCACATAATTATTATAAATAATATTTACAAAATTCTAAAAATATAAATATACAAAAATAATGAATAAATAATAAATGGAATATTTTAATCTGTATAAGTATACAATAGGGGTCCAAAACTCAACTTTCAAGTTATAGCTCCGCCAAATGTAAAACTACCGCCATTAAATAGCTTATTTTATTCTATATACAATTAAAGGTGAGTTTGCTGCATTTGGAGTTTTCATTTGTGAGATACGGGTCTGGGAAGTTGGGATTCTGGATTTTTATTCAGACCATAACTTTTTATATGTGTACTATTTTTCAGTGAAATCAATTTTGTATTTTTCTTTATTTAATTATCTACAACTTTCTTGTACAAAGTTTCTTTTTTTGATGTATAAAAAGTGGAATCAAAAATAGGTCCCAAAATGAATAAAGGATGTATTAAAAAGTATAGGTATTTGGCCCTTATCTCCCCCTACTTTATTCCTTGTCGACCTATTCATCAAGATGCCTAGGTCTCGGGGGTTTGGGTCATAAAATATTTACAATATTTTATTCTTTTTCTTTTCTTTTATTTATTCTATAATTTTCGCTTTAATTACAGTATTTTATACACTATTTACATGCACATGCATGAATGCTAAGATGAAGTATTTAATGCTATTTACAAGCATTTGCTAGGGTTTTTGAGGCCAAAATAATAGAATAAAGATGATAAAATGTGGATTCATCATCCCCCTATACTTTACCTTTGCTAGTCCCTAGCAAACACTTATGCAATAAGTGCAAAAGAAAAAGAAAGAAAAGAAAAAGAAGAACTTGGATTTTATTTGATAATCAAACTTGTCTTCACAAAATCAAAGTTTGGAGCTTAGTCGGACCTTTGGAATTTTAGTGCGGGCAGAACCTTAGTGAGAACTGAATTTGCAATCCAACAGTCCTCGAGAATCCCAAAACTCTGTCCAAGTCTCCTCAATAACCAGGTCAGAAATACTTCAACTCATACGCAAACTCTTACGACTATGAATCTGACTCGTACAGTGTAAGTGATGGTTGCTCTCCCCAACTAGAATGGCAAAGAAACTGACTTCTTCAGTACGACAACCCAATGATTCCCCAATCCAATAACTCCATCCTCGAGGAGCGGGGTATTCCCTTCTAAGTTCAAGTGGCAACCAGCTCAAGAGGAGGGGGTGAAGAGAAGAATGGACGGTAGCCAGTGTAGCTACCTATCCTAGGATGCAAGACCAGTGTAGTCAAGTCATCCTGCTGCAGGCTCATATGATATGACTTTGGAACTCAAGCTTGCTTATTGGCTTTACAACATTTGTACATACTTTGCAGGCTTTTTATTTTTGTACATGCCTAAACTTTTTTTTTGAATACTATTCACAGCAGCATTTACATAAGGAGTTTTTCTTCTTGAGCCAGTAGACTATCCCTCTTTTGAAGCTTTATTGCAACCCACAGCCTCCTGTCTTTAGACTTCCTCATCACTGGACGGGTTGGGGTGCACTTCCCTCTCTAGAGGAGGACAAGTGTTTCCACTTGTGTGCGTCTCATACCGGCAAATCCAATCCCCTCACCACTCCAACTGAGTTGAGCCATGTGAAGGTGCAGGTGAACAAGTTAGGTCATTATCAACAAGAGTCGTGCATGTGCTCCGAAGTACACTGCTTAGGCAGTCAAGAATCCATTGAACCAAGTCTCGTGATCCTCAAAGAATTAAGTCAACTAGACCTGAAGTACCTCAAACCTAGTTCCAATAAGGTTCCTGTTATTAGGTAGATTTCAGATCCAATCAAGCTCCAATCTCCGGATTTTACTTAGACTTGTTCAACTATCAAACTCAAACCGAAAAATGCGAATGCTATGCAGAAAATATTTTTGTGATGTAATTTTCAAAGATTTTGAACTTTTTATGGATTTTTGAAAAGATGATGATGATGCATATGCATTTTTTTCAAAAAGATTTTTCAAGTGTTTTTGGATTTTAGTTTTGTAAATGTTTTTGGGATTTTTGAAAACAAAAAGTTTTTGGCTAAAAGTTAGGTGAAAACTATGTACACGGGAGTGCTTCTTATATATACAAGAAGTGGATTTTAAGAATTTACAGGGTAAGTGGTCAATTTTATACATATATATAGGTAGTGAATTTTGGTGAGATGTATGCGTTCCTCAAACCTATTTGACACAAGTTTTTCAAACACTTTTGAAAACTATAGTCCAAAATAATTTTTACAAACATGTACACGCATTTGAAAATCATTTTGCAAAGGTTTTCCAAACACTATAGATAGATTTTTCAAAATATTTTTGCAACCATTTTTTTCAAACCATTTGCAAATCATTTTTCAAACCTTTTATTTTACACAAAGAAAATAAATTTTTACAAACCACATATTTTTACAAAGGTTGAAAACATGTAACAAAACATTTTCAAAATAGTTTTCAATAGATTTTCACAAAGATTTTCAAACTATTTTTCAAACATTTTGCAAAAAACATTTTCACCTGATTTATTAATCAGTAATTACAAAAAGAATCTGAGGAACAAAACACCTTTTTATTACGGTTTTTAATGAATTTAAAAGAATTATTAGCCATATTTATTAGGAAAATACGAAAGTACGAGTTATGGCTAAAGTATATACATAGTATATACGACCCCCCTATACTTAGCTGGAGCTGTGTCCTCATAGATCGGAGAGAAAAGAGAAGACATAACTTGTACTAAGTATAGACAAGTCTAAAGAATAAATAACTGATGAATGAATCAATAAGAAGTTGACCGTCCCCCTATACTTAGTATCAAAGAATCCTAAGTATAGCAGACTGTACACAATGCAGGGAGGGTCAAGGGGGAGAATGAACAGATCGTACTCAGATTGTCTCCCCCTATACTTAGGGTAAAATAGCCCTAAGTATAGACAAGAAGAGGAGACAATGGAGAGGATCAAAATGAAAGTGAAAGAACTCGGGTGCAAACCCCCTATACTTAGGACAAAGTACGTCCTAAGTATAGAAATCTGTCTACAAGGGTGGCACCTTTTCGATACAAAAAGAAGATAGAAAAGGATTGAAGAAAAGAAGAAAAGAAGAAAAGAAATTAGCAGATGAGAGCATGATATAGACAGATGATCTGTGCAGCGGAAGATGGAAGTGCTATTCATGTATGAGATGCGGATGATATGAGTCAAAGAACACATCTCATACCAGAAGAATGGGGGCAATGTCAATGGTCGGCAGATCATGATCTAGATATAGCTTCAGGCGTTGACCATTGACACGGAAGGTAGAGGAAGATGACGGTTCGGATATGTCGATGTTGCCATTGTCATGTACCTTCCTGACCACATACGGACCTTTCCACTTGCTCTGTAATTTTCCTAGAAATAATTTTAGCCTGGAATCAAACAACCATACTCTCTGTTTTGGCTCAAACTATTTATGGCTGATGTGAGAATCGTGCCATGTCTTCACTTTCTCTTTGTATTGTAGGCTGTTAGAAAAAGTTGTGTCTCTCAGTTCTTTCAGGCTGCCAATTCTGCTCTTCTTTGTTCTCCTATGCTCTCGGGATCTAACAGTAACTCATTGACTGTCCAAAAGGATTTATGCTTGATCTCCACTGGCAGATGGCACGACTTTCCATAGACGAGTCGAAAGGGAGATGTCCCTAATGGATTCTTGAAAGAAGTCCGATAGGCCCACAGGACCGAGTCCAAAAGCTGTGACCAATCCTTTCGGTCTGGGCGGACAACTTTCTGCAAGATTGTTTTTATCTCCCGGTTCGATACTTCGCAAGACCATTAGTCTGAGGGTGATACGGTGTGGCAACCCGATGGTCAATGCCGAACTCGTCTGCAAGGGCCCTAACCTTGTCATTGATGAAATGAGACCCCCCGTCAGAAATCAAGACACTAGGTACCCCGAACCGTGAAATGATATTTTTCCTCAAGAAATTGCACACAGTTTTAGCATCTGCGGCTCGGGTGGGGGATGGCCTCAACCCATCGACTGACATAATCCACAGCGAGCAAAATGTGCTCAAATCCCTGACTCTTAGGAAATGGGCCCATGAAATCAATTCCCCATGCATTAAAAACCTCACAGAAGTGAATGGGTTGCATGGGCATCATGTCTCTCTGTCCGCAGGTTCCCATTTTCTGACAATCAGTACATCTCTTCATGAACTCGTCAGAATCCTTGAAGAGAGTAGGCCACCATAGGCCGGATTGAAGCACCTTTTGTGCTGTCCTTTTTCCAAAATGATGTCCTCCTGCCTCAAGATTGTGGCAGTATGTGAGGACGCTATGCTGCTCTTCTTGAGGAATGCACCTCCTCCAGATGCTGTCCCATCCTTCATGATAAAGGATGGGATCCTCCCAATGGTAAAACTTGGCCTTCGTCAGGAAGGTCTCGATTTTTTGCCTGGGCCAACCTTGTGGAACCGTCTTGGCGACAAGATAGTTCACAATGTCGGCGTACCACGGGAGCGAGGTGATAGCCAAGATCGCCTCATCTGGAAATGTCTCTGTGATAGGTGCGCTGGGCTCAGATTCCTCAAGATTCTCCAATCTGGAGAGATGATCCGCCACCACATTCTTGACTCCAGGCTTATCCTTAATCTCAATATCAAATTCCTGGAGCAGAAGGATCCATCTAGTAAGGCATGCTTTGGCATCCTTCTTAGCCATTAAATACCGGATGGTGGTGTGATCAGTGTAAATTGTAACTCTAGATCCGAGAATTTAAGATCGATACTTATCCAGAGCAAAAACTACTGCCAGCATCTCTTTCTCAGTCACAGTGTAATTCCGCTGGGCGGCATCCAAAGTCCGGCTGGCGTAGTGAATGGCAAAAGGTAATCCATCCCTCCTCTGTCCAAGCACAGCCCCAACGGCAAAATCTGAAGCACCTATCATGATCTCGAATGGGAGAGACCAATCGGGTGGCTGAAGGACAGGAGCTGAAACAACCATATTTTTTAGAGTCTCAAAAGATACAAGACACTTATCATTGACAATAAACTCGGTGTCTTTTGTCAGCAAGTCAGTAAGCGGTCGGGCAATACGACTGAAGTCCTGAATGAATCGTCGGTAGAAACCGACATGCCCCAGAAAAGACCGCAACTGACGCAAGTTGGACGGTGGATTGATTTTTCTGATGATATCCACCTTGGCCAGATCGACCTCCATGCCCCTATTGGAGACGTATGACCAAGGATCGTCCCTTGAGTCACCATGAAGTGACTCTTCTCCCAAGATAAAACAAGATTGACCTCTATGCAGCGCTGAAGCAAACGGTCTAGGCAGTCAAGACAAGCATCGAACCCGTCGCCATAGACCGAGAAGTCATCCATGAAGACCTCTAAACAGTCACCCACCATGTCCGAGAATATGGACAACATGCACCTTTGGAAATGTCGCTGGGAGCGTTACATAGACCAAAGGGCATCCGTCTGAAAGCATAGGTCCCAAACAGACAGGTGAATGTCATTTTCTCCTCGTCTTCGGGCGCAAGGGCCACTTGATTATATCCAGAGTACCCGTCAAGAAAGAAGTAATGACTCTTCCCATTTAGCCGCTCGATAATATGATCAATGAAGGGTAGCAGGAAGTGATCCTTCTTGGTGGCCTCATTCAATCGTCTGTAGTCCCACACAGACCCTCCATTAAGTGGGCACTCTGTTAGCGGTCTCCTCTCCAGACTCATTGACAACTGTAGTGATACCCGTCTTCTTAGGTACCACATGTAATGGACCTAACCCATTTAGAAGTCGGAGATGGGATAGATAAAATCGGCGCTCCACCACTTTGAAATTTCTTTCATGACTACGTCTCGAAGATTCGGGTTCAGCCGTCGTTGGAACTCACGCGACGGCCTAGCGTCATTCTCAAGATAGATGTGGTGAGAGCACAGAGCCCGGACTAATCCCCTGGAGATCAGCTATACTCCATCTGATTGCCTTGTGGTTTCTTTCAAGAACCTCCATCAGATGGGATTCTTGCCCTCCAGTCAAACCTGCTGAGATAATTATTGGGTGCATATCGGGCTCACCCGCATGGAATCTATACTTCAACGACTGCGGCAGAGGTTTCAGTTCTGGACAACTGGGAGGTGCAGATCTGGCTTCTGATATGTCTGTGTAAAAGCTACCAAGTCTGCATGGGAGAACTCTCACTCTGCATGAATTTCTGACGAAGGGCGGCCTGCTGAATCATCAATAAACTGCACTGGCTCGCACTCAGTCATGGCTGTTGGCTCAGAAGGAATCAGACAAGGTAAATAGTCATCAAAATCATCCCAGTCAATGTCTAAATCCGAGAGATCAGAAGAAGATAAGCAAGAATGAAAATCATCAGCACCATTCATCCCAACACTATCAACCTCAGGTGTATCCTCGTCCAGGGGTGTGCTCTCTCGGCTCTCGACTGCCATGAGCTTGAGATATAGTGAATCTGTAGGCAAGGCTAGGGTCCGTGCTACAGGATCTTTCCAGTTGGATTCATCATGAGGTTGATCGAAGACCCGCTGTCTAATAGAGTACGATCGAACCACTGCTCCTGAATCTTGCATCTGATATAGGAAGCTCCTGTATCGGGTCTTTGGTTGGCAATGTGTTCTGAATGGCACAGCAAGTGTCATGAGTGAGCATATGGATTTTATCTATGTCCCTCTTCTTTCTACGGACAGTAGTTGTCTCTTTCAAGTTCTTTTTGAAGAGGGGATATGCTCAAATGCTTCCCGTAGAGTTAGCTGAATGTGAAAATCTATCGATCATTTGGTTGCCGAACTCTACCTGCTGGTTCTTTTTTGGATTTTCTTTTTTATTCCTCTTCGCCCGGCGGAGTGCCTCAGGGAAGGGGATGGTAGGGGCCTCCTCAGATGGAGGAGTAGGAATAGGTTACTGTGCCTGTGAAGGAGGAGAATCCATACAATCATCATCATTCAACACATATGGATCCGCAATGTAAACAGAACTTTCCTTTATTCATATTTTTGTTTTTCTTTTTGTTACCACAGTCCATAGATACAAAAGGTGGTTACATCACAGAGGGAGCTCAGCAAAAAGTGGATGTGGTGGCCTTAGTACCACCACCGGCACCTGACTCTGCGGCATCACCACCGCGCTCTGGCCTCGGCATCCAAAATGGTGGCATCAGCACCACCGTCTGTATCTGGTCTCACGACGGCCTCAGCACCGTCGTCTGGATCTCCATCATTGGTGGCCTCAGCACCATCGTCTTCAACATCACCATTGGCGGCATCAGCACCTCTACTCTGCCCCTCTGGCGCTCCTGATTCAGCTGGTGGTTGTCGCTCAGAAGAGGCGCCGCCGGCCGACATCCTACTGCTCCTAGTAGTCACAAAATCAGCATCATACAAAGAAAGAGATATGTCACTCAAATAGTCACTAGGAGAGTTCCTCTGTAAACTCTACCTGCTCAGACTTCCTTTTCAGATTGTTCGGGTTAGGTTCAATCTGAGCGGGTATGGCGGCCTTGCCTTTGATTATTTCCCTCATCTCCTGCCGGAATTCATCCATTTCTTGTCTGAAGGATGCTCGTTGTTCGGAGAGCAAGCGGGCAAGATCATCTAATTGCTGGGTTCTGGAAGGCGAGACCCTGAGAACCAGATGGTTGTCCCTGCTGGAAATGAGGCTGCTGCTGCTGCTGTGGTTGATACTGGGGAGGATGGGGATAAGATTGTTGAGGCTGCTGTCGCTGCCTCCACTGTTGTCCCTGATAAGCGGGACGAGGACCACGATGGTACTGCTGCTGGTGGGCATATTGGAGCTGCTGCTGCTGTGGCTGGCTCTTCTGTTGTCCTTGGGCAGGAGGTTGTTGCTGAGATGAAGAACCACCATTGCCCCAACGAAATCCGGGGTGATCACGACGGATCCCGGGCTGACGGTGCCGGTCGTATCAAATCCCATTGACTTCCATCAATAGTTCATGCTTAAAGGAGGGTGGAGGAAGAACTGCCAGTGGCTGCTCCGGCTGGTAGACTACCATCTGAGTGTATGAGATGGTGGATGCGCTGGGTAGTACTGTAGCAGTGGAACCGGCTCTGCCTGTATATGATTGATTTGGCGCTACGAGGTAGAGGGTTGGTTGGAACTGCTACTGGTGGGGTCAGCCTGTGACCTGGGAGGCTGTTGGGAAGAAGTCTGTGCCTCCTGGACGCAAAGGATCTGCGTCTTCAGGTCACTCATCGTCTTGGCAATTTGGTCCATCTGGGCCATGCCTTGCATCTGTTTCTTCTCGAGGATCTCGAGACGGTCCAGCTTCTCACTAATGATGCCCATGTCGGCTGCGGTTGATTCAGCTTGGGCTGCGGCGGCCGATGATGTGTTAGGACCGGCATCGATGCGGGCGATCCTCTGGAATGATCCTGCTCCTTGCGGGGGCTTCTGCTGTGTGTAAACACGGGCTTGGGCCATCATGGTTGAGTTTTCTGCCATGCCCTCGTAAATGGCCCAAACATCGTCTTCACCCTTGGAAAAGTACGACCCACCGCAAGAGGCGTTGACAATCCCCTGCAGCTCCGGTGTCAGCCCACAAAAGAAGCTTTGCACTAAATTGGGCTTAGATATGTCATGGTGTGGACACCGCTCAATGAGCTCTCGAAATCGATCCCATGCTTCATGGAATTGTTCATTAGGGATCATGACAAAGTTGCTTATCATAGCTCTGGCTGCATTAGTCCGGCTGAGAGGGTAGTACTTCTTAAGATACGTGGTCCGGAGATCTGCCCATGTATCGATGAATCGCCCAAGGTGTTTGAGCCAATATGCGGGCTCTGTCAACCAATGAGAATGGGAAGGCGATCATCTTGATCGTGTCCTCAGTCATCAGCCTGTCATGGATCGTGCTGCATATCATTTCGAACTCTTGGAGGTGGAGGTGCGGCTCTTCGGTCGGCAACCCATTGAATTTGGGTAGAAGCTGAATGGTATGGGGCCGAAGCTCGAAATCTCCATGGATCGGCGGAAGTCTGATCCAACGATGAGTGAGGGATGCGGCCGGATTGTGCAATTCCCTCATGATAGTTTGTGGCGGTCTCTCAGCGTCGGGATCACCTCCTCCTGCATCAGGTCCTCCTCCTCCTCCACCACCACCGCCCCCAGGTCGGTTTTCTCTCATCTGTGCAATTTCTCTCATGAGATCACCCATGAAGGTTCCCTGGTCGCGTATCTGCCTTTGCATGGTTTCCAAGGACGCTAGCAAGGAATTGTTGATGGCTTCTTGATCAAATAAGAAAGGAGGGTGATCATGGTCATCTAGGTGCTCGCCTCTGTCAGCCATCTCGGGATTCTCTGAAAAAGCAAAAGAGGCCATCTCAGGTGCTGTAGAATGTCCTGAACTCTGTGATGCACTGAATTGTGAAACTATTCGACAGAGAGAAGGAGAATGAGAAGGGTGGTCGAGGGGGAACATGGTGGAGGTAAACTCAGGCTCGGAGAGTGGACTCTCCAAGGTCGTCCTAGATGAATGAGGAGGAGTGCTGGATAGCGGTGCCGACAAAGTCAGCCTACGAGATCTCTGTCCCATCATCTTGATTATTGGGAGAAACAAGGTGAATGCAGAAGAAGAAGAAGGAAATGAAAAGAAAAATTGCGCACTATTGTGCTGTGTTTTTATCTTGACCTAAATAAACTAGCAATCAAACACAAAGCAGGGGTGATTTCACCAACTCAACACATGAAGCCGTGAAGGTTCGGCTTTTATCTTGTCGGTTTTAACTTGAATTCAGGAATTAATCTTTTCACGAGTCCTTAGAGCGCTACGCCTAAAGGAGAGAGTACTGCCGGAAAAGTATTCTCGTACTTGTCCTCCTCCTGTGTAACCTGTAGCTTGCGCTTTTTAAGGTCCTTGTAACCCTTCCTGGATCCCTACTCAGCCAAAGAAAAAGAGAGAGGAAGCCAATAGGCGAAACCGATACTTCAGATCTCGCTCTCAACGGAATCACCCGTGAGCATGCAAGATCCTACTCGGACGCAGACAGTGAGACAGACACACCCGTGAAGGCATGGCCTATGCTCGGTACCTCGGACAAGGTCGGTGCTCACACAATAGTGAGTCACCAATGGCGACCAAGCCCTACTCGCCTATGTACGATAGTAGCGCCAATACTTCGGAAATCCAGGCGATACACAAGGTAGCCACAAGCTGGGATTTGGGCTCTAATCCTTACGAAGCACTCTGCTCACTTGGAACGAGACCTTCCCATGCAACCTGAATACAAGTGAGGGTGTTACTCTCCCCAATCAAGGAATCCAATTACCAATTTTATTTTTGGTCAAGGTTTTCTTAGCAGTCCCTTTTTTAATTTTTTTTATTGTTATCGCTTCTTTTGAGTGAGTTCAAACAAGCGCCTAATGATTTTTTTATTTTCTTGATCCTACTTTGTCCAAAAACAGAAGGAGAATAGAGTCGGAAAAGTCGATGCAAGTCGACACCAAGGTGGAAATCTCACCTTTGTGCCTAGATGATGGATGCAAAGTGAGAAGACTTACAGCGAATCCCAGCTCTCTCCATGCGGGATGCAAAGCAGAATTTTATAAACCTAATCTATATGCCGGTATGCAATGTGGAAATCATCCTAAGGTAGGCAACTTCTAGCGTTAAGAACCACGAGTCAATCACTGATCTCCAATCCTAAGGTCCGGTCTAGGCTACCCCCTCCTTCTCTCGACACATCGAGTTTAGGAGAAGCGCTTG
The DNA here is from genome assembly GCA_037367405.1 of Ottelia alismoides. NCBI lineage: Eukaryota > Viridiplantae > Streptophyta > Magnoliopsida > Alismatales > Hydrocharitaceae > Ottelia > Ottelia alismoides. Next base: position 547,425 of record JAZKJV010003278.1, on the reverse strand, counting down.
GCGGGATGAGCTCGCGGTGCGCGGATCAAAGATAAGTGAATTGACTGTTTAATTAAACTAAGTCCAACTACGAGCTATAGGTGCATGCAATGGTTTTTAGTGTGTTTGGACCTAATTTAATCGAACAAACAAGGCCTATAACTAAGGGCTCATTCCACAAAAGAAATGAAAATAAAAACAAAACCGGAAAATGACAATCGGAAAAAACACGATAAAAGCCGTGGTGAGCCCCCGGGTGAATAAACACCCGGAAATTAGGCCCGGAAGTCTGAGTGTTTGAGTCCTGTATTATTATAAATTAATCACTCTCTCACAAAAATAAAATGCAAGCTATCTACTACTCTCTCTCTCCCATCCTGCTCTCTTTTGCCGGCTTGGCTAAAGAACAGCCGACTTCTGCCTCACGTGGTTGCTTCGGATCCCCTAGGCGATCCGCCTCGCTCCGCGGACCCTCGCAAGAAGACAAGAAAAAGAATGTCAGAAAGCTCAACAGTATATATCAAAATCAAAAGAGAGATGAAATGAAGCAATGGTAGACAACAAACACAAACAGACAAAAAGATGAACTACTCGTTGTTGTTCCCCGGCAACGGCGCCATTTGATAAACACGAAATTCAAGAGAGTCTAAATTGGTGTCTCACACAAGGCGGAGACGACCGTCGCTGTGACGACCCTCAAAAGAATCTCGTATTTAATCAACAATTAACCCACACTATAGATCAAACAATTAGAAATAAATGTGGAGTTAAAATTTCTTTTTAACTCTGCACAAAAGATGTATAGCAAGCAAGTATGCAGAGAGTTCGAACACAGGGAGCAAACAGGGTAGAAGCAAACTAATGTGTGTGAGTGAATGTGAGTGTTGTCTACACTATGCAAGCAAATGATTTTTGTGGGTTTTTAATTTTTAATTAATTTTTTTATTTTAATTTTGTATTTTGATTTTTAATTTTTTGATTTTTCTATTTTATATTTTATATATTTTTTTCTTTTTCAATATTGGAATATAAAAACAATGTAATAAAAGGGATAACAAAATATTTCTAAAAATATACAAAAATAACCAAAAATTCAGGAATAAAATCTTTTTGGTATTTTATAATTTTTTACTATTTTCATGATTTTTAGGTATTTTTCGAAATATTTTTGGTATTTTTAAACACTGAAATAAAGCAAAACAGTGACTTAGCTACTAACTGAGGGTAAAATGGAATTAAAAATATCAAATAGCCAAAAAAAATTTCAAACTATTTTTCAAATAAAGAGAATAAAAACAGGAGACTACAGAACCTGAGTTTACAATTTTTTAGTTTTCTATGATTTTATATGTTTTTTTGAAGTTTTTGTGTGTTTTTGAATTTTTAGGGTTTTTCTTTTGAGATTTTTAGTGATTTTTGGACTGACACTAAAATAGCTTAAAGTAGACAGTAGGGAATTTTTTTGGAATTTTTTGAGATATTTTACTATTTTTTTTGGTATTTTCTAAGCTAGACAGTAGATAAAAAGCATGTTTTTGATTTTTAATAAATACGAAAAAGCAATATAATCAAAAACTAAATATATGGCGTTAAAGTACAAGCTCATAGGAGCTTAAGTTTAATTTTTGAGAATTTTTGGAATTAAAATGATGCCCTAATTAAATAGATCAAGCAAGCAAAAATGTCACAGCTGGCAGAGGTATAAGTGCAAATATCCAAAAGTCCAGGGGCATATATGCAATTTTCCTTAAAAAGTAACACTGAATATTTAATTTCCAAGACCAAACACAAATTATAAAACCCGCAGGGGTGTCACAGCAATTTTCCCACTAGGGCACGTGACTTGCACGCGCCTGGCGAGGACTGAAATGTAATTTCCACAAAGCCCGAGGGCTTACTTGCAATTTTCACAAAAACTTTGCACTTAATAAAAACTTTACAGGACTAAAGTTCAATAAGCGAAGAGTCCGGGGTATGCCTGCAAAAATGCCAAGGTCAAGCGCACTGTGCACGTGACCTAGCAGGGACTCACTTGCAAATATCGAAAGCACGGGGTCCTATTTATAATTATTACAAAAATATTAAAAGAGAAACTGAAAGTTTAGGAACTAGTTACGTATTACAAAATTTAGCGAAGGCTTGGATGCAATTTACCCTCACTTAATAGGCGATCGGACGGCGGGAGGCCGTTACTTGGACCCGTGGCGCGCCTGGGACGCCTGATACCGCTTCGAGATCAGACGGCCACGATTAGATCGCAACAAGAGATCGACGGTGCTGGACTCGGGCGATCCAACGGTGACTGTAACGTCTGGGGCTCCTTGATGAATCAACGGCAGAGGCGGCCGGTGGAAGAACAGGGAAAAGGTCCGCCGTGGCGACCTTCCTCCGACGATAGCGCCTCGCTCCGGCTGTCGGCGTGCTTCAAAATGGGCCCAGGCAATTGCTGCAAGGTCCCTCTCTTTGCCTGGGGTCTCAAAAGGTGGCGGCGAGCACCAGACCCTCCTCGCGATGTCGGAGAAGGAAGAACGACCCAGGTACCTCCGGCGATGACGAATACGACCCAAGGTGCTTCAAAATGGGAAGACCTGCACTTAGAAACGTTAAGGAGGTTGAGGGCAAAATGCCTCGACCTCCAGGAGCTCTCGAAATGGGGGGAACGGCGAGATGTACACTCGCCGGAGTTGCGCTCCAGTGAGGTAATCGAACAGGTGATTTGATGGTTGATTTAACGAGTAACGAAGATCTGGATGAACCTAAGACTACGAGGAATGCATTGAGGGTAAAAATGGAATCGATGGCAGCCTCAATGGCCGGAGCCAGAGGGAAGATATCTCACGGGAAAGCTCGCCGGAGGTGTGGTTGGAACGCGCCCAACTCGTGCTGATCCTCCGCCTCGAAGAAGTAGACCTGGAGCTGTCACCTCCAAGGTGCTCGAGCGATTCCAAGGGGGGATGAACTTGATGAATCACGGTTCCAAAGTCGAATCGAAGTCCAGGGGGTGTTTTTAAGTTGTTTGACCCGATTCCTGGAGAGGTCCAAAGGCCGAGGTGCTTCGATCAGATCTTTGACCCACGGCCCAAGGATTCACATAGGCGTGAATCGCCATTCAACGAGGAACAGAAGTTGTGTAGGAGGATACACGAAAGAGTGAATGAGGGTTCCTCGAAAAAAACAAGAAAGTGGGTCAAAACCCACTTCGGTCAGAAACTGCAGGGCTAGGACACCTAGTTGACTGGGGTCAACTAGGGTTTGCACCTGGTTGGTCCACGTGGACCAACCAGGAAAAACCCTGGAAAAAGATTTTGTAAAATTATTTAAAAATAGGAAATGGCTGAATTAAATTATGATTATTAAATAAAAAATATTCGTTATTTTATGTAGTATTTTATTATGATTTTTAATTATTTTTATGGAATATAAATTTATAAGTTACCTATTATGCCCCTTATAGGTATATTACCTATATATCTTATTCTTTTATTTTTATTTTGGTATTTTTAATTTCTTTAATTCTATTTATTATTTTGTAAATTTATATAATACTTTTATACACTTAGAAAGATTTTTATTTTATTTTTCTGATGTGTTTTGTATTTTAGATAAAATATAAGTAGGTAATGTATAGGTATGTATATAGGTAAAAAACCTGTGTTTTGTGCATACAAGTATTTTTATTTCAAGTTTTCTTTGCATTTTCATTCTGATTTTAATGCACATAATTATTATAAATAATATTTACAAAATTATAAAAATAAAAAAAATACAAAAATAATGAATAAATAATAAATGGAATATTTTAATCCGTACAAGTATACAATAGGGGTCCAAAACTCAACTTTCAAACCGTAGGTCCACCAAATGCGAAACACCGCCATTAAATAGCTTATTTTATTCTATATACAATTAAAGGTGAGTTTGGTGCATTTGGAGTTTTCATTTGTGAGATACGGGTCTAGGAAGTTGGGATTCTGGATTTTTATTCAGACCATAACTTTTTATTTGTGTAGTATTTTTCAGTGAAATCAATTTTGTATTTTTCTTTATTTAATTATCTACAACTTTTATGTACAAAGTTTCTTTATTTGATGTATAAAAAGTGGAACCAAAAATAGGTCCCAAAATGAATAAAGGATGTATTAAAAAGTATAGGTATTTGGCCCTTATTTCCCCCTACTTTATTCCTTGTCGACCAATTCATCAAGATGCCTAGGTCTCGAGGGTTTGGGTCATAAAATATTTACAATATTTTATTCTTTTCCTTTTCTTTTATTTATTCTATAATTTTGGCTTTAATTAAAGTATTTTATACACTATTTACATGCACATGCATGAATGCTAAGATGAAGTATTTAATGCTATTTACAAGCATTTGCTAGGGTTTTTGAGGCCAAAATGATAGAATAAAGATGATGAAATGTGGATTCATCAGTGGCCCAATCAGGGCTAAGCAGCAGTTGATCGTAGGTCAACTCTCTTATCTCCTTGGTTCAACTACCTGTCAGAATTTTGACCCTTCTTCCTCAAATTATCGTGCCCAATCCTTGCACCCATTCAGATTGATCCCTTCTTGACTTTTGAACCTCGACCCTCAGACTTTCACTTTGAGATGATTTCTTAGTCGAGGCGCCACTGTATCGAGAACCACTTCTCGAGTAAGATGCCCTATACATAACATCTCTTCCGTCATTCCTTGATTCTTTTATCCCTCTTACACTACTAGAACCAAAATCTTCATGCATCTAGCGAATCCAAGTGACAATAGAAGACCTTAGGAGGATTCAACAAGGCATGAGGCGTCGAGTCAAGGTCAATCTGAGCACTACCACCTGCTCTGTCGTCAGCTTGCTCCGCTCTAGTCCAGGACAGGTGAAGCTCCTCTTTCCTTGTTCTTTTTTGTTTTTAGGTATAGCAGTAGTGTAGAGTAGTCTTTTATAACCTAAAATTCTATTTGATTTATCGTAAAATCCAAAAAGATATCCCACTAGAGCTCTGGCTCTGCCTCTTGTTTACACTCATGTCGACCGTCCTCTGCCACCGCAGTCTCTTCCATTCTCTCCCCCTTCACATGCTCTTTACCCCAAGCACTTTCATCCCTCTTGATCTCGCTCAGATCAGGCAGTTAGCTCTCCAATTCCACCATGTCGTCGGAGAGCTCAGCTCATATCCGCTCAACCCGACCTGACGAGATCCCCAAAACCATCATCTTTGTGCGCCTTATCTTCCTACAGGTTCTGGAGGGCCAAAGGATCCCTAGTGGGTCGATTTTGACTTAGAAAGAGGCACCTGGAGACCCCTTGCTTCCCCGACCTCACCAGAACTCGTTAGTGCTCTAGGGGCACTTCTAAGTTCGCCACCCGATGCAAAGGAGAGATAGCTCCATTTTGCACCAGCACGAAGCTTCCCAGGCGACCGGAGGAGCGAGGAAGAGTAGATGGAAGCTTGACCGTGCAGTGTTCTTGACATGTTCTTGCACTCATCCTCTCTATCATTTGATCAAGAGCCTACACCGAGGTGTTCAACAACCGTTGGATGCATGAAGCCCTGACCGTTGATCTCCTCCAGCGGATCTTATCCAAGCCATCCGGCCGAATTGGTATCAACCATCAGATGCGTGCCACGTGTTCTGTGAAGACCATCCACCGTTGGATCGGGCTTGTAGTGTAATTTTCATAGATACTCCTTCACATTTTTGTATTTTATTTCAAATACTCAAACATTTATCTATAGCATAAATATTTTTTTAAAATTTGTATTTCATCCCTTGTACTTCCCTTATTTGCATTTAGGTCCAATACACATCACCTCACGTGCCCATACGCATGAGGAGAATGGGAACTTTGCACCTAAAACCCCTATGTTTTATTTATTTCACTTTAGTCTATATTTAGTGTAATATTTTCCATTCAAATTGCATATGACCCCCTGGATTTGGTATTAATTGCAGGAATATCCCTATAGGAATTATTTATTTGATATATTTTGGAAAATTGCATTTTTGGTCCTATAGTACTTTGAGTTTTTTTGGCTACGGTCCAAGAACATTATTTATTTACGTAAATACCCCTACCACTTTGTATTTTCTTTTTGTAGATTTTGAGTTATTAAAAATGCTCCAGGCCTCTAAAAATTCATAGAAAAATACCATAACTACAATACATATATATATCACATATATTTTTGGTTAGTTATTTAGGGTTTATTTTCTAATTATTAAAAAAAACTAAGCTATTGACCCCTGTTTGCATTTAAAAATACATAAAAACTAATTATAAAAACATTTTGAAAAATTACAAAAAAAAATTAGATTTATTTATTATAGTATTTTGATACTACAGTTCAAAAATCTCTAGAAATAGAAAAAGAAAACATTAAAAATAAAAAATTTCCAAAATCCTTACAAAAAATATAAAAAATTCTCTAAAACTCTAAAAATAGTTGTTTCAATTTCTTAATTTATCTATTATACTTATTACATAGTAAAAATAGTTTTGGAAAATTTTGAGCTATTTAGATATTTTTAAATTCCAAAGCAATTCGACCTATTTATCTTAACTACAATTTTGGCTAACTAATTTAATCAAAAAATATAAAATAGTAGAAAATCTTAGAAAAATATCAAAAATATAGAAAAAAAATAAAAAAGCCGAAAACATTTTATTTTCTGCTTTTTAAGTCCTTGTAGCTATATTTATAAAAAGAAAAGCCATCTCTTTATATATATATATACATACATATATATCCTCATATTATTATTAATTAATTCAAAAACTAAAAATTAGAAAATATAAAAAGAAAATAAAAATTATTAAATTAAAAATCTAAAGAAATATAAAAACAAAAATTCTAAAAAATTAAATAATTAAAACACACAAAAATCCAAAAATCCCTAAATGGCCCAAAAATATTTATTGTCCATTTTTAGCCAATTTTGTTGTATATCAACTATTCTCCTTGTGTTCGACCCCTATTGTACTTATCTGCTATATATTTTATCGTAGGTTATAATAAATTTTGACCATTTTGCTTGGCTTATTTATTTCTTGTGTGGGTTGATTGTTGATTGAATGCGGTTATGGAGAGGTCATCATAGAGACTGAGTCTTCACCTTATGAGGCTCATTTTAGATCCATTTATCATCGTGTTCGTCAAATGGCACCATTGCTAGGGAGCAACGCGTTGGATAGAATTTTGGGTCATTTTTATTTATTTAATTTCTCTTTTATTTGATTAAATTGTTTATTGTGACGATATATCTCTTCTATTTTTCTTGCAAGGGACTTTAAGACGATGGCGACCGCCTAGTTGGTTGAGGCACCTAAATCGAGAAGACTTGGTCCTTCTACCTGTGGACCAAGAGGTGAAAGCAAGAGAGAGAGAGGAATTTATCATAGATTTTTTATTTTATGTTTGTGAGAGAGTGCATTTATTAATTTGTAACAATACAGGTACTTGGACAATTGAAAATTCGTGCCTAATTTCCAAGTGTTTGTTCACTTGGCACTCACTGGGTTTTCATGATTTTTATCGCCTTTACTTTTCTTTGTTTCCTGTTTTTTAAGTTTTCCTCCTTTGTTTTCATTTGTTTTCTATAATTGAGCCTTTAGATCTAGGTGTGCTTGCTCGGTACGTAGGTCCACATCGCTAAGGCAATTCATGTTCCTATAGATTACATTTCGATTGGACTTTTCTCAAAATTAATTGTTAAATCTTAGAGTGGTCATCGAGTACCGAGAGAGGACCATACAATGCTTACAGGACATGTTGTGGCAGGCATGAGGTTGCCTCCAACACTGTACTTTTGGGTATTATTCTAGGGATTGACATTCAATTCATCATGATTATAGCACTTACTACTCTTAGGGAAATTTCATCGTTGCATATGCATATAGATTAGGTCTAAAAAATTCTACCTTGCATCCCACATGGAGAGAGCTGGGAATCATTGTGAGTCTTTTATCTGAGCGTTCATCATTGCTTTTCTACTTGCATTGCATTTCTGCTTTATCCCTATGATTTTTACAACCTAGACAAAAAGAAAACCAACAAAAACATTAGGCGCATGTATTGAATCTACTCAAAGTAAGTGATAACACAAAAAAATAAAAAGGGACTGCTAAAATACTTGACCTAAATAAAATTGATTAATTGGATTCATTGCACTGGGTGAGCAAAGCCCTCATTGTTTTCAGGTATTGTTGAGGAAGGAGGTTTCCTTCCTAAGTGAGAGAGCTCTATCATAAGGACTACATCCAAAAACACATCCTGGATACTGCCTTGTTGTACACATGGATTTCTGAAGTACTGGCGCCGCTATCGTACGCGGGCGAGTAGGACTTGGTCGACGATGGTGTTCTTGCCTTGTGTAGAACACCAACCATTTCCAAAGTATTTGAGCTTAGGCCATGCCTTCATGGGGGTGCCTGTCTCACCAACGCACGTCTGAGTAGGCTCTTGTCCACTCACGGGTGATTCTGTTGCAGACTGGACCCGGAATATTGACATCGCCACTATCGACTTCCTCACTCTTTTTCTTTGTCTGAGTAGGAAATCCATATCCGGACACAAGGACATCAAAAAGTGTAGGATACATGTTATATAGAAGGAGGACAAGTACAAGATACTTTTTCGACAGTGTTCTCGCTCCTATATAATTAGTGCTTAAGGATTTATTCAAATATAATTGCCTCATAATCAATCTAAAACATACAAAGATAATTGTTGAACCTTCACAACTTCATGGGTCGAGTTGGTGAATCCATTGCATTAGGGCTTAATTGATTAGTTTTGTTAAGATCAAGATCAAAAATATCGTGCCTTTGTGCCATTTTGTCGCATTTTCTCTTTTGTATATTTCCTCTTGACCCCTGTTCACTTCGAGTCGTATACTATTTTACACTCATTTTATTTCTTGTCCATCCATGTATCTTTCATCCATTATCTATATCCTTTTGACCTTCTTGGATGTCGTCCCATGGATGGTTTAGTCGGGACTTCGTCAACACCCACATCGATTCCGTGTCGCCGACATCTCTAATAATGCGGGGAGATCTCCAGTAAATCAGTTCGGATCTTACAAACTTCTCCTTGGACTCAAGATCCTTTCTTCTTTCAAAACTTGCCTTTATCCAATAAATCTATTGTTCGGGATGGACTTGTAGCCCGAACAAACTCTTCCTCTCCAAATAAATTGGGATTACTCTTGTCCCAAAACCAACCCCTTGTGGATGGAGATCGATTTCTGTCAATATTATGTTCTCCATTTACAACCATCTAGGATTAATCTTAATTCTTGACTTATCTCAGCATAAAGACTGATCAGGTTTATTCAACCATGCAGATCAAGAACTAGATCAAGAGCCATAGTCACAAGCAGAACCAGAAATGGCTCATATAGGAAGAGGGAAGGGACCACTGCCACAATAGGCTGAGTAGCCATAACAGGGGATGGACAATATACAACTTAGAATGACATCAACTCAGTATACAACTCCTCACATCAATTCAAGCAATCCAGTAACAATTGACGAACCAAGGATTGGCCTAGGTCACTGATGAATCTCGAATTCATCACTCTAAGTCTCATTCATTAAGCTCAAATCCCTCAAAATCAACAGCATTTCTGCATCTATTCTGCATAATTAGCATTCATGCATGTTTTCATCAGAATTGCATTTTAGCACTAATTTCTGCACAAAATAAGAAGCCAAAAATCCTAGCCAAAAATGACCTGTGAATAGCCTAACTTCCCTTATTTTTATCTCATTCATGCTAATTCCGAATGACACAAAAACACCTCCATCTGTGTACATATCACTAAAAAGAATAAATGAAAAATACAAAAAATCACTAACCCAAATAAGTGGACCAAAAACCCAAACCCTACTTTCAGGATTTCCGGACTAAAAACCTCATATCTTCCTCATCCAGTGCCTGTGAAAGTTGGGTTTTGGGCCTCTTTTATACATTTTGTATTTTAGCTAATTTTGACCTATTATTTTATGTACATATTTGACCTATTTTAGTTTATTTCTTTTTTGTTTGTCTTCTTTGATAAAAGTTTTATTAAAATGCGTAAAAATCCAAATCCAAATTGAGCCTGAAATCAAAGAGACAAATTGGGTCCGAGTCTTCACTAACTTCCTGTACAAAATTGATCTTTTTCGTGATTTATTTGATTTCTTCTTTTTATTAATGAATAAAAATCCAAAAAAATAGATTAATGTGTAAATATTTATCTTTGATTTTATCATATTTTTTCGGATTTTTATCTGGTTTAAAAAATGACATAAAAATTACAAAACCCAAAAATCAAGGTATTCTATGTACTTGGGATACCCCAAAAAATCACTTTATGCATTTGATCGATTTTGGTTTTTATATCTTCATGAAAGTTGTAGATCTCATCGAGACAAGCAATTTTCATGAAGGAACTTTTTCGATCCGAGGCCGCTTACTATTTCTTTTTTATTTTACAAACTATTTATTTTTCGATTTTTCTGGTGCTGACACGTGGCAGCTCCTGGGGTCGCCACGTATCAGCAATTTTTGGCTTATTTATTATCATTTTTATAAAATAAAAATTAAATTAAAATGGACGCACGTGTGTCGCACGTGCCTCCAAGGCGCGTGCTCTGCACGTGCCCCGCGCACCCACTCCCCTTAACCTCCAGCGCCACGCGTCACCATTCAGGCCGTCCGATCTCGGCTGATCGGACGGCCCCGACACATCTTCCAGCTCCCACCTCCTTTACCAAATCGAGCACCGCCGCCCTCGTCGTTTTCGCCGCCTATCTCGCCAACTCCGATTCGCCTCCGCATATCTCGCAACCGTCTGCCGTGTATCTTCCATCTTCGATCTCCTTCCTTCTTCGTCAAGTCGATCTCAAAATGCCTCATCAATCGATCCTCAAACCCTGACGAAATCCAATTAGATCGTCGCTCGAACCTTTCCTTCTCCGGCAAAGACCCCCTCCCCTATTTAAGCTCCTCGCCGCCGCACCTCTAGGATCATCCGCTGGTTGCATTCCTTGGCCACGGAGCTCGGTGGTGACAGCCCGAGCTCTGCCTTCTTCCCGACGAGATCCGGCGTACCCTCGACGCCGTTGCAGACCACGACGCTTCCGTGCCTACTCCTGCTGCTTTGCCTCGGTGTCGAGCCAACGACGACGACTTCATCTACCATCTACGACACCGCCATCGATCATGCCTTCTCCGATCGACAACACCGCTAGCTCGCCACCTCCAGTCATGTTGGTCACCGCCGGCACTCCGCCTCGCCTCCGCCTGGCTTCTTCACCAACGCTGCTCCACCGTCTTGGTTGGGCTACGCATCACCGTCCTCTGCCGGAGCATCCCATCCACCGCCATCATCGCCTCCGGCTTCAACCATCGACTCTGCCGCGTCCGGCCATCGCACCTTCCGCCGAAGGCACGCCTCAGCAGCTCCTCCATCGTGCACGGGGCCCGAAGCCCGAGACCCCAGCACGTTCGAGGCACGTGCGTGGGGAACGCAAGAAGAGTCATCCCCAAGGGTCACGTGCATCGTATGTGACCCTCTGGGTAAATTACGAAAGAGCCCCCTGGAGGATCTTCTTTTTGCGCACCAGCCCCGCCATCTGGAGGGCACATGCTACGCACGTGGCCCTCGGGTTATTTTGCAAAAACCCCCTACTATTCGGTAATTACAAATACATTATTTGCAGTATTTATTTAATTTATTTTATTGCACTTATACCCATGTGTTCCCCTGTATTCTCTGACTCTTCTTTGCCTTATTTTATTTATCCAAAAATATCATGATGTTTGTCATTTAATTCTCTACATGTTGACACATTGTGGACATTTTTATGATTGACGGTTAATTAGTGAATAATTATTTTTGTGGAAAATTGCAAACTTTGACCAATTTATGCTCTTAAATTTGCTATTATTAACCGTTGCTTTAAAATTTCCCAAAAAATCACATATTGTAGAGTTAATTGTGCTTGACATTGTGCCCAAAAAGTTTTTCATTTACATGCATAGATTGCCCTGTAAAAATCATTTTACATATTTCAGTATTTGATTTTTATTAGGTATTAAATCTCACATTTTCGAGGTTTAGGATTTTTCTGAGATCCATCACCTAGTGACAGAACTTAGATAATTTTATCCCCTGAAAATAAGTAGGTTTATTATTTATTATAATTAAATATTGAAATTCATTCTGTTTACATTTAAAAATTCATAAAAAAATTCATATTGCATCCAAAAATTCCAAAAAAAATACAATGCATTTATTTCATCATATTTTGCATCATGGCCAAGTTTCATATTTTTCGGACATCGTTTAAGCTTAATTGTCATTTTAGTCCCTAAAATAGGTCAAATTTGCATTTTGCATCCTTTATTGCATTAAAAATTCCAAAAACAAACCGCCTCGAAAACCGCGCTCGAATTTTGATAGACATAATTCTTGGTTGTTCCTTTGCCTCCTTGTGTTCGACCTTGGGACTTGCCCAAGTAAAATAAACATAAAACCACTCGATTAAAAATTGAATAATTATTTGTGGTTATTTTCTTGACCGATTCCGATTGCTGCCTACAACGAACAACAAAATCACACATTAATTTTACGCACGAACAAATTACTACATCTTTTTAACAAGCGGATTTCGGATTCGTTAGTCACCTTTCAAGAAATGATGAATGACTTGAGGAGGAGAACCAATGAGAGAGAAGCTAGAGGAGAGGATGACCTAAACATAGAGGATGAGATGAGCAGAGATGATAAGGAAGATAAACTATCACTAGGTAGACCCTGTAGTGGAAGAGGAGAGGCAAGACCACCAAAGCCAACTTTGAAGTAGACCTACAACATTGGAGCAAGCCGTGTCACTAAGTGGATTTAGATTCCACCAATCCATGCCACATTGAGCTGAAGCCGCAATTTTTGTCTCTACTCCTATCCTTCCACGGGAACAAAATAGAAGTACCATACCTCCACCTACAATAATTAGGCCACATCTGTGCTACTACACACTACCCTAATATTCCTCTAGGGGTAGTCAAGATGACCACCTTCCCATTCAGCCTCCAAGACAAGGTTCTTTATTAGGAGAATCATCTGGGGAACGTAGTGATGACATGGGAGGAACTGAAGTTTTCATTTCTCCACAAGTTTTATCATCTTGGTCACTTGAATTGGATGCACACCCGCATATCTAGCTTCATCTAGCATCCCCACGAGAAGATTCCTGAAGAGTGGGAAAGATTCTGAGATTTGTAGGAAAAGTGTCCCCACTACGAATTCATGAAGACCAAAAAAATTTTAAAAATACTTTTTCTGATCTGTCGATTGTGGAAATCATTTAGAACTTGATCTTGAATATGCCATTGATGAAAGCCATAGAGTACACGCCAGCAGTAAAGAAAGGACTTAAAGAGGAATGTACAACAAGGAATAGCCTCAACCCCACAACTCCAGAAGCCATAATGGGAAACATGAGAAACATATCCTCATCATGGCAATTGTCAACATCATCAGCAATCTCCTTGATAAAAAGAAAGATAAGGGAGCGCCACTCATCAGGTGTCATATGTTCAATCAGCAACTCGAGCAAACGTTGCTTGACAGTGGGTCTTTTGTCAATCTTATGCCAGCTTCACTGCTTACAAAATTTGGGAGAGGTCTGCTTAAACCAAACAAGATGACTCTGAAATTTGCAAAAAATCATACAAGCAGTCTAGGAGTATGTTGGAGGACGTGATCGTCACTATTCAAGGGATCCAGTTCCCTATTGATTTTGTTGTGCTAGGCATGGACGTATCCACACCTCTTCTCGACACCCTTATCATCCTTGTCGGTCGTTCCTCCGAACAGATGAGCTAGTAGTGAACTATGTCGCTGGAGAGATTACATTCAGCTCCAGCACAAACAAAATCTAGATAGAGACCATACCTAAGCCAAAACGAACAGAGGTTTGATTTGAGATGAGTGTACTTGCACCTAACTTCCCAGAAGATTGTGACTTTGTTGTGGAGATTCAAGATACAACTCTATTCATGGATGACATTGAGATCCATGAATTCCTTGTCCCCAAGGAAGGAGTAGAGAAAGTTGTCGAATTCCCCTCTATAGATGATGATGAAATCTTTATTGATGCGCTTGATCAATTCCTTGTGTGCCACCTAAGTCTCGAAGGCCAAGAGCAGATTATTAAGGATTTCTGCAATCATGATGATATTATCAAAAAATTTTGTGAATCTTTGAATGAAGATTCTGAATTGTCAAAGGTGGACAATGAGCTAATGAAATAGACAATACCTACGATGATCGTTGAATTCACCACCGAAGTAGCTCCCACTCCACCAGAGCTTAAACCTCTTCCGTCCAACATGAAGTACGCCTTCCTTGTAGGAGAACCAGACATGTAACCGGTCATAATCAATGCTCATCTGATCGAAGACCTAGAATCTCGTCTAATGGAGGTTCTTGAATGAAAATGCAAGGCAATTGGTTGGAAGATATTAAATCTCTACGGGATCAATCCATCCTTGTGCTCGCATCACATCTACCTCAATGTTGTGTCTCATGAGTTCCGAAGAAAACTGAATCTAAACCTCTGGGAGGTTCTTATGAAAGAAACTCGGAAATGGTGTGATGTGGGATTCCTATATCCCATCTCCGACAGTAAGTGGGTGACTCCCCTACACATAATGCCCAAGAAGTCTGGGATCACCATTGTTACTAATGACAAAGGAGAGGAGGTTCTGATCAGAATGTTGACCTCGTGGTGAGTTGATGAATCCGCATTCATCACTCTTTATTCTTTTATTTTAGCTAAAAATCTTTGCAAAACACCATGTAGATAGTTGTAAATACAATAAATTGTCAAAATGCATGCTTTGTGTAAATATCAATAATTAGAATGTTTTTGTGTAAAAATAAAAGAATAAAGAAATAAAGAAAAAGAGGGAAATATTTAGAATAAATATTGAGTGACCTGAACCCAAGAGAGGGCCCAATATGGGCATGATCGCCAAATAAAATAAGTAGAGAGAGATAGGGCCATTTACTTTGTATATGTTCCTCCGCCATGTATATAATTTATTAAAAAAATAAAAATGGGTTTTTATTAATTTGTATATATTACAAAAAATAAAATAAAAATGAGAAAAATAAACTAAAACAAAAATAAAATAATCTCTCTCTCTTCACATTGTCTATACCATGTACATATGTACCTATATCTATTTATTTTACTTTTGTAAATAATAAATAAAAATAAAATAAAAATCCTTTTATATCCCAAATTTTATGTTGTAAATAAATAAAATATAAAATTAGAGTATTTATACAAAAATAAGAAATTAAAAATAAAAGTATAAAATACATAGGTATTTTATACCTGTATATAAAATAATATAATGTATATAACATATTTCTTTTTCAAAAAAATAAATAAATATCACCAAAAAATAATTTGAAAAATAATAAACATTTTTTATTTTGTAAATATTTTTAAATAAAATCGTTTTCTATTTTATTATGAATTTCTAAATATTTTTGAAATGGAATGATCTATTTGATCCACGGGGGATTGTTGACCCCCGGTCGACTTCCCCCTGGATCGGTCGTCGCCCAGATCCGCATGACGACCTGATTTCATCGATTTTTCTCTCACGTATCCGATAACCTCTCCCTCTCAATTCATGCTCTGATTGTCGAGGAGCAACCCGTGATTCACGCCCAACATTCTCCTTAGGGGTCCGCTCCTCGATCCGCGTGTTTTACTCCCATCTTCTCGGACCCCCGTACGTATAAAGCTTCACCTGGAGCTACCATTTCCGCATCTTCGGCCATTGTCTTCGACCCCAGTGACCTCCATTCTCCTCCTTGAGTGACAGCGAGCGTAGGGGAGTGTTGTAGTGAGGCCTTGAAGCCCTTAGCCCTAGGTCTGGCAAGCCCTCTCGCTGTGCTCCGCCTTCTAGTGAGCTTGAGCCTCTGGAAGTGCCATTCCATCGAGGCGACGATCCTAGAAGGTAGCTGACCTCCAGCACAGACGCCTTCAGCCATTAGGTACCTTCGATAGCATCTAGCCTTCTTTAGATTTCGAGTCTTCGATTTCCGACCATCGGACCTTCATCGGAACATCCCTCACTCTCCGACCATCCATTCATCATTCCGATTAGCCGTTCACCTTCGCCTGACTCCTCTCTACGTTCTTCACCCCTCCGTTCCCCCTAGTTCACACAGGAATAGGGTCATTGGCTCTCCTTCGCTGTTGTCTTGCGATAGAGCATCGCTCCGCCCCACACGTACACCTGTTTCTCCTATAACCAGGTCGAGGCACTTTGCCCTCGACCCATCATTTTTTCTGTGTTGGACTGAAGGAGAATGGACCTCATCTGGAGGTTCGACCATTGAAGCATAGAACTCCAGGAGTGTTGACGTCGTCGGGGTCCTCCAAGACCTCCCGGCCCCATCAGAGTGTACCATCAGCTGCAGACGTCCTCAAGCGTTATTTCGCACATCAGAGCAGCACCGGAGGAGTCCCCATGCACACGTATTGGCCGGTCAAAGTTAGCCGGTGAACTGTTCTTCTAGGGACCCTCATAGCCGTCCGATCGAGCTCCGCTGCCAGATCTCATCTCCGCCATCCATCTACGTAGAGCTCGTAGCTGTTGGATCCATCTGAGGATCTAATCCTTATCGTCCATCGCCAAAGGGGTACCAGCCAAGCACAGTCATCCGATCTCACGTGAAGCCCCTTGGCCGTTGGATTTGTAATTAAGGGGTAAATTACTCTTAGGTCCTCCTTAGTTTTTACATTTCATTTTAGTCCTGTAAATACTTTTGGAAGTTGTTTTTATTTTGGATAATTTGCATGTAGGACCTTGTGTTTGTTTTAAATTGCAATTTAGTCCTTCTGTATTTCAAGCATGTGGTCTAGCACGTGACTTGTGGGATAATTGCTTATTTGATCATGAACTTCACAACTGTTACTGATTGCATTTTTATAAATAGGAATTACATTTATGCCCCTCTGTGTGTGAATCATGTGCATTCCTTGTGCCATTTTGGGCTTTTTGCAATTTTAGCCCCGCATTTCTTTGGAGTGTTATTATTTGGCTGGAAAGTTTTCACTATTTGCATTTAGGTCCATGTGTGATGTGACCCTTTGATTGGTTGAATAAAATAGCAAATAAAATCCAAATCTCGTGAAATTTGGGCATGTGGCCCCTTCCACTGTGTAAAAATTTCAATGAATTTTTGGAACATTTTTGTTTTGATTTTCTATTTTAAAAAATTCAAAAAACCTTATTTTTTTCTACTGTCTAAATTTAAAAACCAACTAAAAATATTATAAAGACCCCAAAAATTCTAAAAAATTTATTTTGTGTATGTTTTGTTGTGTTTTTATTTCAGTTAAATTTTTATTTGATTTTGATTTCTAAAATCCCTAAAAATTTAAAAGCCTTAAAAAACTTATAAAAAAACATTAAAAAGTCAGAAAAAAATCAAAAAAATATAATTTCTTTTTCTATAGTTAGGATTTTATTTGTAGTTTTTCATGAAATTGTTGTTAGATTTTTATAGCTATTTCTATATTTTTAAATAGCCTTTCAAATCTGGCTGCACAGTAGCTTCCATTTTTTGATTTCTTTCATTTTTGTAAAATCAACTAAAAATTATAAAAATCTCAGAAAATTACTAAAAACACTTGAAAATCATAAAACCCAAAAATAATTTTATTCTAATTTTCTGAATCTTTTGTTGTGTTAAATAAATTCTTGTGTCTGACTTTTTGCCTTCCTTTTATATTTTCTTTATAATTAAAAATCAGGAAAAAAATTTAAAAGCCCATAAAATCCACCAAAAATATTTGTTTTGATTTACGACTACTTCGTAGGCTGTTAGTCAGCCCGTGCTCCTTGAGTTCGACCCTGGTAGCTATACCAGGTTAAATAAAATAGCGAGACCGCTATTTGACCTTGATTGATTGATTTCTTTGATTTAATGGTTCTCGAATTATCTTGTTGACCTAGCCTCGCGATTCGGGTTGCAGCTACTGTGATTTATATCCTCACTCGGTCGCAAGGGTTTTTGAGGTCATCAGAATGGCATCGTTGCCGGGGAGCACGACTTAGTAGTCGTTTTCCTTTTTCGGTTTTAGTTTCGTGGCGTTTTCACGGCTTTTCTTTCTTTCGTGATTTTCGCGGCTTTTTCTTTTTCTTTTATTTTCTTTTATTTTTTTTGTATTTATTTTATTTTTCTTTTTCTTTTTGTTTATTTTTATTTCTTTTTATTTTTGCATATATTTTTACATGCATTTTATTTTATTTTATTTTATTTTCATTATTATAATAACCGTGGACTGACGCGTCTCTGTTGACTTCTTTGTGAGGGCCCGACGACCGAGGCAGCTTTCTTCGGGAGCCGATGCAACCGTGGGGATCGGAGGTTGCTCTCTTCGTTACGAAGCCGTGGGAGAGCGCGAGGGAGGAAGTAGAAGTGTTCGGGAGCGTAGTGTAGTTAGAGTATCTTAGCTTAAGTTTAGTTTAGCTTTATTTTCAATTAGATTATTAATATTGTAATAATACAGGGACAAACAGGACTCTCAGACTTGGTGACTTTCGGGGTCTGTTTCGTCGAGCACCGGTGTGTTCGGGGGACCCCACCGTATATTTTCGCCGGTTTTAGTTTTTATCAACTTTCCTTTTTATTTTGTTTCTCGAGGATTTAGCCTTAGCTTAGGAATTTCTTGCTCTGTGACGTAATTAATTAGGGCCCAAGCCTAATTAGACTGCTTGTTCCTATAGACCGTTTAATTGGACCTAATTAATTAATTAATAAAAAACTAACCTGGTCACTCGAGGGGTCACGTGCCGCTAGAGGTCGTAGACAGCGCTGGCAGGATCCGTTGTGGCGAATACCGATCGGCATCAGAGACCGGACTCCGACCCCTCCCGTTGACCCGTTAGCTCCCGTTCTTCTCGTGTAGAAATTCCTGTTAAGGTCGTTTTTCTCGTTGCATCATTTAGGTTAGATTTAATTTCAGTCTTTCAATTATGCACGGATCATATTGCATGCAGAGAGCTGGAGGAAAGGTACACATTCTTACTCAGCATGCATCATTTATTTCATCGTGTATTGCTTTTTCGTCTTCTCCCCCCATTTTCTTAGACTTAATAAAATTAGGAGAACCGAAAAACTCGTTAGGCGATTGTTTTTATTTGAAAAATACATAAAAAAGTTTAACCATAAAAATGGGAATTGCTAAAGCAAACTGGACCTAAAAACCACCTCACCAAAAAAAATTGTATTGGGAGAGTAATCCCCTCATTGGATGATTTGATTGGGCGAGAGAGTGACACGCACACTAGGCTAGAGCCATATCTGACCCTCTTTCAGACTACTGATTTTGAGCTAGTCGGTCTCCAGTGAGGATCGCTCTGGTTTCCTGTAAAGTGGGCCGCGATATCCTTAATAGATCTAGCCGATCGGGTAGCCGGTAAACGGTCCGCGGCTTGTACTGGTTGGGAAAGATCTAGTTTGGGATCGGGATAGTCTTCTGGGGGCATTGGATTCCTAACAGCTCGTTAATCGCTCTGATAGACTGTCTTATTACCAAAATAAAAACAAAAAGATAAAAGACCAAACTCTTACGGTCATCATCTCAGTGTTGTGTTGATGAATTTGGGGTATTGCTTGACCATCCTATTTGCTTTCTAGATCCAATCCGCCTTACTCGCCAGATCAAGATGATGGGTCGAAGGTCCCTTAGGCAGCCTCTGGCTACACCGCTTTCGAGCACTCCGGCCTGCTCATCTAGGTTGGTTCGTAAGAGCCGAGACCCGCTCTCCGAACCTGAGTTCGATTCCATCCATCCCCCCCCCCCCGACCACCCTCTTTCTACCACCAGTCTTGAGGTGCCAAAGCTAGATCAGAGAGAGCAGCAGCCAGTTGATTTATCGGCACCTGAGTTTGGGTCTTTTGCCTTTGCGGAGACCATGGCCAGCAGCGAGGACCGCACCGAGGGCCCCAGACCTGAGAAGACATATGTTTTGTACCAGGGTACGATCAACAACACCATGTTAGCTTCCTTAGTGACGATGCAGTGCCAGATCAGAGATCAGAGAGCTTTCATGATCGAGATACGCTGGGAGATGGAGCAGATGAGAGCAGATAGAGAGCAGCGCAGACCCGGTGGAGGAGATATACCTGAGGGAGAGCAGCCAGTCCAGCCAGCAGCAGGAGCACGCCCGATGAGAGAGTTGCATAACCCTGGTGCAACTCTAACCCATAGATGGATTGTTCTGCCGGCCATCGTGGGAGACTTCAAGTTCCCACCACAGACGATTCAGCTCCTTCCTCCCTTTCACAGACACGCCATCGAGGAGCCACATCTTCATCTCCAGGAGTTTGAGATGATCTGCACTACCATCCAAGATCTCTAGGTGGACGACAACACCATCAAGATGATGGCATTTCCCTTCTCCCCTGTTGATGGAGCATCCAACTGGCTGAAGTGCTTAAGGAGATTTGTGATGACATGGGAGCAGCTCCGGAACGAGTATCTCAAAAAGTACTATCCACTCGGCCGGACCAATGCAGCGAGGGCCCTGATTAGCAACTTCTCCATGCTTCCCAACGAGCAGTTTCACGAGGCATGAGATCGCTTCAGGGAGCTTACCGACAGATGCCCATACCATGATATCCCGAAGCCAAACCTAGTTCAGAGCTTTTTCTGTGGACTTACACTCGAGCTGCAAGGGTTGGTGAATGCATCCTGTGGAGGATCGTATCTCGCCAAAGATGA
Source organism: Ottelia alismoides (assembly GCA_037367405.1). Lineage (NCBI taxonomy): Eukaryota > Viridiplantae > Streptophyta > Magnoliopsida > Alismatales > Hydrocharitaceae > Ottelia > Ottelia alismoides. Next base: position 526,639 of record JAZKJV010003278.1, on the reverse strand, counting down.
GAACCAAGTCTAGGCCATCTATAAGGAGATGACCGAGAACTACATTGTCATGTCTTAGACCCGCCTCTACACACAGGGGAAGCCACAGCCACAGGCCGTGTCCTATCAGAGGATAGCATGGGTCGATGCCAGTCCCTCTACTTCGTTAGTGGCAGCAGCACAGGCAGAGTCGACAGCCGCTGACATGGTCATTATCAGTGAGAAGCTGGACCGGATCAAGTTGATCGAGAAGAAGTAGTGTTAGGGCATGTATCAGATAGACCAGATGGCACAGATGCTGAGTGACCTAAAGAAACAGATCATGTGTCTCAAGGAGGCACAGACGGCTTCTCAGCCCCGTCTTAGGTAATGGGCAGATCCAGGCAGTAGCAGCAGCAACATGACCCAGCCCTCCGCCCAGTACCGATAAGTCGACCATGTTCAGGCAGAGCAGTAACAGCAGCAGCCGCAGCAGCAATACGTGCAATCGCCACCATCTCAGGACAACCAGATGGTGTTATATCAGCTTGACCAGCCCCTGGTAGTACTCCCCCCACCCACCTACGAGCAGGAGACATTGATGGATGTCAACAGGATATGGTACGACCATCCCCAGCTCGGTATCCGACGAGACCATCCCGGATTCCGTTGGTCGGCCGGAGGCACCAGTTCCCAGCAGCAACCTCTAGTTCAGGGTGGCCAGTACGGCCTACAGCGAGAGATTCACCAGCAGCCCCGGTTCCTCTCACACTAGCATCCATCACAACAGCAGCAGCATGGTGCTCGTCCCTATCAACAGGGACACTCTTGGAGGCAGCCTCAGCAGTATCACTCCCAGCAGTATCAGCCCCCTTACCTCTCTCACTAGCAGCAGCAGCCTCATTACCAGTGAGGCCACCCGTCAGGATCTCATGGGCCCGCCTATGAGAACCCTGCCTTAAATGATCTAGCCCGCCTCATCTCCGATCAGCAGGATACTTTCAGACGGGAGATGGATGAGTTTAGACCGGAGATGAGAGAGATAGTGAAGGGGAAGGCTACCATTCCTGCCCAGATAGAGCCGAACCCAAACAACCTCAAGAGGAAGTCTGAGCAGGTAGAGTTCACAGAGACCACCACTCCTAGTGATTCCCTTGGTGATATTAGTGCATATATGTTTGATGCTGATTTTGTTACACTTAGGAGCAGTAGGATGCAAGCAGGCGGCGCCTCGTCTGAGCGACGATCCCATGCTCCTTCAGGAGCACCAAACGAGGAGGAGAGCGGTGCTGATGCCGCTCATACACATGATGATGACGGTGGTGCTAACGCTACTGCAAACGTTGATCCAGCCGACGGTACTGAGGTCGTCGCTTCACCGGATGGAGGAGGTGGTACTGATGCCACCATACCAGTTGCTGAGCCGGAGTGCGGTACTGACGCTGCGATACCAGATGCCGAGGGTGGTGCTGAGGCCACCATTTCCAGTTCTATTCCTATTGTTTTTCCTACTACTCATGTATCTCATGACACTTCTGTTAATAAAGGAAAGGGTTTGTTATTTTCGGATCCACCTGTGTTTATCGATGATGCATGTGTGGATTCTTCTTTACCTGAGCAGCCCTGACCCAATCCTAGTCCTTTATCTGAGAAGGACCCAACCGTCCCCTTTCCCCAAGCACTCCGCTTGGCTAAGATGCCAAAAAAAGAAAATCAGAAAAAGTCCCACAGCCTAAAGTTCAGGCGACAGATGATGGACCGATTTCATAAACAGCTGACTCTACAGGAGGCCTTGGAGCACATACCTCTCTTCCAGAGATCCCTTAGAGACAGGACTGCAGTTCGGAGGAAGAGGCAGAACCACTAGTCAGAGATCCATGTGCTCACTCGCGCCACATGCTTTACGATCTAGAATAGTCTGCCAGCCAAGAGACCAGATGCAGGAGCCCCATATGTCAGATGCCACATCCATGAGCATAGATTTGACCATACTCTATTAGACAGCGGTTCTTCAATCAACCTACTTCTGGCAGCCCTACTCGACCGATTCGAGTTGGGCTCTCTATAACAAAGCAAGACAGTCCTTCAGTTTGCTGATCGATCTGTCAAGAGGCCGAAGGGGTTGCTGAAGGATGTTGTCATCACGATTCAGGGCTTGAAATTCCCCGTGAACTTTATTGTGTTGTACATGGAGATTCTAAATCCGTGACCGATACCCCCATCATTTTAGGATGCCCATTCTTGGCCACAGCCAAGGCAGTGTCCGACCATGATAGAGGGAAGGTATACTTTCGCGTCGAGGGTGAGAGTATACAAATAGAGACGATCGAGGAGACTAGAGCCAGAGATTCTACTTGCTCAGAGCCGCATTCAGATTCAGAGCAGATTACAGAGACAGGGATAGACTCTCCCACCATATCTATATCGAGGAGGACGCGAAGCCATCACGTGAGTTCCAGCGACGGCTGAACCCGAACCTTCGAGATGTTGTCATGAAGGAGATCATGAAATGGTGGAGCACCGATTTTATCTACCCTGTCTCCGACTCCAAATGGGTCAGTCCATTGCATGTGGTGCCCAAGAAGACGGGCATCACCACAGTTGTTAATGAGTATGGAGAGAAGATCGCTACTCAGGTACCCACTTCTTGGCGGGTCTGTGTGGACTACAGACGATTGAACCAGGCCACCAAGAAGGATCATTTCCCGCTGCCTTTTATTGATCAGATTATAGAGAGGATAGCAGGTAAGAGTCACTACTTTTTCTTGGACGGGTACTCCGGATACAATCAGGTGGCCATTGCGCCCGAGAACCAAGACAAGACCACCTTCACCTGTCCCTTTGGGACATATGCTTTCAGACGGATGCCCTTTGGATTGTGTAACGCCTCGGTGACATTCCAGAGGTGCATGTTGTCCATCTTTTCGGACATGGTGGTGGAGTGCTTGGAGGTCTTCATGGACGACTTTTCGGTCTACAGCGATGGGTTCGATGCTTGTCTTGACTGCCTAGACTACGTCCTTCAGCGATGCATTGAGGTTCAGCTTGTGCTTTCATAGGAAAAGAGTCACTTCATGGTGACTCAAGGGACGGTGCTTGGCCATATCATCTCCAACAGGGGCATGGATGTTGATCTGGCCAAGGTGGATATCATTAGGAAACTCAGTCCACTGTCCAACTTACGGTAGTTACGGTCTTTTCTGGGGCACATCAGTTCCTACCGACGATTCATACATGATTTCAGCAGGATTGCCCGACTGTTGACTGATCTTTTGACGAAAGACACCGAGTTCATTATGGATGATAAGTGTCTAGCGTCATTTGAGACTCTCAAGAGTCTAGTTGTTGAGGTTTCTGTCCTCCAACCGCCTGATTGGTCTCTCCCATTCGAGATCATGACGGATGCCTCCGATTTTGCCGTAGGGGCCGTGCTGGCACAGAGGAGGGATGGTGTCCCCTTTTCTATTCACTATGCTAGCCGGACTTTGGATGCCGCTCAGCGGAACTATACCGTCACTGAGAAGGAGATGCTAGCCGTAGTTTTTGCCCTAGATAAGTTCAGATCATACATCATTGGATCTAAGGTGACCATCTATACTGATCATACTGCCATCAGGTACCTCATGGCAAAGAAGGATGCCAAATCCAGATTAACTAGATGGATCCTTCTACGCCAGGAGTTTGACATAGAGATTAAGGACAAGCCTAGAGTCAAGAATGTGGTGGCGGATCATCTCTCCTGATTGGAGTTTCTTGAGGATTCTGAGCAGACTGAGCCTATTTGTGAGACCTTCCCAGATGAGGCGATCCTTGCTATCGCCTCTCTCCCGTGGTACGCCGATATTGTGAACTATCTTGTTGCTAAGAAAGTTCCACATGATTGGCCCATGCAACGACTTGAGACCTTCCTCGCGAAGGCCAAGTTCTACCATTGGGAGGATCCCGTCCTTTATCATGAAGGAGGGGATAGCATCTGGCGTAGGTGCATTCCTCAGGAGGAGCACCATAGCGTCCTCACTTACTGTCACAAGCTTGTGGCAGGAGGACTACACTCTGGGAGGAGAATGGCACAGAAAGTGCTCCAATCTGGCCTATGGTGGCCTACCCTCTTCAAAGACTCTGATGAGTTCGTGAAGAGGTATACTGACTGTCAGAGGATGGGCACTTGTGGACATTGTGATATGATGCCGATGTAGCCCATTCACTTCTGTGAGGTTTTTGACGCATGGGGCATCGATTTCATGGGTCCATTCCCTAAGAGTCAGGGATTCGAGTACATTATATTGGCCGTGGATTATGTGAGTCCTTGGGTTGAGGACATCCCCGTTCAAACCGCAGATGCTAGGACTGTTTGCAGATTTTTGAGGAAGAATATCATTTCACGGTTCGGGATGCCTAGAGTTTTGATATCTGACGGATGTCTCATTTCGTCAATGACAAGGTAAAGGCCCTTGCTAGCTAGTTCAACATAGACCATCGAGTAGCCACACCGTATCATCCTCAGACCAATGGTCTTGCTGAAGTGTCGAACAGAGAGATCAACACTATTCTGCAGAAGGTCGTCTGCCCTGACCGAAAGGATTGGTCACAGCTTTTGGACTCGGTCTTGTGGGCATATCGGACGTCATTCAAGACACCTTTGGGTACATATCCCTTTCGCCTCGTTTATGGCAAGCCCTGCCATTTACCTGTTGAGCTGAAACATAGGTAACTTTGGGAAGTCACTGATATACTTCTAGATCCAGTGAGTGTAGGAGATCAAAGGAGGGCAGAGTTGGCAGCCATGGAGGAGCTTCGTGATACAGCCTTTTCGAGCAGCCAACAATACAAAGAGAGAATGAAGGAGTGGCATGATTCTCAAAAGCAGTTTGAGACAAGACAGAGAGTATGGTTGTTCGATGCCAAGTTGAGATTATTTCCAGGGAAGTTGCAGAGAAAATGGAAGGTACCCTATCTGGTCCGAAAGATACAAGATAACGGATGCATCGACATATCAGAGTTGTCATCTGAGAGTACCTTTCGTGTTAACGGACAGTGGCTCAAACCATATCTAGATCATGAGTCACTGGTTGTTAACGTTGCCCCTATTCACTTTGCATGAGATGCGGTCTCTTGACTCACATCTATTGCATCTCACGCCTGATTATCATTGTTCTCCCGACTTGTATAGATCCAGATGTCCATATCACACTATTCTTCAGTCCAATACCCCATTTCCATCATTGATTATGCTATACTTAGGGTGCACTTTACCCTAAGTATAGGGGGTGAGACTTTTGAGTTTCTTTTGATTCGGGTGAGACTTTTGAATTTCTTTTTATTCTTTTCTATCGTTGTTTTGCTGCCTATACTTAGGGATATTTTACCCTAAGTATAGGGGAGGTAGACCCAGTACATTCTCCCACTCGGATTTCCCTTTGTATACAACCTACTATACTTAGGATTACTTAATCCTAAGTATAGGGGGAAACCCCGAGATCCTTTCATTTCTATTCTTTCATTCGTCTTTGTATATAGGCTTTCTTTTCACTTCCCTATACTAAGCACGAGTTATGTCTTCTTCATCGCTCTTGATCCACTCTGAGGACATCGTTCGAGCTAAGTATAGGGGGGTGTTGTATATATTCCATATATACTTTAGCCATAACTCATATTTTGTGTGAGTGTGTTAATAAATAAAAATGGCTAAAAACTCTTAAAATCCATAAAAATTAAAAATTTTCTTGTAAATAAAATTCTTTATTGCACATACATAGCTACGTACAAAATTATTTTTGTAAAAATGTTTGTAAAAATCTTTTGTGTAAATAGTTTGTAAATATTTTTCATATCAAAATTATGTATATAGTACAAAATTTTTGTAAAATATTTTGAAAAACAAAAATTTTGCAAAAAACTTGTGTAAATGTGTGTAAATATTTTGCAAAACTTCTACGTTCATGCATACATCCATGTTTTCAAACATTTTTCAAAAATTTTGCATCTTTTCAAAAATCTTGTAAAAATTGCATCTTCATAAATATTTGTACAGTTTTTCCGAATCATAGTTGACATTTAAACTAGCATGGAATTAAATTGAAAAATGGATCTTGGTAAAGATCTTAATCCACCTAATTCTAAGAGGAACCTTAAAGGGCTTAGGGTTGAGACTTTTTAGGTCCATGGTGACTTAATTCTTTGAGTCCACTAGGCTATGATCATATGTCATCTCGATGAGCCTAAGTAGAACACTTAACAACGCACACATGACTCTCGCAGACAATGGCTTTACTTGGACCAGCACTTTACACCGAGCTCTCTACGGATGAGGTGGTGAGGAGGCAGACTTCTTTGACTTGGGGTAGCATATTAGAGTAGTACTTCTAGGCGGAACCTCTCTTCTTCTGGCTCAAGAGTTGTGGGTTGCAATAAAGCTTCAACTTGGTCTGGTAGCCGTGAGGTATAACGACAAGAGTTGTGGGTTTCAATAAAGCTTCAAAAGAGGGATAGTCTACTGGCTCAAGAGGAAAAACTCCTTATGTATATATGCTGCACTTTGTAGATATGTTGTAAATATGCACATCAAAAAAAGTCCAAAAAGAAAAGAATAACTCCAAAAAAATGGTGGGTCTGAGAGAAAATGATAATCCCACCGTAGTGTATATAGTCAAAATAAAGCAAAGCTTATGTTATCCATGTTCCATCTCATGAAGCTTGCAGCAGGGAGACTTAGCTACACTGGTTGGGCTCCCTAGGATATATGGCTACACTGGACATGGTCCATTCTCTTCTTCCTCCTCTTCTTGAGTCGGTTGAACTTGAACTTAGAAGGGAATACCCCACTCCTCGAGGAAAGAGTTTCTAGACTAGGGCATTAGAGTTACCTTGTTGGGGAGGGTTGTCACTTTGTTATTTATGAGGTGGAGAGCTATATAACTTACACAGTACAAGAAAAGATTCATGGTCATCAGAGTTTGTGTATGTAGACTTGTTCTGATCTGGATTGTTGAGGAGTCTTGACTATAGATTAGTGGAACTTAGTGGCTGTTGAGTTTTTAAACCTAAGTCCAAATAAGGTTCTGACAAATTAATAATCCAAAGATCTGACTGAGCTCCATACTTCAATTTAATGAAGACAATTTTAATAATTAGCATTGATTCATCTTTCCCTTCTTTTTCTTTTTCTTTTTCTTTTTCTTTTTCACTTCTTTTTAAAATAAGTGTTTGCTAAGGGACTAGAAAAAGTAAAGTATAGGAGGGTGATGAATCCTTATTCATCACTCTTTATTCTTTTGATTTAGCTAAAAATCTTTGCAAAACACCATGTAGATAGTTGTATATACAATAAATTATCAAAATGCATGCTTTGTGTAAATATCAACAATTAGCATGTTTTTGTATAAAAATAAAAGAATAAAGAAATAATGAAAAAGAGGGAAATATTTAGAATAAATATTGAGATAGAACCCAAGAGAGGGCCCAATATGGGCCTGATCGCCAAATAAAATAAGTAGAGAGAGATAGGGCCATTCACTTTGTATATGTTCCTCCTTCATGTATATATTTTATTAAAAACAAAAATATAAATAGGTTTTTATTAATTTGTATATATTTCTAAAAATAAAATAAAAATGAGAAAAATAAAATAAAACAAAAATAAAATAATTTCTCTCTCTTCACATTGTATATACCATGTACATATGTACCTATATCTATTTATTTTACTTTTGTAAATAATAAATAAAAATAAAATAAAAATCCTTTTATATCCCAAATTTTATGTTGTAAATAAATAAAATATAAAATTAGAGTATTTATACAAAAATAAGAAATTAAAAATAAAAGTATAAAATACATAGGTATTTTATACCTGTATATAAAATAATATAATGTATATAACATATTTCTTTTTCAAATAAATAGATAAATATCACTAAAAAATAATTTGAAAAATAACAAATAAAATTTATTTTGTAAATATTTTTAAATAAAATAGTTTTCTATTTTATTTTGAATTTCTAAATATTTTTGAAATGGAATTATCTATTTGATCCACAGGGGATTATTCACCCCCGGTCAACTCCCCCCTGGACCGGTCTTCGCTCGGATCCGCGTGACGACCCGATTTCGCCGATTTTTCCCTCACCGATCCGATCACCTCTCCCTCTCGATTCATGCTCGATTGTCGAGGAGCAACCCGTGATTCACGCCCGACATTCTCCTTAGAGGTCCGCTCCTCAATCCGCGCATTTCACACCCATCTTCTCGGACCCCCACACTTATAAAGCTTCACCTAGAGCCGCCATTTTCCACATCTTCGGCCATTATCTTCGACCCCAGTGACCTCCATTCTCCTCCTTGAGTGACAGCGAGCGTATGGGAGTGTTGCAGTGAGGCCTTGAAGCCCTTAGCCCTAGGACCAGCGAGCCCTCTTGCCATGCTCCACCATCAGATGAGCTTGAGCCTCTGGAAGCGTCATTCCATCGAGGCGACGATCACAGGAGGTAGCTGACCTCTAGCATAGACGCCTTCAACCATCAGGTACCTTCGATAGCATCTAGCCTTCTTTAGATTTCGATTCTTTGATTTCCGACCACCGGACCTTCATCGGATCATCCCGCACTCTCCAACCATCCATTCATCATTCCAATTAGCCGTTCACCTTAGCCGGACTCCTCTCCACATTCTTCACCCCTCCGTTCCCCCTAGTTCGCCCAGGAATAGGGTCATTGGCTCTCCTTCGTCGTTGCCTCGCCGGAGAGCATCGCTTTGCCTCACACGTCCACCTATTTCGCCCGTAATCGGGTCGAGGCACTTTACCCTTGACCTAGCATTCTTTCTGTGCAGGAGTGAAGGAGAATGGACCTCGTCTAGAGGTTTGACCATTCAAGTACAGATCTCCAGGAGCGTTGACGTAGCTGGGGTCCTCCAAGACCTCCTGGCCCCATCGGAGTGAACCATCAGCTGGGACATCCTCGAGTGTTATTTCGCCCATTAGAGCAGCGACGGAGGAGTCCCCAGGCGTGCGTATTGGTCGGTCGAAGTTCGCCAGCGAACTGTTCTTCCAAGGACCCTCCCAGCCATCCGATCGAGCTCCGCTGCCAGGTCTCATCTCCGCCATCCATATACGGAGAGCTCGTAGCTGTTGGATCCATCTGAGGATCTAATCCTGATCATCCATCGCCGAAGGGGTACCAGCCAAGCACAGCCATCCGATTTCACGTGAAGCCCCTTGGCCGTTGGATTTGTAATAAAGGGGTAAATTACTCTTAGGCCCTCCTTAGTTTTTACATTTCATTTTAGTCTTGTAAATACTTTTGGAAATTGTTTTTATTTTAGATAATTTGCATGTAGGACCTTGTGTTTGTTTTTAATTGCAATTTAGTCCTTCTGTATTTGAAGCACGTGGTCTAGCACGTGACTTATGGAATAATTGCTTATTTGATCCTGAACTTCACAGCTGATACTAATTGCATTTTTATAAATAGGAATTACATTTATGCCCCTCTGTGTGTGAATCAGCGTGCCTTCCTCATGCCATTTTGGGCTTCTGCAATTTTAGCCCCGTATTTCTTTCGAGTGTTATCATTTGGCTGGAAAATTTTCACTATTTGCACTTGGGTCCCTATGTGTTGTGACCCTTTGATTCGTTGAATAAATAGCAAATAAAATCCAAATCTCGTTAAATTTGGAAACTTGGCCCCTGCCACTGTGTAAAAATTTCAATGGATTTTTGGAACATTTTTGTTTTGATTTTCTATTTTTAAAAATTCATAAGCCCTTATTTCTACCACTGTCTAAATTTAAAAATCAACCAGAAATATTAAAAAAACCCCAAAAATTCAAAAAATTTTATTTTATGTGTGTTTTGTTATGTTTTTATTTCAGTTCATTTTTTGTTTGATTTTATTTTATAAAACCCCAAAAATTGAAAAACCTTAAACAACTTATAAAAATCATTAAAAATTCAAAAAAACAAAAAAATATAATTTCTTTTTCTGTAGTTAGGATTTTATTTGTAGTTTTTCATAAAATTGTTGTTAGATTTTTATAAGCTATTTTTATATTTTTAAATACCCTTTAAAATGTGGCTTCAAAGTAGCTTCCATTTTTAGGTTTCTTTCATTTTTATAAAATCAACTAAAAATTATAAAAATCTGAGAAAATTACCAAAAATACTTGAAAAATCATAAAACTCAAAAATAATTTTATTTTAATTTTCTGAATCCTTTTGTTGTGTTAAATAAATTCTTATGTGTGACTTTTTGCCTACCTTTTATATTTCCTTTATAATTAAAAATCACAAAAAATTTAATAACCCTTAAAATCCACCAAAAATATTTGTTTTGATTTATGACTACTTCGTAAGTTGTTAGCCAGCCCATGCTCCTTGAGTTCGACCCTGATAGCTATACCAGGTTAAATAAAATAGCAAGACCGCTATTTGACCTTGATTGATTGATTTCTTTGATTTGGTGGTTCTCGAATTTTCTTGTTGACCTAGCCTCGCGATTCGGGTCGCAACGACCCTGATTTATATCCTCACTCGGATCACAAGGGTTTTTGAGGTCATCATGAGTCTATGTTGACTACAGATGTCTGAACCTCACCAAAAAGAAGGATCACTTTCCATCGCCCTTCATCAACCAGATTCTCGAGAGACTGGCTGCGAAAGGATACTTTTGCTTCTTGGGAGGCTATTCTGGATATAATTAATTCGCATTCACTCTTGAAGACCAAGAGAAGACTATGTTCACCTGTCCATTTGGGACATACGCTTTCCGATGGATGTCGTCCAGGCTATGCAATGCCCCCGCTACATTCCAGCGATGTATGATGGTTGTATTTGTCGACATGGTGGGTAGTTTTCTAGATGTATTCATGGATGATTTCTCGGTCTATGGAGATTCATTTGATCAATGTATGAACTATTTTGATCGATATATACGGAGGTGCTGTGAAGTGAATCTCGTTCTCTCACAGGAAAAGAGCAAATTTATGGTGACAGAAGGGATCGTGTCGGGTAACGTTGTATCGAAACGTGGCATAGAATTTAAATCAATCAAAGTGGAGTTAATTTCAAAACTTGAGCCACCTAACAATCTCAAACAAGTCCGATCATTCTTAGGGCACATCGGTTTTTATCGATAATTCATCAAAGATTTCGGCAAGCTTGCCCTACCGTTGACTGAATTATTAGGCAAGTATATGGATTTTATTATTTATGATTGTGTGCGCTAATAATTTTCTCAGTTGAAAGAGATGATTACTCAGGCCCATGTCTTGCATCCACTAGATTGGACATTACCATTAGAAATTATTATGGATGCATCAGATTTTGCCTTCAGTGCTGTGTTGGGGTAAAGGGAAGACAATTTGTAATTTTCTATTCACTATGCTAGTAGAATACTAGATGAAGCTTAGAAAAATTACACCGCCACCGCGAAAGAGCTACTAGTGGTAGTCAAGGTTTAGAAAGTCGGTATGCGGTATTCGTTAGGTCAGGCGGTCTGGAGCGAGTAAGCGGGCAGGCGGAAGTATATGCGGAAGTATATGCGGACTATGCGGTTTCTATTATTTTAATTAAAAATAATTAGCAATATAATAATAAATTCAAATACTAGACATTTTATATATTAAAAAAATGTAGGTATTAGAATGTGAAGATTTTCAACCCTAATCTCAATACATAAGATTCATAACAAAATATCTATAGAAAAATGTTGGTCTAAAATCACTTATATCAAATCATAACAATCACTCTAAAATGTACCTTCAGCAATTCAAACACTCATTACAACATTTTAATACAAACTTACAGTACAACAATTGTACTATTACTACTGTAAACTTTCACAGGGTATTAGTAAGTTCTAAAAGGGATCTTTGAAAATAAGGGAAACCTCGTTTAGTTGGCAATTAACATTAGTAAAGGTAGGGGAAAATAAACATATCCCAATGGGTCGGATGTACTCCAGGATTCTTCAACACTAGATCAACATTAGATCAACACTATACTCCAAGATTAAACATTAGATCGACATTAGATTTTCCATAAACAAAAAGATCAACACTATACTCTACTCCAGGGATCTACATTCAACACTAGATCAGGATCAACATTCAACACTAGCCGGCATTTAACATTAGATCAACATTGTACTCCAGATTAAACATTACTACTGTAACTCCAGGTAATCCCATAAACAAATATCACAATAATAAAACACGGATATACTCCAGGATTCTACATTCATTAAATCGAAACAATAAAAGATGATCTTAAACAAAAAATACCGAACGTTAGTGATCTTGTATGTTCAGTGGTTACCTGCGTCGCGCCGGCAGAGACGGAGATTTCTGGAGAAGCACCGGCACGCGTTGCCAGCGGCAGATGTGGCAGATATCTCTTAAGAAGGCGGCGGAGAACAGCCTGTGTCGTAGTGTGCACGAAGGAACATCTTGCGTCGCCTTAGCAATGGCGGAGGAGCAAACTCGAGGAAGGGTGGGGGAGAAGTTTCCTTCGCTAGGGCTCGGAAGGAGGGAGACGTGTTTCTTGCGAGAGGGGTTTGTCGTGCGAGCGGGAGCTAGGGCTGGGAAGGAGAAAAGAAAAGGGGGCTTTACGATTTCCGAAGAAATAAATCAATAAATTTTGGGGCAGGATCTCTATTACAAATTCGGTCGCATATGCGGCTGCATATGTGGCATACTCAAGGCGCATATGCGCTTTGCCCGCCTTATGCCCGCATATCAAATACACGGGGCGTTTGGTTGCCCGAGTACGCATATGCGGCCGCATATGCGGCCGCCTGGGCCGCCTTTCTGAACCATGACTGGTAGTTTTTGCCTGGGAGAAGTTCAGATCCCATCTCCTTGGATTCAAAGTCATATTCTACAATGATCATTCTACCATATCATACTTGAAACATAAGAAGGATGCCAAACCATGCCTTATCAAATGGATTCTTCTACTCTATGAATTAGACATCGAGATCCGAGACAAGTCTGGAGTCAAAAATATGGTGGCAGATCACCTATCAAGGGTATACGAGCCTGAGTCTCCCGATCTGAATTTTAGTCCGGTCACGGAAACCTTTCCAGATGAAGCCATATTGTCAAGGTGGAGGCTATCCCAACTGAAGCCGTTGACATTCGCACCATCTGTCATTTTCTAAGGGATAATATCATTTCAAGGTTCAGGATTCCTAAGATTCTTATATCCGATGGTGGTAGCCATTTCGTCAATAAAGAAGTGAAGAAGCTAACTCAGTATTATGCATAGAACATCGTGTAGCTTCTCCCTACCACCCTTCTCCCTACCACCCACAGTCCATTGGCTTGGAAGAATGCTCAAACAAGGATATTAAGATGATTCTTCAAAATCTAGTGCATCTGGATCACAAGAACCGGTCTCTATTGTTTGACTCGATTCTTTGGGCTTACAGAACAACGTACAAGTGACCTTTGAGAATGTCTCCCTATTGTCTGGTATACTGCAAGCCATTCCATCTACTCGTAGAACTCATTCATAAATCTGTGTGGGCAATTAATGTTTGTAACCTGGATTCCAAGAAGGCTGGGAAGAACATAAAGTTGGATCTAAATAAACTACTCAAATTCTATGACTACACATATGGGAAAAAGTCAAGAAGTGGAGTGAAAAGCACATCCACTGAAAGACTTTTGAACCACTTTAGAAGGTCTATTTGTTCGATGTGAAGTTGAAGATTTTCCCAAGAAAGTTGAAGAGCAAATGGACTGGGTCGTTTATAGTGAAGCATGAGCATGACAACAATAGTGTATTGATATTAGGATTGTCTGCTAACGCACTACCCTTTGTGATCAACGTACAACTACTAAAATCATACCCGGAACATGACACCTTCCTGTCTGTTGTAGATTCCTTTCAAGTCATGTATAAAGATGAGCTGAAAGCCACACATACACTGAATTGGACAAAGCTTATTAAAGCATTTTTTAATGATCTTTCTATCTTCTTTTCTTCTTTTCAATTTCATTTTCTTTTTCTTCTGAAAATGTGTTCACCCCCTTTCATCACTGATATACTTAGTATGTATGTTGTCCCAAGTATGGGGGTGTACCTCGAGTTGTTCACTCTGTGATCCCTCACAAGTCCCCTCAATTTTTGATTCTATGTCTATACTTAGGGATATTTTACCCTAAGTATGGAGGGGATAGGTCGAGCCCATGATTTCGTATATTCCTACCCTTGAACCACCTTGCCTTGTGTACAACCTACTATACATAGGATTATTTCATCCTAATTATAAGGGGGGCGATCAACATTCTCATTCGTTCATTTTTTAGTCATTATAGTATAGACCTTTCTATACTTAGTACGAGTTATGTCTTCTCTTTTTCTCTCTGATATATGAGGACATAGCTCAATCTAAGTATGGGGGGACATATATACCCGGTATATACCATAGCCATAGATCGTACTTTCATATTTTCAATAATATGGCTAATTAATAAAAATTAATACAAATACAATCCATTCTTTGTATATATTGATTAATAAATTATGTTAAAAATATTTTGCAAAATGTTTGAAAAATGTTGTACATAAAAATTTGCAAGCTTGAGCTTCAAAGTCATATTCATGTGAGCCTATAGCCGAATGACTTGGCTATACTGGTCAAGCATTCTAGAATACATAGCTACACTGGCTACCGTATGTTCTTCTTTCCACCCCCTCTTCTTGAGCCAGTATTACTTGAACATATAAGGGACTACCCCACTTCTCGAGGAAAGAGTTGTTGGATTGGAGAATTAGGGTAACCATGTTGGAGAAGACTGACTTTTACCGCTTCAGCCAAGGAGAGCTACAAATCTCACACACCGTCCAAGATAGATTCATAGTCATAAGGGTCTACGTATGAGCTGACTTATTCTTACTTGGCTTTTGAGGAGACTTGGGGAGGGTCTTGTGGGTCTTAAGGGTTGTTGTGCTTCAAATCTGATTCCCGATAAGGTTCTGACCAAACTAAATTTTCCAAAGGTCTGGCTGAGCTCCAAACATCGATTTTGTGAAGACAAGTTTGAAAGTTATAATCAATCCAATCTTTCTTTTTCCTTTTCTGCACTTATAGGCATAAGTGTATGCGAGGGACTGACAAAGGAAAATATAGGGGTGATGAATGTCCATTTTATCAACTTTAATCTTTTATTGTGTCCTTCAAACCCTTGCTAAATGCTTGTAAATAGCACTATTTTCATGAATTTTCATTCATTATTTATTGTATAAATATTGTATAAAATACATTGTTTAAAGCCAAAATAAAATAATTGAGAAAAGAAAAGAAAAACAAATAAACTGCCAGAGGTATTTTATGACCCTAAACCCCGAGACCTATGCATCATGATGACTGGGCCGATAAGGACTAAAAGTAGGGGGAGATTAGGGCCAAAACACAATAAAACCCTAATTCATAAATCCTAACAATGCATGTTTGGGACCCATTTTATTCTTTATTATTTATACCTAAAATAAAGAAACTTTCTCCATAAAAATTGTCGATAAAAGTACTTAGACAAATACAAAGTTTACTTCACATTAAAATAATATACAGTGTACATTCCACACTCAAAAAAATTCCAAAATCCAAACATCCCAGAACCATATCTTCTCCATATGAACCCAAAATGCATCAAAATCATAGTTAATTGTATAAAACTTTTTATTGGATATTTAATGAAGGTGATTTCTTTTAATTTGGAGTTAAGATGCAAAAGCTAGGTTTTTGGACCACTACTGTATAATATACATGGATAAAATAATCATTTTATGTATTCTTTACATTTTTCATAATCTCGTATTTTTATAATTTTGTAAAAATTCTCTATAGTATATGTGCAGTTTTAGAATCAAAATAACACCATTAAAAATACACTAAAGTAGAATAATATACAAAAATACATAGATGAATATACTATACATATATCTATATAATTAATACCTACATTTAATTAGGTTTGCAAATAAACTCAGAAAAATACAATAAAAATATATTTGAGTACACTTAATTAAGTTATAAGCATATAAATTATGTATATAAAATAATAAAATACAAAATACAAAATAAAATACACATAATATAGTTAAAAATACTTATAAATGAACTTCCAAAAAGTAACCTATAATAAAATAAGTTTTAAAAATAAATAAAAATCATAATAAAATACTACATGGTTTAATAAACATTTTATGTTTTAATAAAAATTAATAAAATTGTTTATTATTTATTTGAATTAATAAACATTTTATTTAGAGTTTTATCATGTAGCGTACAAACGTGGCCCAATCAGGGCTTAGTAACAGTTGACCGCAGGTCAACTCTTTGACCCCTTAGTTCGCCCACCTGTCAGAATTTTAACCCATCTTCCTCGAATTATCATGCCCAATCCTTGCACCCATTTAGATCGATCCCTTATTGACTTTTGATCCTCGACCTCAGACTTTCACACCAAGATGATTTCTTGGTCGAGGCACCACTGTATCGGGCACCACTACCCGTGGAAGATGCCCTATACATAACATCTCTTCCGTCATTCCTTGATTCTTTGATCCCTCTTATGCCACTAAAACCCTAATATTTGTGCATCTAGCGAATCCTGGTGACAGTAGGAGCTCCTAGGAGGATTCTTCGAGGCGTAAGGCATCGAAGCAACGTCGATCCAAGCACTACCACTTGCTCCGTCGTGAGCTTGCTCTGCTTTAGT
This sequence comes from Ottelia alismoides, assembly GCA_037367405.1. Lineage (NCBI taxonomy): Eukaryota > Viridiplantae > Streptophyta > Magnoliopsida > Alismatales > Hydrocharitaceae > Ottelia > Ottelia alismoides. The sequence continues at coordinate 509,959 of JAZKJV010003278.1, read as the reverse complement.
CCAGGTCAGGTGAAGCTCCTCTTTTTCATGTTCTTTTCATTTCTAGGTATAACAACAGTGTAGAGTAGTCGTTTATTCCCTCAAATTCAGTTTGATTTATCGTAAAATCTAAAAAGATATCTCGTGAGAGCTCTGCTCTACCTCCTGTTTCCACTAGTACTGATCGTCCTCTATCTTTGCAATCGCTTCCATTCTCTCCCCCTTCGCAGGCTTTTCACCCAAGCACTTTCATCCCTCCTAACCTCGCTCAGATTAGGCAGTTAGCTCTCCTTCTCTATCATGTCGCCAGAGAGCTCCACTCATCTCCGCTCACCCCATCTTGATAAGACCCCTAGAACCATCGTATTTGTGTGCCTTAGTTGCCTACAGATTCTGGAGGGATAAAGGACCCCTGGTCGGTCGATTTTGACTCAGAAAGAGGCACCTGGAGTCCCCTTGATTACCTGACCTCGTCAGACCTTATTAGTGCTCCATGGGCCCTTCCGAGACCGCCACCCAATGCGGAGGAGCAACATCTCCATTTTGCACCAGCACCAAGCTTTCCAGGCAGCCAGAGAAGCGAGGAAGAGCGGATCGAAGCTCGGCCTTGCAGTGTTCTTGACATGTTCTTCAACCCATCCTCTCAATCATTCGATTAAGAGCCTATGCCCAAGTGTTTAGCTATCGATGGATGCACAAAGCCCTAACCGTTGATATCTTGCTGAGGATCTAATCCTAGCCATCTAGCCGAAGTGATATCAGCTGTTTGGTGTATGCCACGTGTTAAGTGAAAACCAGCCATTGTTGGATCACACTTGTAGGGGTAATTTTCACAGATACCCATGTACATTTTGTGTTTTATTTCCAGTACTCGAACATTTGCCTATAGCATAAATAATTTTGTAAATTTTCATTTCAGACCTTGTTGATGACACGTATTTTGCAAGGTCCAAAAGTTATCCTCACTAAAAAGTGAAGATAAATGTCACTGAGGCGACCCCTCACAAGATCACGTGGTCAATCAATAATTAACCCACACAATGTATTGAAAAATCAATGCAATCTAGTGTGAATCAAAATTTATTATACCCCACAATAAAATATATAGTGGACAAGTAAAATAGGAATCGAATTCATGGAACAATGGAGAATACAAAATCAAAATTGGCTAAATGAAGACAATGGATAATTTTAAGTTTTTTTTTATTTTTAAATTTTTGTAGGGGTTTATTTATTTATTTTTTTGGATTTTTTTCCTTTTATTTTTTTTGATTTTAAATTTTGTAGTTTTTATTTTCTTTTTATATTTTTTGGTTTTTTAAATTTTATAATAATTAATAATGATAATACAAGTATAAATAGCTATATATAAAAAGGATTTCATATTTTCTAAATATATCTATAATTACTCAAAATTCACTAAATAAAATATTTTTGGACTTTTTTGTTTTTTGTGTTTTTGGAATTGTTCAAATAATCATTGCTATTTTTTTATTTTAAATTGAACAAATAAGGCAAATAATGAGCAAGATAAATAATCTGAATTGTTTTGGAAATTAAAATTTAAAACCTTGAAAATTGCCCAAAACTAATTTTATTATAAAGTAAATACAATAGATAAAATTCAATAATAGAAATCACTATTTTTGGAATTTTTCAGAATTGTTTTATAATTTTTATAAGGATTTTGGATCTTTTTCATTTGTTGTGTTTTTTGTCTGTAGGCTCAAAATATAGTAATAAACAAATTCTATTTTTGTAATTTTTCAAAATATTTTTATAATTTTGTATTTTTAAATGTAAATAGGGATGAATAGCTCAATTTTTTATTTTTAATAACTAGAAAATAACCTTAAAATACTAAACCAAAAATATATGTGATATATATACATAATATTTATAGTAATTTCTATAAAGTTTTAAAGGCTTGGAGCTATTCTTAATATCACAAAATCTACAAAAGTAAAATACACATTAGTAGGGTATTTATGTAAATAATTAAAGTTTTTATACCTTAGCCGAACACCTCAAAGAAATAGAGGACCAAAATGCAAAACTTCCCATAATATTTGATATTTAAATGCTACAGGGGTATTTTTGTAATTAAAACAAAGTTTGGGGGGACCAATGTATTTTTTTCAAAAAATATTACACTATTAATTCAAATATATGGACTAAAACGAAATATAAAAAACCTAGGAGCTTAGTTGTAAAATATCCAATCCCCCCATGCTTGCGTGCACGCAAGGTGATGTGGATTAGACCTAAGTTCAAATAAATTTAGATAGGGGGTGAAGTGCACATTTTACAAAAGTATTTAAACAACTGACAAAAGTTTATGGACTGAAAATAAATACAAAAAGCGGGGTGTGAAGTACACAAAATAACCACACGAGCGTGATCCAATGATGTGGATGCATCACTTATCCACGTGGTCTGGTCTGAACGGTTGATGATGCTTTGGTTGTGGCGACTAAGATTAGATCCCCGGATGGGATCCAGTTGTTGAGGTGATTCAGATCCAACGACAACTACTAACCTGGGTGTGGGTGCACGATCGAATGGTTGAGAGGAATGTTGGAGGAACATAACTAAGAACTCTGCTAGTTCGAGCTTCGATCAGCTCTTCCTCGCTCCTTTGGCCACCTGGGAGTCTCAGTGCAGTTGCAAAATGGAGATGTAGCTCCACTGCGTCGAGTGGCGATCTCAGAAGAGCCCTGGAGCTCCGACGAGGACAGTAGAGGTCGAAGAAGCATGGAGGCTCCAAATGCCTCTTCCTTGGTCAAAATTGACCCGCGAGGGGTCCTTTATACCTGCAGACCCTAAAGGAAGTTATGGCACACAAAAACGATGGATTCATGGGTCTTGTAAAGTCAGGATGAGTGGGAATGAATGTGGGCGGAGTTCTCTGGTGATATGGTGGAGGAGGAGAGTTGTCTGCCTGATCTAAGAGGGATTGGGAGGAGTAAATGTGTGTGGGGCGAAGAGAAGCGATATGACATGATGTGGGTGGTGAAAGTTGTTGCGGAGGTTGGTCGAAGTGATCGGAAAAAGGAGGTGGAGCCAGAGCTCCAGTGGATTTTACAAAAAATCTAACAAAATTTAAGGGGATAAAATGTGACTCTACCCAACTATTATACTAAGGAACAAAATGATAGGAAAAAAGAGGGCTTGCCTGACCTGCACCGACGTGGAGCAGAGCTCGTGGCAGAGGAGGTGGCGGCGCCTCACCAAATTCCTCATCGAATCTTCCTCAAGGCTCCTATTATCACTAAGATACTCGAGATGCTTGAAGGTTAGGGTTTAAATGGTAGAAGAGGGATCAAAAATTTAAGGAAGGTGACGGAGGGGTTATGTACATGGGAGTCTTCCTTAGGGAGTGGTGCTCGATAGAGCGATGTCTTGAGCAAGAAATCATCTTGGCGAGAAAGCGCATGGGTCGAGGATTAAAAGTCAAGAACAGATCAATCCACATGGAAGCAAGGATTAGGCGTGAAAATTTGAGGAAGGCGGGGTCAAACGGAGTCTAACACGAGCTAGAGCCTCGATCAGAGAGTTGACCGAGGTCAGCGGACGATGGGCTCTAATTGGGCCACGTAATCCTCACGAGGACAAAAAAGAAAATAAAAAGAAGAAATAAATATAAATAAAATAGTCAATGACTTGTTTAATTTTTAAGAAAAACATCAAAAATATTTACTATTTTATGTGGTATATTATGATCATTTTTATTTATTGTTTTGACTTGTAGTCTAAGTTACTTTTTAAGGGTTCATTTATAGGTATATATACCTATGATATGTGTATTTTATTTTATATTTTTTATAGTATTATTTTATATACATAATCTATATATTTATTACTTATTTTAATATAAATAAATATATTTTTATTTTATTTTTTTGATATTATTTATACACGTAAATAAATATAGGTATTAATTATATAGGTATAAGTATATTGTATTCATCTATGTATTTTGTATATTATTTATTTTAGTGTATTTTTTATGATTTTATTGTATTCTAATTGTGTACACATACTATAAAGAATATTTACAACATTATAAAAATATAAAATAAGGAAATTATAAAGAATAAAAAATGAATATTTTATTCATGTATATAGTATAAAAGGTGTCCAAAACCTAACTTTTGCATCTTAACTCCAAATTAAATTAAACCACCTTCATTAAATAGCTAAATAAAAATAATATACAATTAAAGTGATTCTGATGCATTTTGAGTTCTTATTGAGAAGATATGGGTATGGGAAATTTAAGTTTTGGCTTTTTATTCTGAGTGTAGAATGCATAATTTGCATTATTTTTGTGTAAAATAAATTTTGCATGGTTCTAATATTTTTATCTACAACTTTCATGTAAAAATTTTATTGATTTGATAAATAAATAATAAAGAATCAAAGCCTACTCATACATGGGACGATGAGACAGACACCCCCGTGAAGGCATGGCCTACGCTCAAATACTTAGGAAATTGATGGTGTTCTACATAGAGCGAGAACACTGTCGTCGACCAAGTCCTACTCGCCTAAATACGATAGCAACGCCGGTACTTCGGAAATCTAGGCGTACAACAAGGTAGTATCCTGGATGGGTTTTTGGCTCTAATCCTTACGATAACACTCTCTTACTTGGGAAGGACACCTCCCTCCCTCAATAGTACATGAAATAATGAGGCCTTTGCTCACAATGCAATGAATCCAACTAATCAATTTTATTTCAGTAAAGTATTTTTAGCAGTGCCTTTTTTAATTTTTATGTGTTGTCACTTGATTTGAGTAGATTCAATACAAGAGCCTAACATTTTTGTTGGTTTTCTTTTTACCTAGGTTGTCAAAATCGGAGGGAGAAGGTATAAATGCTATACAAGTCGAATATAATGATGAATGCTTAGATAGAAGACTCACAGTGATTCTCATCTCTATCCATGTGGGATGCAAGGCAGAAATTTTTAAACCTAATCTACATGCAAATGCAACGATGAAATCACCCTAAGAACAAGAAGTGCTATTAACTTGAAGAACTGAATGTCAAACCCTAGAATAATCACCCTAAAGTCCGATCTTGGAGGCAACTTCAGTGCCCACCACAACGGGTCCTGCAAGCATTGTATGGTACCTCTATCGGTGCTCGATGATCACTCTAAGTTTTAACAACTAAATTTGAGCTAAGTCCAATTGAAATGTAATCTATAGGAACATGAATTGCCTTAGGGGTGTGGACCTTGTACTGAGCAAGCACACCTAGATCTAAGGGCTCAATCACAGAAAATAGATAAAAAGAAAGTCGGAAAATTCAAAACATGGAAAACAAAGAAAATAAAGGTGCTAGAAATCACAAAAACCCGGTGAGCCCTCAAGTGAACAAACACTTGGAAATTGGGCCGGAATGTCCAAGAGTCCAAGTACTTGTATTACTACAAATTATTTGAACAAAACTAAATCCTTCTCTTACCAAAATAAAAAATCTATGCTAAATACCCCTCTCTCTCACTCTCTCCTCTTGGTCCACAGTTAGAAGGGCCAAGTCTTCTCGATCTAGGTGCCTCAACACTTAGGCAGTCACTGTCATCTCGAAGTCCCTCGCAAGAAAATTAGAAGACATAAATATTAGCATAAAAAACATTGATATCGTACGCGTTGCTCTACAGCAACAGTGCCATTTGATGACATGGATTTTACGAGAGTCTAAAAGTTATCCTCACTGAAAAGTGAAGACAAAATGTTGCTGAGGTGACCGCCTACAAGATCTCATGGTCAATCAATAATTAACCCAAGCAATGTATAGAAAAATCAATGCAATCAAGTGTGTATCAGAATTTATTATACCCTACAATAAAATTGTAAGGGGACAAGTACATTAGAGGTCGAACTTAGGGAGCAACGGAGAATAGAGAATCAAAATTGGCTAAATGAAGACAATAATTGACTTTGGGTTTTTGGGGGATTTTTGAATTTTTGTAGATTTTTAATTATTTTTTTGGATTTTTTTGCTTTTACAATTTTCTAGATTTTTTATTTTGTAATTTTCATTTCCTTTTTTATATTTTCTAATTTTTTATAATAATTAATAATGATAATAAAAGTATAAATAGTTGTATATGTAGAGATGGTTTTTATATTTTCTAAATATAGGTACAAATACTAAAAATTCACAAAATAAAATATTTTTAGATTTTTTTAAGTTTTTCTACATTTTTGTATTATTCTTTAATTTTGACTTTTTTTAATTGAACAAATAAGGCAAACAGTAAATAACATAAATAACTAGATTTTTTTGGAAATTAAAAATATCAAAAAAAATTCAAAATTGTCTAAAAATATTTTTAATATAAAGTAAATACAATAGATAAAATTCAAGAATAGAAATTACTATTTTTTTAAAAAATTTTCAAATTTTTTTATAATTTTTATAAGGATTTTGGAGCCTTTTAATTTTTAGTATTTTTCTTTTTATATTTTTATGGATTTTTGATCTCTACACTCAAAATATAGTCATAAAAAGATTCTATATTTTTCTATTTTTTTCGAAAAGTTTTATAATTTTTTTATTTAAAAGCAAATAGGGACAAATAGCTCAATTTTTTATTTTTGATAAATAGAAAATAACCTTACAAAACCTAACCAAAAATAAATGTGATATATACTTCCAGTTATTTACAGTAATTTTCTACAAATTTTCATAGTCTTAGAGCTATTTTTAATAACACAAAATCTACAAAAAGAAAATGCACACTAGAAGGGCATTCGTGTAAATAGTTAAAGTTTCTAGATCCTAGTCGAACACCTCCGAGAAATAGGTGAGCAAAAATGCATTTTCCCAACATATACGGTATTTTTACAATTAATACAAAGTTCGGGTGGAACAATGCAATTTTTCTAGAAAATATTACACTATTAATTCAAAAATTTGGACTAAAAAGAAATATAAAAATCCCAAGGGCTTAGGTGCAAAATATCTAGTCTTCTCAAGCACATGGGCATGTGAGGTGACGTGGATTGGACCTAAGTGCTTATAAAATTAGTACATGGGGTGAAATGCAAATTTTACAAAAATATTTAAACTACAGACAAAAGTGGGGACTGAAAATAAAATACAAAAAAGTAGGGGTGATGTTTGCAAAATACCCCCACGAGCACGATCCAAAGGTGTGGATGCTTCACTTATCCACATGGTGCATTTTGGATGGTCGATGACGCTACTGCTGCAATGACTAAGATTAGATCCCCAGATGGGATCCAATGGCTGAGGTGCTTCATATCTGACAGCAGTTGCTACCATGGGCGCATGCGCACGATTGAACAGCTGAGAGGACGGTGGAGGAACTGGTCAAGAACTCGGCTTGTTTGAGTTTCGATCAGCTCTTCCTCACTCCTCTGGCCATCTGGGAGTCTCGGTAGGGGTGCAAAACGGAGTTGTAGCTCCGCTGCGTTGAGTGGTGTTCCCAGAAGAGCCCATGGAGCTCCGACAAGGATAGTCAAGGTCGAAGAAGCATGAAGGCTCCAGGTGCCTCTTCCTTGGTCAAAATCGACCCGCGAGGGGTCCTTTGGCCCTTCAGACCTTGTTGGAAGCTATGGCATAATAAAACAATGGATCTGGGGGTGTTGTGAAATCGGGATGAGTGGGAATGAATGTGGGAGGAGTCTCAAACTATATGACGGAGGAGGAGAGTTGGTTTCCTGATATGAGTGAGATCAGGTGGAGTGAATGTGTGTTGTGCGAAGAGAAGCGATAGGGCATGGCGTGGAAGGTGAAAGCGAAGGTAGAGGTTGATCGAAGTGATTGGAAACAAGAAGCGGAGCTGGAGCTCTGGCAAGATAATTTTTTTGGATTTACAAAAAATCAAATGAAATCTAAGGGGATAAAACGTGACTCTACTCTACTACTACACTAAGAAATGAAAAGATAGGAAAAAAGAGGGATTTCCTGACCTACACCGACGCGGAGTGGAGCTCGTGGCGGAGGAGGTGGCGATGCCTCGAATCGACCTCAATTCTACACTAAATGCCTTGCTGAATCTTCCTCAAGGCTCATGTTGTCACCACGATACTCGAGATGCTTGAAAGTTAGGGCTTGAATGGAGGAAGAGGGATAAAAAATTGAAGGAAGGTGATAGAGGGGTTATGTAGAGGGGAGTCTTCCTTGGGGAGTGTTGCTCGATACAACGGTGCCTCAATCAAGAAATCAACTTGGCATGAAAGGTAAGGGTCGAGGATCAAAAGCCAAGTACATATTGATCCACATGGATGCAAGGATTAAGCGTGAATATTCGAGGAAGGCGGGATCAAACGAAGTCTAATGCGAGCTAGAGCCTCGGTCAGAGAGTTAACCAAGGTCAATGGACGACGAGCCTTATTGGGCCATGACATCAGCAAGAGGATGAAAATGAAAATAAAAAGAAGAAATAAATAGAAATAACATATTTAATGGTTTATTCAATTTTTTGGTAACTAATGATAACTATTTATTATTTTATGTAGTATTTCTATTGTGTTTTTATTTATTTTTATGACTTAATTTATTCTAGGTTGCTTTTTAATGGTTCTTTTATAGATATATATACCTATGATATGTGTATTTTATTTTTATTTTATCTTATACATTTTATAATTTAATATAAATAATATATATTTATAACTTATTTTAATATATAAATGTATTTTTATTGTATTTTTTTGATATTATTTGTACACTTAAATAAATGTAGGTATTAATTATATATGTATAGCTACAATATATTCATCTATCTATTTTGTATACTATTTTTTAATATATTTTTTATGGTTTTGTTGTATTCTAGTTGTGCTAACAAACTATAAAGAATATTTACAAAATTAAAAAATTATAAATTATGAAAATTATAAAGAAAAATAAAATGAATATTTTTTCATGTATAAAGTACAATAGGGGTCTGAAACCTAATTTTTTCATCTTAACTCCAAATTGAATGAAACCATCTTCATTAAATAAGTAATTAAAACTTATGTACAATTAAAGGTGATTTCAATGTATTTTGAGTTCATAAGGAGAAGATATGTGTCTGGGAAGTTTGGGTTTTGGCTTTTTATTCTTAGTGTAGAATGCACAATATGCTTCATATGTATTTTTATGTAAAGTAAATTTTGTATTTTTCTATATATTTTTATCTACAACTTTCATGTGCGAACTTTATTGATTTGATGAACAAATAATAAAGAATAAATTGGTCCCAAACTGGACTTATTGAAAATTAAAAGTTAGGGTTTTTTGTGTTTTTGACCTTATCTCCCCCACCCCCACTTTATTCCTTATCGACCCAATCATCATGATGCCTAGGTCTCGGGGTTTAGGGTCATAAAATGTCTTTGGAATTTTATTTCCTTTTCTTTTCTTTATTCTTGTTTTTGGGCTTTAAATAATGTATTTTATACAATATTTATACAATAAATAATGAATGTTAATTTTATGCAAAATAATGATATATAGATGCATTTAGTTAGGGTTTAAAGGCCAAAATGAAAGAATAAAGGTGATGAAAAGGAGATTCATCACATGTACTTCCCTTACTTGCATTTAGGTTCAATCCATGTCACCTCACGTGCTCGTGCACGTGAGGGGTGGGTATTTTGCACCTAAAGCCTTTAGGTTTTATTTATTTCACTTTCCTAATTTTAGAATCAAAAGTGTAATATTTTTCAGTGAAAATGCATGTGGTCCCCTGGACTTGGTATTAATTGCAGAAATACCTCTTGGAGTATTGTTTATTGGATATATTTTGGAAAATTGCATTTTTGGTCATATAGTTCTCTGAGGTGTTCAGCTAAGATCCATGATATGTAAATACCCCGATAATGTGTATTTTCTTTTTGTAGAATTTGTGTTATTAAAAATAGAACCATGGCTCTAAAAGTTCATTGAAAATTACCAAAAATACTTGATATATATATTTATTACATATATTTTTGGTCAGGCATTTAGGGTTTATTTTCTAATTATTAAAAATTAAAAACTAAGCTATTTGCCATGTTTACATTTAAAAATACATAAAAATTATAAAAACAATTTACAAAATTACCAAAAATATATTTTGTTTATTATTGTATTTTGAGCGTACAGACCAAAAATCCTTAGAAATATGAAAAGAAAAAACACTAAAAATTAAAAAGTTCCAAAATCCTTACAAAAATTATAAAAAATCTCAACAACTAAAAAATAGGTTTCTCGATTTCTGAATTTTATCTATTATTACTTATTACATATTAAAAATAGTTTTGGAAAATTTTGATCTATTTAGCTATTTTAAAATTTCAAAATAATCCAACTTATTTATCTTAGCTATTGTTTACCTAATTAATTCAATTAAAAAAATTAATTAATAAAAATTCTTATAAAATTCAAAAAATATAGAAAAATATAAAAATCCAAATTATTTTATTTTGTAATTTTTTGTGTCCTTATAGTTATATTTATAAATAGAAAAGCTATCTCTTTATATATGCATATATATCCTCATATTATTATTATTAATTATTATAAAAACTAAAAATCAGACGATATAAAAAGAAAAAATTAAAAATTAAAAATCTAAAAACCAAAAAAAACAAAAAATCCAAAAAAAAATAAATCATTAAAAACCTACAAAAATCCGAAAATCCCTAAAAGGCCCAAAAACATTTATTGTCCATTTTAGCCAATTTTGTTGTCGATCCACCATTCTCCCTATGTTTGACCGCTATTGTACTTGTCCACTATACATTTTATCATAGGGTATAATAAATTTTGACACTTTGCTTGATTGATTTATTTCTCGTGTGGGTTAATTGTTGATTGAATGCGGTTATTGAGAGGTCATCACAGTGACTGAGTCCTCACCTTGTGAGGCTCATTTTAAATGCATCGATCATCATGTTCGTTAATAATGCATAAGCCACCATCCTAAAGTAACATGTATATCTGTTCTATAGCTTGTACATACACCCATACTGGTTGAAAGTAGATGCAACTAGCCATATGAGTATAGTCCTGTCATTATTTCACTCTAAAAACTAAACTAAATAACTAACTTAAGGTTTTATCTATGACACCTTCACTCCACATAAGACTTGTGTAGTCGAGACTACTTGGTTTAGAGTGAGACTTGAATCCGAGTCGCGTCACTCTTATCCATTAGGATCCAAATATTTAATTACTCAACATCCGTATTTAGAAGATATATGTTCTATATTGCATATATAATCTCAAAAGATTAAAGGAATATGACCAGTACAACACTTGCATTATGACATAATCTTTGTGATGAGCCTACGTTTCGCTTGAGAAACTAGGATGAGAGAATTGAGTTCGGATCTGATTCTTGAGGATGTGTCTTGATTGAGGGTCACTTCATGAAACCTGAGTGTCAGCACATAAACTAGTATAGGGATAAGGTCCCTATACTAATTTTGTCTTAACCTAGGTGCTTGCGTGCATAAAAACTTTAAAAATGTGGATCATCATGTGTCAACTAGGAAAAAGCAGTGGAGATAGTCAACCCACTATCAAAAATCAAAGAAAAGAGCTCAAAAAGTTTCAAAGAAAATTTCCACAAAAGAGATGAATAACTGGCGAGCACTCCCAAACTTTTCAAAGTATCCACTAGGACCAAAGCTATTAGTCCATATGAGTCAGACGAGCACCCAAAAAGGGCTCCGCATTGTATATTGATGCAACTCTGGATGTCGAACATATAATAGATACTCAAAAGAGATACACCCCAGTACATGCCCAGAAAAACAAGTGTCAACGATTCCGAAATCTCTTGATGCACATCATGATTCACAACCAAAAATACATGCATGTGTAATAAGGCACCTAAGAGATCCTTGTTCCAATAAGAGGAGAAAAAAATGACGCGTTCCTGCTTCCTCCATACTTGGCATGTTCACCATCACATTTTCTAGTCAGATAACTAAAGAGATGGTGAATTAATGGGAAACTCGGTCATTGGACTAAAGTTGAGGATTGAGTCCTTAGGAGGGCCTCTTAGACTAGGGCTTCGAGCAAACCAAACACTATACGCAGGAGAATGAAATCAACACTATTAAAGTCATACCCGCTATAGATATGTATCCATGGAGAGTCTAGCAATTAGAAATATTGGGTTTCTTTTGGTTGATACCTGGTGATACTTAAATTTAGGGAGTCACCTGAAACTTGTGGATTGGTCTTCAAGTCTTGTATCAGGACTTGCATAATTACGGATTCGACCTTCTAACTCATTCAAAGTGCTCGGGGACAAGCAGAAATCTATGTATAGGGGTGATGAACAGTTGAGATCGAGGTGTCTAACATCTTGTCTAGGAGGGTTTGTGGTATCCGACAAGTCAAATCTGGAAATTGTTGTATCAGCGCCTCTCTCAGCTCTCAACACCCAACCCAAGCATGTCAACCAATAATCAACCCAATGAGTAAATAATAAATGAATCTAAATGAGATGGAATGTATAATACCCTGTAAATAAATATGTATAGAAAGCATGTGTATGGGTCAAACCATAGAAAGCAATGAGGATAGGTAAAAAAATTGCAATCAAGCAAACTATCAACAAATGTTTTTGTGTGTTCTATAGGATGTTTCTATTTTTTTGGGTTTTTAGTGATTTTTATTATTTTTTGGATATTAATTTTATATATTTTCTCTAATTTTACAATTTTTATTTCCTTATATATATATATTAGTTTCTTTTTCTTTTTAAGAGATATAATATATATATGTATGTATCTATATATAATAATAAGTACAATCAATATATAAAGATAATAAATAGGTAGAACTTCAAGGAATACAAGAAAGTACAATCTTTTTTATTTTTAAGGGATTTTAAATATAATTATAGGTATTTCTAATATATATTAATATTAGTAATAGATATATAAGTATATATAGTACAATAGTCTATATAGGGTTTTATGTGTATAAATATAAATACATATTAAAATATTATAAAATAAAATGTTTTTGTGTTTTTATTATTTTTCTTTATTTTTGATATTTTTTGGATATTTTTTAAGAATTTTCAGGTATTTGATTAAAATGTTAAAATAGTGACATAATAATATGTTGGATTGTTTTGAGTTTTAACAATATATAATAAGTCCAAAATTACCCAAAATATTTTTAATATACTATATAATGTAAAAAAATAAGAAATAAAAAACTAATTTTTCGAATTTTATAGATTTTTTGCTAATTTTTATAGGTTAAGAGGGTTTTTTATTTTTAATATTTTACATGTGTATTTTTTGTGATTCTTGTATGGAGTTATATTATACATTAATAGATAATATACGTTTTTTTAGAATTTTTAAATATGATTTTGTAATTTTTGTATTTTTATATCTAGATATGAAATAAATGCTCTATTTTAGAATTTTGGTAAATAGAAAAATAAAGAAAAATTTCTTAAAAAAAGTACACGTGTTAAATAATACTTAAGGCATCTAACCTAATTTTTCTAGATTTTTTAGTGTATATGATAAATTTTTAATAAAGGAAAATCAATAAAAAGAAAATGCAATGTTGGTAGGGACCTAAATGTAAATTCGTAAAAGTTTTCCTAGAAACCACACAAAATTCTAGGGTAAAACATGCAAAATTCTGAGATATTTCAAAATTATACATATAGGGATGGTGTTTTTTGCATTATTACAAAAGGTCCAGAACTAGATGCAATTTCTCAACAAAATAAAACACTTAATATGAAAGTTACAAGACCAAAATAAAATTCCTACAAGGGTTTAAGCACAAAATGCCCAGCCTCTTCAAGTGTATGCACACGTGAAGTCACGTGGACCGTACCTAAATGCAAATAAAATAAAAGCTAGGGTTAAAAGTGCAAAGTAATAAAATCATTACAACTATAAAGGAAAGATTATAAGCTAAATAGTAAATACAAAAGGGGGTTAAGTATGCAAAATACCCCTCATAGGAGCATTGATGTACTACGGCGATGAACTCACTTAACCATGTGGCGCTCTAGGATTGCGTGATGATACTTCTCTCCCGGCGGTTGAGATTATATCACAATCGATGGATCTAGTGGCAAGGACGTGATCCAATAGTGGATGCTCCATCTAGTGTGAAGACTCGATGAGATGTCGTTGTAGCTCTTTGGAAGAACAATGAAGAATACCGGTGTGTGGGTGCTTCGATCGCATGAATCGTGCGACTCTAGCGACCTGTGAGGCTTGCATGCAGTGCAAAATGGAACCGATGCCCATCGGCGTCTACGGATATCTTTAGAAATGTCCAAGACCCATCGATGGGGTCCTGGCATCTTGAGGCGTTCCGACAACCTGGGGATCTTTGTGTAGTTTCAAATTGCCTAAAAAGTGGCCCTTCATATCCAGGACCTACAAGGTTTGCTCAAGCGATAAAAATGACAGGTATAGGTGTTCTTTTGGGTCAAAAATATAGTCAGAAGGGTCTTGGCCACGATCTCCGACGGACGGCGGAAAAGGACCTTGATCTCCTGACCTGTGCAATGTCAGGGCATATGGAGGGATGTCGGAGTGTCAGAAGTGAAGGGGAAAGAGAATGAGGCGGTTGTGGAGATGAAACAATGGCTGGATAGGTGGAACAAAGGCCAGAGCCTAGAACTCTAGAGTACTTTGTTTCTTTAGATTTTAAGCTACTTGGACCAAATCAACCACACTAAAGACCTATATTAACCTACTTATTACACTATGAAACTAAGAAGCTAAAGATAGAGGCTCACCTGTAGTGGGGTGGCGAGGAGCAAAACCACTCAGCGAAGCTTCACCAGTGATGGTAGAAAGCCTTGAATCTGCTACTCCTTTGTGTGAATCTACGACGAGCACCTCCTATCTCCAGGGATCAATTTCAGGCACGATGCAAGGGGTCAATGATGGGTCAAGATCAATCAAAAGTGTATCAAAGACATGGGGATCTCATTTAAAGTAGAGATATAGGTACGACTTTGGATTAGGGTTTGTGGTGGGATCGAGGCTCCATCGATCGACGATTCATCTTGGTGTGAAAGAACAATGAATGAGGAGCATATTTCATGAAGGAATCATCCCTAGAAAATGCAAGATTTGGGTAGAGAAAATCGAGGAAGATGGTCAGTCAACGGGTCTGATAGAGCTAGGGGCGTAGGGGTGTCAGTTGACCAACGGGTCAACCAAGCTGAGCTCTGATTGGGTCACATCAATTGCTAAAGGACAAGAAGAGATAAAAAGAAAAAAAAGGAAAATAAAATATAAAATGATTTTTTTTGATTTTTTTTCTTAAAACACGAAAGTTGTTCCTTATTTTATGTACTATTTTAATGTGATTTTTATTTATTTTTATAAGTTAATTTGTTAGGTATTAATTTTCTCAAGTGTAATTATAGGTATATTTACCTATGTATGAGGTATTTTATTTTTATTTGTATTATATATTTTATAATTTTATGTACATAACCTTTATATCTATAACTTATTTAAATAAATATTCATGTATTTTTGTTTTATTTTTTTGAAGTTGTTCATTTATTTAAATAATTATGTACATGTCTTATCCAGGTATATTATAGGTATGTTTTACTTATATAACTTTATTTATTTCAATGTATTATTAATGGTTTTCATTTACTTTTATTATTTAAATATGTTTTGTATAATATTTACAAATATATTAAGAATAAACAGATTGATTATTTTATACTAGTATATTGCACAATGAGACCAAAAAGGAAACTTTTGTATCTTAACTTTGAATTGAATGAAATCATCTTCAATAAATAGATAATTTAATTTTATGAATAATAAAAGTGTTTTTGGTCAAATTTGAATCAATATGAGAAGATAAAGGTATGGCAATTTTTCTTTGTGACTTTTTATTATGTTTGTCCCAGGTATACTATGCATTATTTTTGAATGCAATTAATTTTGTATTTTTCTTTGTACTTTTATTTACTAGTTTCATATTGAGAGTTCAGTGATTTGAGGTGTAAAAATAGGAAAATAAAATAGGTCCCAAAATGCAATAATTGGGCTGCAAAAATTAGGGATTCTGTGTGGTTTTCTGTACAATTGATATGCCTTATCTCCCCCTACTTTATTCCTTGTCAAACCAGTCATCATGATGACTGGTTCTTGAGGTCTAGGGTCACTCAGTGTCTTTAACACTTCATTCTTTTTAGTTTATTTCTTTTATTCTTTTATTTTGGCATTAAATACAATATTTTATATAGTATTTTATATTAATGAATGAGTGTTATTTTGATGAAATTAATGCTAGATATATGTATTTGGCTTGGAATTTAAGGTCAAAATGAAAGAATAAAGGTGGTGAAATGGAGTTTCATCAAGGGGTGATGAATACATAATTCATCTACTTTATCGAAAGATCTTAGAAATCTCCTTAACAAATCACTAATAAAACCTTTAAAATGTATTAATCAATAGTCATTAACAATGCTTGAAATATGGAATGAAATTTGTAAATAAATAACCTTGATTTGTGCCTAACCTGAGTTTATCATTTTATGTGTAAAAATATCACCTTTTTATCTTAATTCTTCTTATATTACTTCCTTTGAGTTGTTAACTAACATAGCATAAAGAATCAAAATCCAAAAAATTCACAAAACATATAGAAACAAAAAGAATCTTAATCAGTATATTTTGTAAATACAACTTCTGGTTTGACTTTTTTCATAGTTTTCTAACATATTAAAAATCCAAAAAAATCATATTAATTATTTATATATTATGTAAATATATATTGATATCTAATTAAAAACCAAATTAAAAATACAAAAAATATAAAACATAAAATTATCGAGGTTAAT
Source organism: Ottelia alismoides (assembly GCA_037367405.1). Taxonomy (NCBI): domain Eukaryota; kingdom Viridiplantae; phylum Streptophyta; class Magnoliopsida; order Alismatales; family Hydrocharitaceae; genus Ottelia; species Ottelia alismoides. The sequence goes on along the minus strand of JAZKJV010003278.1, from coordinate 493,142 downwards.
TACTAAATAAATATGTATACAAATATATATTTTGTACAAATGACTTCATTTGCTTATTAGTTCTTCATTGAAGTTGTAGATCTCATGTAGGACAACAACTTTCATGTTGATCACTTTTTGATTTGACCCTTCCTTCTATTTCATTTTTATTTTCTTCCTCTATATTATCCGGACCGAAGTCATCGTCAACATTTTACGCCATGTGGTCGTTTTCCATTCGTTCATGCCAGTGCCACCTCAACTTCTCCCCTTGACTCGGTCCAAGTCTTTTGTCCCGTAGAGCCCATGTTATAGGATGTTGTATCGATCTCGATCCGATGACCTTGATCAACCCATGCCTTGCCCTTCTCCTCCTCCTCACGTATGGACAACGTGATCCATCCCCCATCGTTAGATCTCAACTGATCAAACGACACATGTACCATTATCCCCTACCTACAGCTCTTCCTCCTCTCCGCCTCGTACCACCAAATTCTTTAGCTCCTCTATCGATCACCCCTCGCCTTTCCATTCATATCTACACCAATCACCTACTAGTTCCCACCTTCCTACTACGCCTCCGACCACCTAAAACCCTAAAGTCGAACCCAACCTCTAGCTGTTAACCATCATCACATCGGATCCCCCTCATTAAAGCTCCTCTGCATGAAATGCGACCTTCATTCTTCATCAAAGCTTCCCCCATCGACGGTCGCTTCCTCTCAAGTTTGCGAAACGACCGTCCTCTTGCCGTTACTCTTCCATCTCCTATAAAACTCAGCTCACAACATCTTCAAAGAGCATCCATCATTTATCGGCTTAATACAGAGAGATAGAAATGATAATGAGGGCGGTGACAGCACCCCGCCTCCAGCCAAGACCCCTCGTCGTTGAGATCTACGGAGCCTTCTCTGTGCAACTGCTCCCCTTGCTATAGAGCTTCGAGGTCCCGTTCATTGAACGTCTAAGGCAACCATTGGAGAGTGGTTGAGCCCCTCCCATTTGTCAAGCAATTAAACCTTCTAGGAAACCCATTCCATCCATCTTTGGGTATCCTCTTCGCCTTGTTCTTTTGTTTCATTATCTCTGCTTCAAACTTATCATCAGTAAACCACGATCCTCATCTCCAACCATGCACATATCACCTTCGACCACCCCTCCATCTTCTTTCTCTAATCTCCCGCAGCACCTCACATCGACTGCTCCACTACTCCACCTCAGCCTAGAGCATCTCCTACCTTCTTTCTTCATGTTGTAACGAAAGAACCCAAGCTTGGAAGTTTGAGATATAATATCTTGCAGAAGCCCTTCACTGGAGTCATACAAGGCATCTCCACACCGATGACCCACGACCGTGTGTCGACCAAAACCTCAGCAAGTAGCAAATTTGTCATAGCCCACCATGTTGGTCATGTGTCGACCGAAAGACCTCAGGAGCAAGGAGCTCTGACTGGAGCTCCGTCAAGTAGAGGTGAAGGGGTAAGAACACCCCATCTTACAGTCACTATCGATCCCCTCTCCAGATCTCATCGTGACCACACAATCGTGCCCAACTTGCAGTCATGAGTACAAGATGCACTGACAACTTAGATCAAACCACGTGCACCTACCCAAGCCCATAGGCTGAACTAAAGAAAGACTAATAAGCTACGTGGAGGCCATGATACGAACTGCAACTCGATCCTTCTATCATCACGCGCCACACATGCGATTGTAGAGAAATTGCAAATCCTATCTTGCATGCTTCCGGAATCACGATGAGGTCCATCATGCACTTGGGCCAAAATTGCACGTGTGCCCACCCACCTTCTAGAAATTACAGAAATATCCCTACATGGGGTAAATTGTAGGAAAGCCCCTCTTAAGGTTCCAACATTTGTAGATAAGCCCTCATCATGACCTTAATTTAAAAAAAATTATTTTTATATTTAGGCCCTTGGACCTTATTAGAGCATATATTGGTCATTTGTACTCTAATTTTTACGTAAAATATGCCATTTTAGATCTCTTTGAATGCCCTGTTATTTTAAATATCTTGTGAGCAGGTCAAAGGAACATTGAACTCAAATATTATTTAAGGAACTATGATCTATGCAGGATTTATTAGGCATATTTCATAAATTAAATTTGGAGATAATTCAACATTTTTGACAAGGATTATAGAATAGTCTTATATCTATCTTCCTGATTATTGGATTGTAAAATGAATTATTTTGAGGAAAAGATGTTGTAGGAAGATGAAAATGTATGGAATTCAGTTTTTCACTTTGCCTTGGTCTTTTGGCCCTGGAGTTTAAATTGATAAGAATTTCTTGAATGTGTTTTTCTTGAGATATGTGAATTATTTGAAGGATTAACCTGATCTCATTATTAGAGGATTAGGAGTATCATCACAGATCCATCTCTCCAGCTTTTTATATTCATTTTGTTTTACTTTCTGTGTTTACTTGCATTCTCATCTTTGCACCCTTTTCTGACACTTAAATTCATTATTATAAATAGTAAGCACTAACAAATCGTTGTTCCCTGAGTTCAGCCTTGGTACACTTAGCAAGTAAAATACTTCACATATTCAAAAGTATGTTTTTGTTGACATGGTTTCCACCTCCTATACTACAATTGTCTATTATTAAAAGGTAGAAATATGACCCATCACCATATTTTTGAGCCATAAGATATTGTTCTCGGCTAACATGCGATCCATGTCTTTTGTAAGGCGGAAACTAGCTTTAGAGAAGAAACCATGATTAGATTGGAATAGAAGGGTTCTATATTAGCTTTTTACATATGTCATGCTGGACACAGGTCAAATGGGGCTAGGGGGACTTCCATGATAAGGGTGGTTGCAATCTCCCTATTACGCATATAAGGGGAGTAAGTGGTGACGTCAGCTAGTTTGACTTGTGAGAGCATGAAGCATGAACTGGAGATTTCGAAAGAGGGGGTATCGTAGTGTGTGAACACCGCCTCGTGGTACTAATGCAACAAGTGGAATGTGGCTTTGAGGACCCCATCGATGGTTACAATCTCGATGACCCCAGGAATAGCTTGTACTCTAGGATGTCAACTAGAAGCTTAACCACGGAGGCGTCATCGCAATCCTCATACAACAAAGAAACAACGTATGCTAAGAGTTTCCCAAACTTCCATACGAGGTTGTTATGTATTGGTAGCGGTGGTGTAAGGGCATGATGAGAACAACGATCCAGTAGGGGCATGTTTCCTCAATGTGCTTCGCCCGTCGTAGTGTTACCCACCAAATTCTTGTACATATATTAGGTATCCACCTCCACAATGATCTGATGCTCTGTGACATTCCAGATGTAGCGGAAGGCATCTTTTCCTAGTTCATCGGCCAAGGAGGCTTTCGCCCAGTTGAGTGAGGTCATTTCCTTTGAGAACTCCGCAATGACGCACGGAAGTAGTTGTAGTTCGGTCGTGAGGGACTCGAAGCAAACCTCCGTGCACCATATCAAAGCCATAATGTTATCGAAGTGGGAGTTGGGGTCTCTTTGACACACTTAGTGATGGTCAATGTTCGGTGGTAGAGGGGCGAGAGATATTGCCATTAGGTATACAAGCTTGTCGTTGCATCTTTGGAGAAGGGATGCATTTTCATTTTTGGGTGGTGGAGGGTTGTTGATCGTTCAGGAGTTGTGACATGGATTTTGGTTATAGGCAGAGCCTCATTATATGACCCTCTCTCCGATAGTTGAAGCAAACGATAGGGAAAGTGCAAGAATGCTTGTTATGCCCATTTCTAAACCATTGGAAGCATGCACACTTGATGAGGGGATGGTGTGTTGAACGAGGCAGTGGCGGTTTGCATAAGGCTGGATGGGGGCGTGGTGTGGCATGTCTTTGTGCGAGATACAGGTTGGGTGCATTTGGAGAGAAATGGGAGGAGAGGGATGGTTGGTTCACATACCAAGGGCTAGGATTTGATTGCTTCATCACTTCGTTGCGAAGGGCAATAATATCCCTCCATGTGACCCGGGGTAGAGGGGTTTGATTCATGGGGAGGCCAACCAGGCGGTTTATGAAATTTTGGAAGTGCAACCGACTCACAAGTGGGAGGCAAAGGCCTGGGAATCGGGTATGGGTCCCAGAAGGGTTCTATGATGATATGACATGTGGCTTGATTTGGTAGCTTGGGATTTGGAGCATTTCAATTTGGGTCCTGGGCATGTATGAGAGTTATTTCTCATTTTGGTGATGGCCCTAAGTTTATTACCCAGAATGGGTACGGTCTGAAAATATTTACCAAAGGGGGGATATATCGGCAAACGGTTTACCGCGTGCGTAGGTGGCGCGGCAAACCGTTTGCCGCTGCAGCAAGCATTGGCACGGCAAACGGTTCACCGTGATAATGATTCTAGCGGCAAACTGTTTGTCGTGGTCCCTGGCCAACCCGTCTAAGGGAATTACCATGTGGTTTATTCTTTTATATTTTTTCTTTTGTATTATTTTTAGTTTTTGAATTTGGCAAAAGTATATGTCTAATATTACAAAATTATTCAAATTTTTAGATAAATTAAGTTAGCGTTATTAATCTATATTGTACAATTTTCCATTGCGATATTTTTGTAGACCGCATAACATTTGGACTTGTACTGTATTACTAAAATATGTGTTCTTTTTAAACGTGTTTGACAATCCCATCTTTATAAAGCGGCATTACTCATATCTCTACGTTGATAAGTAAAAGATAAAGTAGTCGAATTTCAGTGAACTTGTAGAATCACAACATAAAGATAACAGAACTTCATGACTAGCATTTAAATGACAAACGAAATTCCAAATATGTGTCGTACAACATTAAAACAAAATGCACATATTAGTCATTAGATACGTAATACATCATTACACTATCTCCAACTGATTCAACGCCTCGACCTCTCTTGTGCTCCTCGAATTTCGCTCAGGCGTGCGTACTTCAACGCAATTGTGTAATGTATGTCAGCCAATTCTTTATACAAATCTTCTTCTTCGTCATATATTTCTGTGAGAGATGAAGTCTCACTCTGTGAAGAGTCTTCTGAAGGAAGTGGCATCGTCTGAGGTGAGTAAGGAGTGAACTGAGATTCAGACTGGACCGGCTCCGATGGGTCCTCCTCAGAAAGAAGTATCGGTACTAGTGGTGACTGTGGAACCTGTGCTGACTGTGGTACCAGTGGTAGCTGAGGTACCGGTGGTGGCTGGGGTATCGGTGGTGGCTGGGGTACCGATGGTGTCTGTGGAGCATGGCGCAACTCATGGTGTGATCCTCTACTAGAAGATGGTGCACGCGCTGCTAAGAAACGATTGTCGGGAAGGTGCACCGAGTTGCGAGCTGTAATGCGTGTTATAGCCATAACCTGCATAAGCATAAAAACAATTGATAATATTTTAAGAATAATTATAGTCATAACCTGCATAAGCATAACAACAATTGATAATATTTTAAGAAAAAATATAGTCATAACCTACACAAGCATAACAAAAATTGATAATATTTTAAAAACAATTATATATGCATTACATCTATTGTCAAACAATAGTAACATAATTTGGTAATGTAAAATGGCAAGTTTCTATTTTCATGAGTAATGGCAAACAGAAATAAAGTAAAGAGTTGTTGCAAATGTAATTTATTTATAAATTACGAAATGAAAACAACATGTTACAGTCAGTGAAACCACTTCTTAGTTTGGTGAACAATATTGGACAGACGACCCTTTGAAGATGATCCTTTTTCTTTTCCATGTCTGGACCCCTCTCCCACTCCTCGATCTGCCTCCACCCCTCATGTTTCTCCTCTTCCAGATGAACCTCTCCCTACACCACCACGACCTCTCCCATGTGCAGTTGTGGTTGAATGCTCCTGACCAGTTCTCTGCCAATCACTCCCTCTCTGTGTTGTAACATTTGAGGTGCGTGGGAGATCATGATGGGTAACTGGTGGATGCATTGTTGCACTGGATGATCCAGGAGGATCCATATATGATGTGTCCATGGGCCATGATACAGGTCCTGAGCCCAATTGATGAGGCAGTAGCTGTCCAATGTCGTAATCAGGAGCATCAGTGTACATTTGCTGACTTTGTGTTGACCCCATCTGTCAGTATTGTTGAGGTTGAGTTGGTTGAGCTTCCTGTGTATGTAGCACGTCGTACGATAAGGTAGGCTCGTCCGTCCGAAAAGTATATTCCTCCCCCCATTGTTGAGATGCAAATGTTGTAGGTTCGATGTATGACGTATAATGGGGGGACATTGTGTATTCCCGGATCCACCAGAGATATGTTTTGAATGGTATATTCGACGTAGCCAATCATCTGTTGCATTTCCATGCTTCGTCGATGCTCTGTCATCATTTCCCTCACACGAAATAACGAGTTCACCTATAAAATTACAAGTCTCGGTTACAAGTTATGTAATGGTCCCTATTAAAGAAATAGCATTTGGTGTAAAAAAATTACCAGCTGATTCCACCTAGGTCCATGTGGTTCGTAAGCTTGTCTCGGAGGTGGAATGGCGGTTGCGATCCAACGACGAGTAACCTGCCAATACCATGTCAAATATTCAGCAAGAACAATATCCACCGCCCTGTCCAAAAGTCTCTCTGTAACAACGTCCTCCATCCGCCTCTGCCACTTGCATATATATATCAGGTGTATACCTAGTAAGTCCATATATATGACCAAGTAGATCGTCATAAGTACTAGATACAGGCACTCCAATCATGTCATTATAACCTCCTTCATAAGCAACCTCAGAATCCATGATTTTAACCCGTCCGCCCCAGGAAACATATACCGCAGCAATCTCAGCCATTTCCTATATATCACTAAAAAATATCAAATGACCTACAAACTTGTACCTATAAATTTTATTGTTTTAAAAATTTGAAAAAAATCCTAAAGCCAGTTCTATTTGTACTCATAGCATGTACTTATATTATTTAATACTAGTTTGAACATTTTTTTATAAATACAAATTACAATTACTAACGACATAGAAGGAACATTTTTTATAACTACAGAAGAAGGACAAATAGCATATTCGAACAGTATTACAATTACTACATGATGTTACCACATGTATACAGTGTAAGAGAACTAGAATGATTTAGCAATAATACCACAACTATGAAGTACAAAACAATTATCAATTCAACTATTATATGATGTTAAATTATACTAATATCATTATTACATTTATTATTACTTACCTAAATTTTCTACGCATTAAAAAATTAAAAATAACTAAAATTACATACCTTGAAGGAGGAGGAGAGCAAGAAACAATTGAATGAAAGAGAGGAGAATGTATTGAGGAGAGGATGGGTGTGGTGAAAATGAGAGGGGAGGGGGGTTTTATAGCGGAGCCGAGGGCCTGGGAGCGACAAACGGTTTGCCGCAAGCGGCAAACCGTTTGCCGCGGTGCCCCTGATCAGCGACAACTCTGCCGCGGCAAACGGTTCGCCGCGACAGAGGCATTCAAGCGCCTTTATTCCCTCGAAGACCCGACTCCCTTCGTCGACCGCGCCCAACGTCTACCGCGGCAAACGGTTTGCCGCGCCACCTAGGCACGCGGCAAACCGTTTGCCGATATATCCCCCCTTTGGTAAATATTTTCAGACCGTACCCATTCTGGGTAATAAACTTAGGGCCATCACCAAAATGAGAAATAACTCCATGTATGATCGTTGGAACGACGACAAGATGGCCGGAAAGATTTTTTGTTTGTTTGAACCCCGATACTGGGTTTGCAGCGAGGGTTAATAGTGCTTGGGTGTATGAGATGGGGATGGCGATGGATATGGGGTGATGGAGGGTGTTAGAATCTAGGTTGTGTGTGTTTTACCTAACAGGACATAGCTTTTGAGGCGCTAACATTGTGAGTTAGTTCCACCATGAGCTTCCTATAAGTGTTGGGCTCTGTCATTGTTGGGAAAATTGCTAAGAAAATGTGTATAAACCTCCAAGTGAGTAGATTGAGAGCGAGGCTTTGGGAGGCAGTAAGTTTTTTGGTTTGGGAGTTAGAATGGAGTGAGAAGCTTTGTGCTTGTGGGTTTTTGTTCTTGGGGAGTTTAGTAAGTTTGAGGTTGCGCTTCAGTTGTTTGGCTTGGAACACCTTTTTTAGTAATTGTGGTTTTAGGAGTAAGTGGATTCTATGCAAGATATTTGTTGCTTGCCACTTTGGATGGGAGAGGTTGGTCACCTGTTTCAGTTAGGATCTTGGGAGGAATGGCAGCGGCCGAGGCGTTCTTCTTAAGAAGTATACTCTTTCGGAAACCCTTGCATCCCATGACCAGTTGCGGTGAGGAAGGGTGAAGGAAAATGGTGGATTGGACATACAGGGGTGGATAAAGGTACATGGGATCATGCGAAAGCGGGGTGGGTGTAAGAATTGAGGCGGCAACAGGGGGTGGCAATGCGGAGAGATGGAGGTAAGAGTGAAGGAGGAGGCAAAGCCATGGAACTCACCTAGGACGAGAGGAGGAATAGGTATCCGGTGGCAGTGTCCTTGCACTGTGCTCTGCATCGCGGCCACGTTCCTTACTCTGATGAGAGACAACGAATAAGATGGATAAGAGACAACTGATGTTTACCCCTTCATTTTTTTGAATTGGTTTGAAGAATAATAAAGGGATAAATACCGCTTACCCTCATACAATCTTTTCTTTCAAAGATAAGTTAACGGTGTTGGTCATCCCAAATACAAACAAGCAACAAGTTTCTCCAATTAGTGTTGATAGTGACTCCTCCGTTGAATTGGGAAAGAATTCACACTTTTTCATATTTTTATTTGTGGTTGTGGTGAAGGTGCAGAGTGGACTTCGATCTCATTAAATCCCATCTCCGTCAAAAAATTAAATTAGATCTGTTTAGGGGATCACAACTTATTATTGTTATTGAAGTTCCAACTCGCACGCATAAATATATGTCTCGATGTCAACTCTTAAACTCGGTATCTTATCTCTTTCTGTATCTCATACACGTATATTAATTACTTCAGGAGAACACGGTTGCAATAGTCATTCTAATTCTAGTTTCAGGTGTATAAATGCAAATCTTCAAATAAAGCAGAAAGAAAAAAATTCCTGAGAAAAGAGGACAAGACTTTGGTGTCTTTCCCACTTCCACTTCCACATTCTCCACCATATAAAAACTAACCATCTTCAACTCTGGTATCCCTCATTTGCTCTTGTGTTTATTATTGAGGAGATGGATAAGGGAAGAGGCAGTGCTTTGGTGTTTTTGTGCGTCACCGTCTTGATGATGGCGGTGTGCAGCCGGACAGCCGAGGGGGCAATCTACGTCGTGGGAGACGCGAGAGGTTGGACGTTCAATGTCGTCAACTGGCCTGCTGGAAAGCGCTTTCGTGTGGGCGATGTACTTGGTACGATGTACTCAAAACCTTGCTCCAATCCATCTTTTGGATATCTTCTATAGACTGCACCCTCAATGAGCCTGGGGAGGTCTCGTTCTTATTGAGCTTCCCACGAACTAGGCAGACTCTCCTTAAAGTGAGAGTGCGTCCAGGTGTGTCGTTTGTTATATATTTAACATCGGAGTATATGGCGACGCTATTCAAAGTATTTGTCTTTTAATCCATTTTGCTGGTGTGACTCCACCGTCGCTTCTTGCAACTGATCATTCATTGACCGGATCTATGCAGTATTCAACTACAGTCCAGCGTTTCACAACGTGGCGCAGGTTAATGCACTGGGATACCGGTTGTGTGTGCCTGGACCGGGACCGACTATACGGAGGAGCGGCCGCGACAGGATCACGCTGCGTCGGGGCACCAACTACTTCATCTGCGGCATCCCAGGCCACTGCGCTGCCAACATGAAGATAGCTGTTACGGCTTTCTGAGGGAACCGTATCAACAACCTCACAGGGGAATCCTATCTATCCTATCTTACTATAAACATATTTATGTATAAAATAAATTAGATGGCATTGTACTGAATTGAACTATGTGGAGTTATGAATTATGTATGGGAAGAATATATGTAATAGAATAAGAGAATATTACCTCAGATTCTATGTACTGTTTCCGATTTGTTCGCTTTTGCAGTGTATATATTATAGCCTTCAAGTTAGAGCAGTCGTTGCTCTATTTCAGTCATCTGGATCTCATGAGATAATCTGATTGTTGAAAACCAATTGAAAAACTATCTGAACCAAATCGAACCCAAAAAATCAATTTTCTAGTAAATGATTTGGTTATCAGTTTTACGGTGATCGAATCACCAGTTTAGTTACTAGTTCACGAGTTTAAAAATTACTGAAAATCGTGTGTGTGTAAATGTTTTCTTGACGACGTTATCATCGTTTCTCGAATATAAAATAATATATTTAGCTGAGTGTAACGAAATCAGTTATCTCCTTAACGAACTTATTTTATCTGATTCAAAATGGAACAGAAAAAACGATTCTTATGTAAACTTGATTCGACTCCCATGTGTACTTGAATGACAAAACTAAATTTACAGATATGAGTTAGTTATTCTGGATCTAGAATAACAACGCTTAGAACAAGAAATGATCGACGCTGAGATGAACCAGTCTCTCTGCACAACAAAATCTCTAATCTGTGAGACGGTGTTATAAGTACAGGGAAATAACTTTTGACAACTTGAGCTTAAATATTTTGGGTGGTTGTCAATTATCCATTTGTGCCCTGGCCCAATATATTGTCATAGCCCGTTTTCCTAGATAACAGTATGGGGATATAAGCTTGGGATGTTACAAATATTATTAGAGCGAGTTTCCTCTAATAGTCAAAAGGGATACTCAGAGGTAGAGACACCCTAAAGACAGAAGGAAAAGCTTAACTGGACGGAATAAGTAATTCTATGTTATAAGTGTGAGGAACAACTGCATGACAACTTTGAATTAATTATTTTGGGTGGTTGTCAATAGATCCATTTCGACTTGACCCAATAAATTGTTAGGACTAGTTTACCTCGATAACAATCCGAAGATATATCTAAGCCCAAAACGTCACACGTCTACACTAACGATTGACTCTGGATAGACTGAGATAGTCTTTCTAAGCATCATACTCAATGGGTTGTGGAGGCCTTCCCAAATGCAAAGCTCTAAAGCGCCTTTTATTAAAAAAAAAAGGGAACTGTCAATTCCAAAATGAAGGTCCTCGTACCAACGAGGATTAGTATGCCCTTTTTCAACACAAGCCATCTTCGTTCTACCTTCTCTCTTCCTTCCTGTGTTGAAACACAACGCTCCCCCACCACAACAGTGGAGAAAACATCAATAAATCATGGTACACATGCAAAGTTGACACTACAGTGGATCGGGTCATTATCGACGGTTGTTAACTGTTTTCACGGGATACGAAATCACCATCTACTACAATTGACTTTCGTTGACAAAACTTCCGCCGAAATAGTATTCTCGACGGAAAAGACAACAGTCACAAAAGGATTTTAAAGGCAATTGTCGTCTCATCTGATTTGTCACAAATTGAGCCAGTAAAGCATCGGTCTTATTCATTGCTAGCTTGGAAATCTATTTATTGATTTCCATGTACATATCAATTCAATCCTTAATTATTCACGTTCCTAAATCAATCATTGTCCTCTTTCCCCCATACCATTTGGTGATGCTAGTTGACTCTCCACGACAATGAATGCATCCATTAGTGTAGAGCATCGGGTTGGGCCAGCTCAGACCCGAACTAGGCCCAACCCCGATATACAAATGGGCCGGTGATAAATCTATATTTCATCGCCTTTATTTTTTCATTTTGGCTAAAAATCATTTGTAAAATACATGTAAATACTCAGTAATTCCCGTTAATTAACATTCCAACTATATTTATTAAATATATTAACATTTATTTCATCTAAAATAAAATAATAAAGAGAAAAGAAAAACATAAAAGAGAAAATGATATATATAATATACAGATTGATCCTAACTCCGAGACCAGGTCAATATTGACTTAGTCGATAAAATAAATAAGTAGGGGGAGATAAGGATCTTAAATTATAAAAATGTCAGAAAATCTAGATCACAAAAATATATTTATACATTTTTCTCCTTGTAAATATTTCACTTATTTTATTTATCTTTAAGAAAATCTCAAACCAAAATATTTTCTTCATAAAAGTTGTTCATAAAATATATATTATTTTATAAAAAAATCAGAAAAATTATTCAATAAAAAAATAATACAACAAACCAAAAAACTGTAAAAGCTGACTTCCAAGGTTAATAACTATTTTTAGAAAACTCCAAATAGACCAAATTCACTTTTAAACTTCGTTTTATAAATAATACTATTTCTTAAAACTATCAAAAAAATATTAGAATAAAATAGGTAAATTTTAGCATTTGGACCCCTTTATCTATATGTACTATAGGTAGAAACTTCCTAATTTTCTAATTAATTATCTTTAACTCCATTTAACTTAATTTCATTTCTAATGCATTTCTAAAAATCATCAAAAAAATAAAAAATATAACTTAAGCCAAAATGCCAATAAATCCCGAAGCCACGAAGTTATGACCCAAATTTTCCGAACTTTGTAACTCGGTCATATGGACTCTGAATTGAGCGTAGTCACTTTTAAAGTTTGTTTTATAAAATTATCAAATGCCACTAATTTATCTAAAATCAGAGTTAATATGCGAAAAGTGGATTTTGGGACCATATTGGCATAAAATGTACAATGTACTTTAATTCTATTTTGTTTAATATAAGTCATTTATTATATTAATATACTTTATTAATATTATATTACTATTTAAATTGAATAAAAACTATTTATTTACTATTCGATATTAGTTATTATTTAGTTATTCATTAAGTTTTTTAATTATTTCAATAATTATTTATACAATTATTTAATTACTAATTACTTATTTAATTACGTAATTAATCATCTAACTATTTGTTAAATTAATCAAATTATTTAATTATTAATTATTAATTATTTTTATTATTTGTTGTTCATCCCCTCCCTGTGCTTGATTCCTCTTCTTCTTCCCCACCGTCACCACCTCTTCTCGCCTTCTTTCTCGCCTCTAGTCGCCAACAGCCTAACCACCTGATCGTTGGGCCGTTCCCCCAACCAACTCCGGTGACCCTACCCAACTCCAGTGATCGCACCACATGCCGTGGCCTCCAAGCAAAACACCCTATTTATAGCCCCAGAACCCCTGTCGAGCTCATCCATATGCCATTTCCACTGAAATCTAGGAGCTCCTCTCCTTCTCTTGAGCTGTGACAGAGCTCGAAGGTGTTATCGAGTTGAAGCAAGTTTCGAGGTGTCGATCTGGCTCAGATTCGGAGCTTCTCAAAGCAGCTCTGCCAGTAATCGAACTCCGACGATATCATTCAGCCACAGCTCTACCACAAGTGTGAGCTCCAACCTCCACGAGCTCCACCCTAGCGTGGAGGTCAAGACCTCCAGAGCTGTTGCTCCATATACCAGGGGAAGACATTCCATCCACTACCCCACCCGCGTCCATTCCTGGTTAGTATAGACCCCATCTTCTTACTCTCTATTTCCGATTCTATTTCTCTCATCAATCCTTCGTTTCTCATCTATTTTACTCTCTAATATGAAATATGTATCCATTCCCCTGTCGATTTCACTGAATTTTATCATTTTCCTCTTCGAATCCCTGCATTCACATTCTATCTCCCACGTACCTGTTCATCTCCGACCACGCGCGGTGGCCGGAGTCGGAAGGCTAATCCCCAAGTCGCCTTTACCATTAAGTAATTCCGATTGAGTTTTTCGACCGAGGATCGACCTCGAGTCGGTTGAAAGCTTTGCACGTGAGGTATCTCTCTTGGAGATCCAACCTTCACTTCTTGGAGGTCAGCACGAAGCTGCTACATGCGAACTATCTGAAGGAACACGATCGCGACCTTCGATCATACAACATTTACCTACAGCTTTTCGAGTAGAACCGCTTGGAGATTTGCATCAATGAGTATCACCTGTGAGATCCGCAGCTTCGATTCGAATTGCCGACCAAAGCAACCGCCGCATAAAGCCCCGTTGATTTAGGGAAGAAAAAGAATCGATCTCCAGATCAGAGTAGAATTGTAGATCATAATCTAATCAAACGGTCGACAACGTGCCACACGTCCGCATCAAGTCACGACACGTGTCGACGCCAGAACAGCCCCACCGCTTAAGCTATAAGCGGTGCATGTGCACAAGATATAATTGTGGGGGAAATTGCAGTTACACCCCCTGTCACTTGTCTTATTAGCTTGCAGGTCCTTGTATAGGAGCAGCTACGTGATTAATCACGTGCTATTTGTAACATCTACGCAATCACCCCCTGAACTCCTTAATATTTTTAATAGGTCCAAGCAGAGCCATCATGTGAGCTGCACGAGGTCACTGGGCATTTTTCATGCGACCCCTCTACTTCGGCAGATTTTACACGTACACCTTGCAATTTCCATATTATACCAATATACCCCTATACACAATATCCTAAACTATACTATTATAATACAAAATATAAAAAATACAATAAAAATACCTATAAATATCGTATTTCATACTAAATGCAGTATAAAATTAGATTTGAAAAATAAAAACACTGTCTACTTTAAATAAATCATTTAAAATATAAAAAATATAACAAACTTCAAAATACATAAAAAATATAACAACATCTTCAAAAATCCAAAAAAAATTATACTTAGTATATTTTACTGTATTTTACACAAAAAATAAAAAACAAATTAAAAATGGAATAATAAAACCATTAAAAAGTACAAAATACATAAAAACTTTGAAAATCATAACTAATTCAATAAAACTCACATAAAAAGGCACAATATATCATTTTGAAGGTATTTTCCTCTACTTTCAACCAACAATAAAATCAAAATATTTTCTCACTATTTTCTATTTTAAAATTTAAAATACCTCACAGTTTTCAAAAAAATCTTATTTTTCACCTTACAAATAATTCAAAATAAATAAAAATTCTAAAACTCCTTAAAATTTTATATAAATCATAAAATAAATAAAATACATAGAACAACTAAACTAAACCAAATATAAAATCACAAAATTTATACCCGTATTTTTAAAATTCAAATAAAAATTCAGAAAATTATCTAAAAATAAATAAAAATTAGGAAACCCATTTTACCTTAGTTTTCTATAATTTTACCCTAGTTTTTAACAGTTTGCCTCCCTGAGTTCGACACTCCTGTACTTTCACTATACATCTTAGTTTACGAGTATTAATAATAAAAAAATTATACAAAACACCCCAACTGATACGGCGGCGATAGTTTCTTCTCTTAGTACTATCAAGTTGGGTGCGTTTTTTAGATGACACCGTTGCTGGGGAGGCAATGCTAGGGTAGACCGTAGAGATCCTAGGTTTAGGATTTTTACCTTTTTCTTTTTTGCCATCTAACTTTTGTCACTTTTTTTTACTTCACGCCTTTTTATTTCTGATTTATGCTGCACAGATTTCGAACCGCACAATTGAGAATCAAAGAGATGATTCAATTTCTTTTTGTATTCCCTCTGTAAAAAGATTAGGGGCACTTGACCATTTTTCTGTTTTGTAGAAGGGGCCCCGTAAGGGCATCTCGACTTGTACTTATCTCCCTTTTTCTCCGGGTCTGTTTCATCAAGTGTTGTGCACTTGGGGGAATGGGACACCCACCGTGGCTTTTTCGCATCGTGTTTTCTCAATATTTTCCGTGGCTTTTTCAAAGTTAGGTACTTGTTTAGGTTTTTCGATTTTATTTTGTCTGTACCTCCACAGGTAAATTTAGGATGTGCAACCTAGTTGTATGCTTGTTCACCTTGGTCAAAAATAAGAAAAGAAAATCGTTAGATATTTTCTTGAAAAGACTCAAAAAAAGTGATAACCTGAAAATAAAATGAGGACTGCTAATATATCTGACTCTAAAAATAAATGTAATGGACTCCACATTGATTTGGGAAAGCAATCCCCAACAAATGACTAGCAGGTACTTTCCAGATTTGTGAGTGAGGGACGACCCATAACGTTAGAGCCTAAGCTCAAAATTTTCAGAAGGTTACTGATATGATAGTCAGTTGCTCTACTCTTCAGTGAGGACTCTTGGGTAACCATAAATGGTCCGGATTTCCTTAGCAGAGTGGGAGGTTTAGAGGACATTGCGTAAGGCTCTGTCCTCAAGAAAAATGAGTAGCCAGAAATGGTCCTTTACTTACTCCCATACTGACCAAAAGTAGGTGATTAGCTGTTCGGACTCGGGACAGTCTTTTGGGAAGTTCATGCACCTATCAGCGCACGTAATTTGTAAAAAGACTTGCTTTGCCAACAAACCCTAAAACTCAAAAGATTAACGATCAAGCTTTCACGGTCATCATCGAGTTGAGTTGGTGAATCCGGGGTTTTGCATTGCGTTTGCTTATGAGGTGTGAGTATTATCTTTTAGATCTCTAGATGCTAAATATCTATCTTATAAAAATGATGGGTAAGCAATCACTTCGGTCGACTCTGACCAATCCGCTCTCTCGCATACCTGCCCATCCATCTAGATCAGTTCGGATATCCCTCTTCCCGAATCGAAATCTCATCATGTTCCATCTCCCAAGCGTGACTGTGACCTTGGAATCTCTCTTCCCTCTTCTTCTCATTCTTTATCATCACCATCAGTTCGTGAGGACCCTCTATAACAGCCGTAGTTGAACTCGACTTAGCAGAACCTGATCTAGATTTTTTCTCCTTTCTAGAAGACATCGTTGGCAAAGGACCGCAATAGCTGCATACTACTTTGTAGTAATAGATCATGCCGCAATCAATAGTGGTCTCCTTCCATCCCTTGATTCGATGCAGGATTAGATAATGGAGTAGGGGAGATTAATGAGTGGCGTCCAAGCTGAGATGACTCAGTTGAGAGTCCATAGAGAGGGCTTTTTTTAAATAATTATTAAAAAAATCAAAATTAATTAAATAGGTATGAGTTAATTAATTTAAAAAATATGTACCAATTGACACCTCAGGTGCTGATTTGCGATGCCTCCTCCAAATCGGCACCTGAGAAAGAGCCGTTGGCGCCCCTCTTCAAATCGGCACTTGAAGTGCCGATTTGGAGAGGGTCGCCAACGGCTCTCTCCCAAATCGGCACCTCAGGTACCGATTTGGGAGGTGGCTGTTGGAAATTGTCAATGGTCCCCTCTCCCAAATCTCTTATAAATATCTCCCCCACTCTCCTCATTCTTCAAACATCTATCCTCTCTCTCATTCTACTTCTTCCTCCCTTAATCCTCTTCTTTCATTTCTCTCAATTCGTATTCTGAAGCGCGATTTCATCTCTCTCAATCTGCCACTTATTCGAATAAGAATAAGATCTTTTTTTGTAGACCATTTTTCCTATTTTTTGCAGGTTTTTATCAGTGAAGGCGATATAATATTGCAGATATTGGATTATATTCTTTTCTTTTCAGATAATATTTCTATCTGAAGACACACGTCTTTCAGGTAAATTTACATGTATTAATTTTTTTGTGATTGTAATCATTAATCAGATGTGAAAAATTAGATATATTTAAAGAAAATTAGCTCATTTAAATATACATTCAAATTAAATCTTTTATCATTTGTGTTATAAACTTTTTAGAAAGATCTACCCTACATAAGTTGAAAAAAAATTAAATAGAATTTAAAAATAATTTTTAATATCAAATAGATTAAGGCTAAACACCTTATTATCATTGCATACACATATAGTTGTGTATGGACTTAGTCTTGTTATAATTACTTCTCATTTAGATTTGGAATCGAGCATCGAGAGGGTCTCTATACAGCGCTTGCAGGACTCATTGTGGTGAGCACCGATGAGTTTTCTAAGACCAAACTTTTGGATTTCATCTCTGAGTGATTAGTATATTGTGCTTCACGATAATAATAATTTCCCATTTAGGGCGATTTTATTGTATTGCATGTACATATATATCTTTCAATTTTGCAAAGCATCCTTACATGTAGAGATGGCATCCGAGTGATAAGACTCATGCATGTCTTATTAAAAAATAATATTTTTTTTATCATTTAAGTAATCGAATAGTAGAGATGGCATCCGAGTGAAATGTAAATGATTGTTATTCCCTTATTTCAAATAAACTAATCAAATCATGTATTTGATTCGTAGAGATGGCATCCAACACTGCTCATGTCTTATTATATTGGGGTGGATCAATTCATGTCTCTGATGATCACACAAAATATATTGGGGGCAAGAAACGTATGGTTATATTAACATGCCAATTAACATACATTGATTTACTGGCTCGAGTATCTGAAGCCACTGATCTCCCGATCAACCAGTATATACTTACATTAACGTGTAAGTGGTTGTTTGAGGGATCAACATTCTTTGCAGTACCAATTCGCGATGATGAATCCACATTAGCATTGTTGAGTTCAATCATCAATGTGAGATTTATTTTCCTTTTTGTAGAAGTTACCCCTTTTATTATGGAAAATATGCTGTCGTCATCGAGGTAAAATAACCAAAATTTAAATTAAGGGATAATGTTATATTTTCTTTATTTAAACTGACAAAGATGTAAATTAATCAGGCCAACAAATGAGACCATGTTTGAGGATATCGAGGGGTCCTCACAAGTAAATGTTGAAGATGAATTAGTGGCAGAAATATCTGAAGAAGAAAGTGAGGAGTCTGAAAATGAATCTCAAACATTAGAAGAGAACATATGTGGTAATAGTTGTCATGATTTTGGATATGATTCACTAGTTCTATCCTTAGAAAACGTGGAAAGGGGGAATTCATATTATTCTAATAATGAGTATGCTGAAGAAGAACCAATGCAGGAGTTACCCCACGTGTTTGATCACGAAATTGCAGAAGCAGAAGATGTAGCCTTTGTAGAGAAACATTCGTATCCCACCGATAATTCCGGAATAAGTTATTGGTTAGGTAGGAGTTATAAGTCAAAAAGAGATCTACAATACGACTTACAGAAATGGAGTATGTGGAAAATCATGTGCAATATAAACTCAAGGCCTCAAACAAGCAGATTTTGATGGTTGTTTGTATTATAAAGATTGTGGATGGCGTTTGCATGCATCAGAGAGGAAATCTCGAGGGGACTGGTACGTTTCAGGATATAGGGGAAAGCATACATGCAGAAATCCTGGCCTTTTAGTGAAACATCATCAATGAACATTTGTTTTTGTAACGCAGTACATATTATCTTCCGTTAAAGCACAAGTTAGTATGACCCCAGTAGCAATAATGTATAAAATAAAAGATGAGTTGAATACTGAAATTAACTACATGACAGCTTGGAATGCTAGGCGGCGTGCAATGGATATTGTTTATGAGAATAAGGTTGAGTCATATCGTGATATTTGGAGATTCATTCGTGCTTTTAAATGACATAACCTTGAAACCTATATGTGGTTGAAGACACATGAAGGCCAAAACGAGAGTACTATACATTTTCAGAGATTGTTTGTAGCATTTGGACCGTGCCGTAGAGCATTCAGATTTTGCCGACCTATTTTAAGTATTCACTGAACATATTTATATGGTAGATACACCGGTTACATGTTCGTGGCCACAACAATAGATGCAAATAATGGTCTATTTCAGCTCGCATTTGCCACAGCTGAAAAGAACGAAAATGTTTCAGTATCGAGATGATTTTTGAATTTATTAATACAAATTATTGATCGTCAGGATATATGTTTTACTAGTGATCGATTTCCTGATCTAAAGGATGATGTGAGTGGTTTATTTCCACCGGAAGAGGGATTCACTCATCGTTATTGTCTCAGATATATGCGTGCAAACATGTAGAGAGCTGGACATAAAACTCGTACAGTTCAAAACAGATTCTACACTGCTGGAGAGGAGCCATGTCAGAACAAGTTCAATAGTATGATGCGAGAAATTAATGTACTCGACATAAATACTTTCGAGCGGATCATATCTCAGGACAATTGCGATCCGAGTTATTTGGCATTAAGTTTTGATAATGGACACTATTATGGACACATGACAACAAATTTATTGGAAAGTTTCAACGGTGCCTTTAGAGGAGTATTTAGTTTACCAGTCATTTCTCTGATTCTAATAGTTTTCCTTAGAATTAATGGTTATTTCAATGATCGTCGTGAGGAGTCGGACGGAATGACCACATATTTGACTAAGAAATACAAAGAGTTGTTAGAGAAACTAACCAGGGAGGTAAGATCATGCCACGTAAACAGATTTTCACTAACTCAATTTCAAGTCTTCGATCGTGATTGATTTGCATATGAAGTCAACTTTAATGGACGAAAGTGAATGCATGTGCGGTTTTATGCATATGAAACACTTTGTATGTCCACATGTTATAGCCGCAGCTTCACATATGGGTACACATGTAGATAACTATGATCTAAGCTCACAATATTATTCCAGCAATTATTAGGCGTACAACTTCTTCTTTCATCCCATACCAGGTAGACGTTATTGGAGAGAAGAAGACGCCACTATTATGATACCTCCAATAATTTGGAAGAGAAATACCGGACGACCTGTATAGGGAAGAATTAGAAATGAAATGGATGAAATGTGCGTACGATCGAAATTATGTAAAATATGCAAGCAAGCAGGACACAATAGATTAAGATGTCACGCAGGACATAGGAATACATGGATAGAGTACATGTATCTGTAAGGACATTTTAACTACATAATTTATATTTGATTTGCAAAAAAATTGATAATTATTGTTTTAATCAAATTTATAATTGTTAATGTAGATGACACATATGGATAGAGTTCCTGGACCCGTAGATACCTCAGTATTGTATATGCAGAATGAGCATTGATCATCACAACCTACTAGCTCGATAAGTAATTAAATAATTTTTAAAATTTTCTGTTTCGTTTATACTGTTACTTATTTTTTGTTCAACATATTTTACAGATTCGATTTTTGAACATAATGAGTTACTAAACAACATTTCTGACAAGAAGAGTGTAGTAATAGAACAATTGTTAGAAGCATCGGGTTTCTCATGCATGGTGAACATGAGAAGAGTCCAAATGGATCCTTCATTACTGACTAGTTTGCTGGAGTAGTGGAGACCTGAGACACATACATTTCACTTACGTTTTGGGGAAGCCACCATTACTCTACAGGACATGGAATTAATTAGTGGGTTGAGAGTTGATGGTCAACCTGTTACTGGTCCAGATACTCTGACAGGTGGATAGATGCACTATATTAGAGTTTGTTAGGAGTAATACCCATTTGGATAAAGAGTGGAAAAGTGAAACTGTCATGGATATGTGATGTATTCTTTAGTCAGAAACATTCGCTGCTGGGTATTGAAGACGAACAAGAAGCGACTCGTATGATTAGAGAACTTATTTTCTATCATATAGGACGTAGTGTTCTTTTAGATAGCAGCGAAGATATGGTGCCTCTAAGGTATGCACTACTAATTCAAACCTAAATTTCTCCTGTGTTTATTGTATTCTTAGAAGTATCGCTTAATCTATTTTTGTAGGTACGTATTACATTTATGTGAACTGGAAGAATGCGCTCAACTTTTTTGCGGTGATGCTGCTTTGGCGCATATGTATTCGGAGCTGGATAGGGGTGCGAAGATCGAGACGTCTAAGATATATGGCTTCTTCTCAATTTTGCAGGTATGTAAAGTATTCCATATGTCTCATGTTCTCGATAGCATTGTTTTGATTTATGTCATTTAATATTTTAAAATACAGGTTTGGGCATGGAAGCATGTCCATATAGGAAGACCTATGGTATGCGCTCATGCATAGATCAACGGAGGTGCGTTAGCCTTGAAGTAGATAGCAGTTAGAAGTTTTAAGGAGAACGTTCATACAATAACACTGGTATTTTATCATAATAAGTTGGATACACAACAAGTTCGTCATGTATAAATTCACGATAGTTCTCTATTTTTAAAAATTTAAATAAATGATTATATTTCATTATTTAATAAATACAGATGAATTGGATGCCATACGTCGATGGGGAAATAGTACAATTACATCATATTTGCAGAAGTGGTCAGGCTGTTTTGATGAGTCAAGTGCCACTAATATGTTACGACATCGTAGTTATGCACTTACCTGATCATGTGATGCGTTAGTCTGGGATGTCACAACATATTCCTGCTTCCGTTGAGAGGATAAATGATGTATCTCGAAGTAGTAAGACACGAAGTACTGACATCGTAAATTGGTCTACTATACATCAACAATACGTGGGTCGTTGGGATGACAGGAAAGCTATAGTTGTTCTTGAGTGCACGGATTCCAATATCGATGTTTACATGCAATGGTATTGGAATATAACAAGAAGGTGGATCCAGACACAGATTCCTCCTCAAACAATAGCCTACCAACCACGTGGACTAGTAGAAAGACGCCTGGTATGTTAAAAAATCTACTTATTCTTATCATATTCTATTAACTTATTCTTATCATATTCGTAAATGGAATATGTGTTTACGATTCTCCAAGGAATGAATAACATGGATGAAATTAGACGATCAACAGACTTACCTTCCAGTATGAGGACAAAAGTCGAAAATACAATTAATTTGTTTGATGAGACAATCAACATGTTCTTGTTGATGTACCCATTCCAACACTATGATCGGCCATACATGCCCTCACAAGAGCATCATACTCTGGGAGCATCAGGTTTCGTGATTTCATTGTTATAAATGGAGGCTCTTTTGTTTCTCTTTCAGACGAGTTAATTTTTAAAATTGTATCCTGTAAATCATACGGGTATGAATTATGCAGAATATGGTGGGGAGGGATCGCAACCACCACCGATGTTTGGGACTTCAGGTTTTAGTTAATTCTTTATGTATAGTTAACAATAAATTAATGTATAGAATTTTTAACATATAACCACAATTCTTCAAAAATTATAGCAGGACACAGTGAGCATGAATTTTCGCAAGGTCAAACAATGGAGGAATCAATATTTGGAACCTCAGGAATGACGTCTGCGGGATATGGCGGAGAAGGGCACCTGTCAATTCAACCAGGACTCGCATCTCCAGGTTGTTAAACTTAATATTCTTCTCTTACTAATAGTTTTATTTATGTGAAATCTAATATAATTAATAATGTTCAGCTATGAGTTATATAGAATATAACTCTTCAGGGTCTCTATACGATAAAGCCTGCTTTGGAGCTTTAGGTTACAACAACTTATGTAATAAAATGACTAAATCCACAAAGTTATGTGTATCTTCTGTAATATTTTCTAAAAGATGAATATCTCATGCTTGCAGGATATGGAGAAGCTTTCAGTTAATCATAGTTTGCAGGATCATGATTTGTTGGTACTTCGATTCAGGGATATAGCGGACAAGAATTTCCGCTAATTCAACCAGGATTCGCATCTTCAGGTTATTATAGTTAATTTATTACATTGTATCCTTCTCTTACTTATCGTTTCATTTATGTGACATATAATTAATTAATATCTTTTAGGTATGAGCTATATAGAGTATGGTGCTGCAGGGTCTCAAATCGGTGAACCGGATTTGGAGTTTCAGGTATAAATAACTTATTGAATAGAAGAACTAATTTCAATAAGTTATATTTGCTTTCTGTGATAATTACATCGACATAAATGTCTCATTATTGTAGGACCATCGTTTGTTGGTCCTACAAGTCAATTTGACTTTGGACCCTCTCAGCTCACACCGTCTACTCAATATAATTCAAGAGATTTGCAATCACAAATATTTGATAGTGTTCGATAGTTGGAGACACCCGATTTCGATAGACAGATGTTTGATATACTTATGATAATACCATAACAACGTCTGGAGCTGCCTCGAAGACCCTCTTCGGGAGTAAGAATCACTGAGCCTCCTCCGTTAGAGCCGCCTTGCCAGTCAACAAGCGTGAGGACTTCAACAAACCAGGAAACTCAATCAACCGAACCTCCACAGAAGTCGTTAGGTAGGCCGCATCCTCCATGGCACATTCAAACACATTTGGAACAAAACACCAAGCAGCAAAAGAAGAAGACGGTACATGAGGAGAGTCACAGAAAAATGGGAGATGGTGGGAAAGGAAACGACCAAGGAGGAGGCGCAGGAGGTGGAGGAGGAGGTCTGAAAGGATTTATGAAAATATGGAAAATACAAGATATTGTAAATTATTTTTATTATTTCTAAAAACATTTTTACTTTTATGATTTTAATGAAATACTTATATTTTTCCAAGTTAATTGATGTTAGATTGTACGTTGTTGAGCTCGCGTATGTCAATAGTATAGAATGTTGAGCACACTCTCAATTTCTTTATATTTATTTTATATTTATTATAATATTCCTAAGATGTCAACTGAAAACATTCTTAGTATATATCAATAGTAAAGAATAAAATTAAAAATAAAGATATACATAATATTTGAGATTAACATTATCTGGGATAAGGAAGATGGGGAGGAGGTGCAGAAGGAAAGCTAACCCATCTTTCCACCTCCAAAGACGAGAGCATGAAGCTCCTAGTGATGGATCGAGAAGCTTGCGATGGAAAAAATAAATATAGACAATATCTATTTAATAATATAGTAAATATTTAAAAGGTCCTCATTCCTATCTATTAGAAAAAACAATTATTTTTTCTTATTTATAGGATCGAATAACATGTAAAAGGAGGAACAAGGATCTAATAATAACTAAATGGTGAGACGGGATAATATTGTAGTTTTCCCAAATCCAAATCGACACCTAAGGTGTCGATTTGAGGGCCACATTCCAAATCGGCACCTCAGGTGCCGATTTGGGCTGAGCGTCCCAAATCGGCACCTGAGGTGCCGATTGATACACATTTTTTTAAATTAAATTTAGTGATACCTATTTAATTAATTTTGATTATTTAATAATTATTTAAAAAACCCCCCCCAGAGCGAGACTCCAGATGTCGAGATCCCATGAGCTGAGGCTGGTGGATAGAATGGAGTAGAGAGGCCTCCACTTGATCCAAATCGAACGATGAAGCAGCTTTACAACCTTGGAGTGACGACTACACACCGGTGGATCAGTCTTCCTACCATCCAAGGAAATTTTGAGCTCCGACCACATACCATCCAATTGTTGTCCAAGTTTCATGTGCTATCTCTGGAGGAGCCCCATCTCCACCTACAAGAATTTGAGCTTATTTGCAGTATGGTGCATGATCTCCATGTACACGAGGATACAATCAAACTGATCACATTTCCATTCTCCCTTGTGGATAGAGCAGTCTACTGGCTGAAGGATTTGGGGAGATACATCTCTATGTGGGAGGAATTAAGAACAGAATATCTGAACAAGTACTACCCACTTGGTCGCATGAATGATGCTCAATCTATGATCAGTTCTTCACCATGCTCGGGAATGAGCAGTTCCATGAGGTATGGGATAGATTCTGAGAGCTCATTGATAGGTGTCCCCACTACGATATCTCGAAGCCGAACCTAGTTCAGACATCTTTTGTGGTCTAACACCGGTATTGTAGGGGTTGGTGAACGCTTCCTGTGGTGGATTGTATTTTTCGAAGCGTGAAGACCGAGTCTGGGCCATCTACGAGGAGATGGCTAAGAATAACAATACGATGTCCTAGACTAGGTTTTACACTCAGACAAAGCCACCGACTTACCATCAGCATTCCCGTGTGGCACACATCGATGGGACTCCTTCTTCTACTATTTCTTCTCATTCCAAATCCTCACTACCTGATATAGGGATTATCTTCCAGAAGTTGGATCATATGGATATCATAGAGAAAAAGTGCCAGAATTTGGACAAGCTCAATAAAATTGATGAGAATGAGAGATGTCTCAGTGATCTAAAGACACAAATCATGTGCCTTCAAGAAATTCAGATAGATTTCGCGAAGTCTTCGAGATGACAGGCTGACTCAGGGAGAAGAGACCGAGGAATTCTTCCACGGCCACCAATTCATCACATATACCATGTACATTCTGAGACGACTCACCAATCTCATGCTTACGAGTAGAACCCACAAACACCATCATCTGACACCTAGATGGTGTTGTATGAGAGCGATCAACCTCTTCCTTCAATGCCCCTAGCTTATTCAGAGATTCTTGATCCATTGATCAAAGTAAATGGGATATGGTATAACCAGCAACAACAACTACGGATCCATTGTGATCATCCCGGTTTCCGTTGATCTTCAGAAGGTGCCTCTTGCCAATATCTAGCACAGGCTCATATGGGGCAGAATAGAGAACAACAACAACATTCCGGTCCTCGATACTACCAGCCTGCCAAGTGGAGACCGAACACATATCCATCGTAGTATCAATAGTCTCATCCTCCACTACAATAGTCAGTCTGCAGCAGCCTCAGTATCACTGAGGCGACTCATCCAGGACTAATAATCCCTTCCATGATAACCTAGCTCTTGAATATCTCACTAGTTTGATATCCGACCAACAGGTCGCATTTAGGCAAGAAACGGATGAGTTAAAAAACCATGTTACTAATCTATTCAACGATAAGTTTGTTATTCCTGCTCAGATTGATCCGCACCCGAACAATTTAAAGAGGAATTCAGAGCAGGTACACCTAACAGAACCTACCCTCCAGTCACATGTATTTTCAGATGATTCTCTTTACTGTGAAGAAGCTGATTTTATTTCTCTTAGGAGCGGTAGGATACTCACAGGTGGAGATTTAACTAGGCTCAAGGAAGAAACACCCGATGATACAAGCGAGCCTGTTGAGCCTAATGGTGGCGGTGCCGATACCGCCTATCCCTTTGAGGACGTTGATGATGGTGCTGATGCCAATAAGATGGACATGAAGCAGCCAGAGTCTGATGCTGATACAATTGCTTTACCATTCTTCTTTTACAGTGATGATGATAGAAAAACACAAAAAATGTACAAAAGAGAAAATCCAAAAAGAGAAATAATGATAAGACATTTGATTCATCTAGATTTCATGAGTCTATTTTTGATTTACATGGAGCACGTCCCTGTTCTCCAAAAAGATCTTCTTCTTGTTCTTCTGATCCTCCTATTGTACAAACTAACAAGGAGGATGTACATATATCTTTTCCCCAAGCACTTTTCTTGGAAAAAGGAGATAAAAAAGAAAAATAAGAATCAAGTGAATGATCTGACGAAAGAGATGCTTAAAAAGTTCACTATTCAGCTTACTCTTTTGGAAGCCTTACCTCTTTAACAGAAAGGTCTCAAAGAGCATACCACAGTCTGCAAAAAGAAGACACAATGCAATCATTGTTCAGAAATCCATGTGTTGACCATGGACAAGTGCCATGCTATCCCGAACCGACTCCCAGCCAAGAGATCAGATGTGGGAGTGCCGTATGTCAGATGTGACATTCTTGATCAGACTTTACATCGTACTATTTTACATAGCAGATCGTCAATTAATGTCCTTACTTCTTCCTTACTCGACAAGTTCGAGTTCCGACCTCTTCGACCAAGTAGGAAGGTATTACAGTTTGCTGATAGATCGGTTAAGAGGCCTAAGGGTTTAATTGAGGATGTTATCTTCACTATAGAGGGTTTGAAATTCCCCGTGGACTCCATCGTGTTAGACGTGGCAGTCCCTGCATGTGTGACCGATACCCCAATCATATTAGGATGACCTTTTTCTAGCGATAGCTAAGGCCATTTTCGATTATGGTTTTGGGAAGGTATACTTTCGCGTTCAAGGCAAAAGTATTCATATAGAATGATCCAGGACATCAAAGCCAGATCAGCTGAGTTAGAGCGAGCATCTGATGAGGACGAGCCTAATAGTCATCAGGACTATGATTTTGTACAGACTGATGGTGAGGCGGTCTGGGCCGAATCGAGCACACAATCTTTCATCACACTTTTAAGAGAAATTAAGGTTCATATATTATATGATGGGAGATAGGAGAGCATAATCTTAGAGGTGATTAGTGACAAGGGTAATGGAGACGAGTCATTGTGAAATTTTTTATCCCTCCGAATAAGAAGTGATTGATCAGATCTATCAGTCACTCATAGATCAGTCCGATTCAGAAGATGTCGATTGGCAGTGTTTCTCCGAGTTCCTTTCACTTCAGACTTCATCCGAAGAGCTTACGACCAGTATGGAGATCGAGCTAGTACATCAAATTCAACGATCAGATGAGCAGTCTCTAGATTATTCTGAGTCAGAGCAGGATGGCCTTATGCACACACACCTAGTAGCCTATACTCAGGCCCTAATCAGACCCGCTCTCCCTGTTCCTACTCCCCAAAAGTTAAAACCGCTACTTCAGAGCATAAAGACCGATTCCTTGCTGGAGAATCCAAAATGTTTTCGGTCATCATCGCATCTGATCTAACCGAAGATCATGAATCATGTCCGATCGAGATTCTTGAAAAGGATGGCAAGGCAATCGGGTGGTCAATAGCGGATCTCCACGGGATTAGTCATGCTCTGTGCTCCCACCACATCTTTCTGGTGGATGATGCTAAACCATCTCATGAGTTTCAGTGCAGGCTGGACCTAAATCTTCGTGAGGTGGTTATGAAGGAAATATCCAAGTGGTGGAGCTCCGATTTTATCTATCCCATCTCTGACTCTAAATGGGTTAGTCCATTGCATGTGGTACCCAAGAAGACATGTATCACTACAGTGATAAACGAAGATGGACAGGAGATCGCTACTCGAGTATCGACTTCTTGGCAAGTCTGTGTGTACAGTAGATGCTTGAATCAGGCGACCAAGAAGGATCACTTCCCGCTACCGTTCATTATTTAGATTGTCGAGAGATTAGCTAGGAAGAGCCATTATTTCTTTCTTGATGGGTATTTAGGATATAATCAGGTGGCCATCGCAACTGAAGATCAAGAAAGGACGACTTTCACCTATCTGTTCGGAACGTATGTTTTCAAACGGATGCCCTTTATATTATGTAATGTTCTGGATATATTCCATAGGCGCATGCTTTCGATTTTTGCGGACATGGTGGGCGACTTTTTGGAGGTCTTCAAGATGATTTTTCGATCTATGGCAATGATTTCGACTCATGTCTTTCTAGCCTAGACCACGTGCTTCAGAGGTGCATTGAGGTAAATCTCATTCTTTCTTAGTAGAAGTGTCATTTTATGATAACAAAGGGGACGGTCCTTGGTCACATCATCTCCAACAGGGGCATGGAAGTGGACCCAGCCAAGGTGGATATCATAAAGAAACTCAATCCGCGATCCAATTTGAATACGATCTTTCCTTAAGCATGTCGGTTTCTACCGACATTTCATTCGAGACTTTAGTAAAATTTCTGGACCGTTATCTGATCTTCAAGCGAAAGACATCGAGTTTAATGTCGATGTTAAGTGTCTTTCGACTTTTGAAAATCTCAAGAACATGGTTGTAGAGGCTCCTGTCCTTCAGCCATCCGATTGGTCTCTCCCATTCGAGATCATGATGGATGCCTCCTATTTTTCCGTTGGGGCTGTTTTGGGGTAGAGAAGGAATGATCTTCCATATGCCAAACACTACTCTAGCAAGACTTTGGATTCCACTCAGCAAAATTACACTATTATAGAGAAAGAAATGCTAGCTGTAGTATTTGCCCAATCTAATTTTAGGTCCCACATGTTAGGATCAAAAATCACAATTTCACTGACCATACCGTCGTCATGTATTTAACGGACAAGAAGGATTCCATGCCGTGTCTGATCAGATGGATCCTTTTACTCTGGGAATTTGATATCGAGATTAAGGATAAGCCTAGATTAAAGAATATGGTTGCGGATCACCTCTCTCGACTAGAATTACATAAGACTTCTGAGTTCGATACACCAATCACCGAGACATTTCCAGACGAGGCGATTCTTATTGTTGTCTCGCTTCCATGGTATGCCGACATTGTGAACTTTCTTATTGCTAAGAAAGTCCCACAAAGCTGGTCCAGGCAGAGACTTGAGACTTTCCTCGTGAAAGCCAAGTCTTACCATTGGGAGGATCCGATCCTTTGTCATGAAGGAGAAGATCATGTTTGGCAATTGGTGTATTCCTCAGGTGGAATACCAGATTCGAAGCTAGATGACATCATTCAGGGAAGAAGATAGCACAAAAGGTGCTTCAATCCGATCTGTTGTGGACTACTCTCATTACAGATGCCCATACATTCGTAAAGAGATGTACTAACTGTTAGAGGATGGTTACTTGTGGACATAGAGACATGATGCTGATGCAACCGATTCACTTCTGTGAAGTCTTTGATGCATGGGGTATCGACTTTATGGGACCATTTCTCAAGAGTCAGGGGTTTGAGTATATTCTTCTGGATGTAGATTACGTGACTCATTGGGTAGAGGCTATTCCTTCCCAAGCCACTGATGCGAACATAATTTGCAAGTTCCTGAGAAAGCATATCATTTCACAGTTTGAGGTCCCTCATGTTCTAATATCAGACGGGGGTAGACACTTCATCAACAAAAAGGTAAGAGCACTTGCTAACGAGTTCAGTATAGACCATCGGGTTGCTAATCTGTATCATCCTTAGACGAATGGTCTAGCCGAAGTCTCGAATAGGGAGGTCAAGACGGTCTTGTAGAAGGTTGTTTGCTAGACCGAAAGGATTGGTCTCAGCTTTTGGTCTCTGTTCTTTGGGCCTATAGAACATCCTTCAAGACACCATTGGTTACATGATTAATATCCATTTCATCACCTTTATTCTATCATTTTCACCTTAAAAACCTAGCTATTGCATGTAAATACCCTTAATTTCCACAAATTAACATTCATTCCTTGTTGTAAATACTGCATAAAATACCGTTTTAAATGACAAAATCATATAATAAAGAAAATGAAAGAAAAAGTATAAAATACCAAAGGTATTTTATGATACTAAACCCCAAGACTTAGGCATCTTGATGACTAGGTCGACAAGGAATAACGTAGGGGGAGATAAGGGCCAATAATACAATAAACATCACATTTATTAATTCATCAATAACTCAATTTTGGGACCCATTTTATATTCCATTTTTTATAACTAAAGAAAGAAACTTTGAACATGAATTTGTAGATAATAATGTATAGAAAAATACAAAATTGATTTCATACAAAAGCAATTTATAGTGTACAAATTATACTCTAGATAATATTCCAAAATCCCAACTTCTAAGAGCCATATCCCACAAATAAAAACTCAAAATGTATCAAAATGACCTTTAATTGTATATACTTTTAATAAGATATTTAATGAAGGTAGTTTCAATTTTTTTGAAATTAAGGCATGAAAGTTAGGTTTTAGACCCCTATTGTACAATATACCCGAATAAAATATTCATTTATTTATTCTTTATTATTTTTATAATTTTATAATTTTATAATTTTATAATTTTGTAAATATTATTTATAGTATAAGCACTTATTAAAACTAAAATAAAATCATAAGTAAGGCATTAAAGTAAAATATGTATGTAAAATATATAGATGAAACACTAATAGCTATACCTATACAATAAATATATCTATTTATTTAAGTGTAAATAATACATCTGAAAAATCTAAAAAAATATTTTTATATATATAAAAATAAGTTATATATATAAAATAATAGAATAAAAAATAAAATACAAAATACAAAATGAAAAATAAAATACTCTAAAACATAGATAAATAAACCTATAATTAACCTCTAAAAAGTAACTTGTAAATAAAAAGGTCAAAAAATAAATAAAAATAAGAATAAAATTTTACAGAAAATAAGAAACAACTTTCATTTTATAAATTAAAAATAATAAAGTAATTTATTACTTATTTTAGAATTTACAAATAATTTCTGGTCGGGGTTTTTTTTCTGATTTGTCTACGTGGACCAACCTGGTTCACCTGCCTGTTTTCCTTGGTCAACTCTATGACCGAGGTCCAAGGCTTATTAGACCAATATTTTGACTTGTATTCTCAACTTTTTCCCCGAGGATCCAAGTGTCCTTTGGGTTTGATTCCTTCTTCTCTTTTGATCCTCGTTCCTTGCTATTACACGCGCACATCTTTCCATGGGCCAAGGATCACTCACTCGCCTGTTGCACCTCGATATTTGGAGCATCTCGGTCATGTTGTACGTAAACCATCTCCAACCTTCTTCTCAAGATTTGAATCCCTTTTACCCTAGTTTTGGACCCTCTCTCTTGTGCTCAGGACCAGAGAAGTTGACAGCTCTCCTCCAGCCAACTGTAGCGAGGCCAGGCGAAGGCCAAGGTGATGTTCTGTCATCTTCGTCACCTCGCCGGCATGAGGTCCCAACTTCATGACTGCATGCCACTGAGGTCTATTTCTTTGTATGTATAGCTTAGTTTAATCCTTAGGTTTTATTTCTGCTTTTAATTTTGCCTTTTAGTCGCTTGTTTTAGTTTTATATCATCGTTCAAATACGAACATTATCCCATTGTCTTCAATATGTTATCGAACCACTACTCACCACCGTTCAATTTCCCCACGCTGCTTCTTCACCCCACGCATCTCCATCTCCCCCTAGCCTCACTAGATCAGGCCAACGACGTTCCACCTCCTCCCCCTCGCTAGAGAGTCCGCCGCACCACTCGTCTCGCTCCATTCCACCTCCAAGAGCTCCCCAGAGCTCCATAATTTTGCGTTAACCCACCTCCTGTAGGAAACAATAGGAAAGGACCAAGTTGCAGGACCCCTCGAGGATAGAAAACAACCTCCAGGTCTGAGGCTTTGTCCGAGCTATTGGAGAGGTCTCCACCCATTTTGTGGAGGTCTACTGCTACAAGGGAAGAAGATGAGGCTTCTAGGTCTCTTAGTAGAGCAACCAGAAGTCGAAGGCATGCCCCATTGTCGATCGAAGCTTGGAAGAACATGAGTTCTTCCATGTTCTTCCAAGCATTTTCCCAGCCATCCGATTGAGGGTTGGCTCCAAGTTGTACAAGCTCCCTTGGATCATGACGAGCCTAGACCGTTGGGTCTCGATCTCAAATCTAATCTCAGACGTTGGCTGTGAACTATCATCATGATGTAGGAGTGCTACATGCAGCATTAGTGTGGAGATCTGGACCATCCGCTTTCACCTTGGACTGGGTATTTTATGACTTTAATTCGACCATTTTGTAATTTAATAATTAGTTTATAAACTTTTGTCGATCATTTTAATATTTGAGTAATATTTACGAAACAACCCTCAGATTTTTCATTATTTGTACCTAGGTTCACGCTAGCGCACATCACATGGTCGCCCACATGAGGTGGGCATTTGTAGGGGTGCCCTCTAAGGCTTTATGTATTTTGATTTGTTCTAGAAAATTTTTATGCACTTTTTGGAAAAATGCAACCATACCCCTGTGCTTTAATTTATTTACAATTATGCCATTGCTAGTTTAACAATTTTTATGTTTTTGTCCTATTTGTTCAAAATAGCATTTATGCTCGAAAAAATAATAAAAAATAGGATTAAGTGCATGTCGCGTTATAGTTCCACGCTTTATTTTTGGATTCCACTTTTAGGCATTTTCATTATTTATTAAAAATCATTTATTGCATTTTTATTCCGTATTTAGCTTATAAAATAAAAAATATAAAAAAACATTCTGAAGAATTCCTAAACAAATATCTTTTGTTTGTTTATGCATTTTTAACCTTCAGACCAAAAATCAATAAAAATAGAAAAAGAAAACTTAGAAAAATTGAAAAAACCAAAAATACTTTATAAACAATTATAAAATTCTTAAAAATTCCAAAAATATATATTTCTATCTTATAATTTTCTATATATTATTATCTTTATATTAAAATTATTTTGTAGAAATTTTGACATGGTTTGATCTTTTTAATTTCCTTTTAAATTTCAGCCTAATATTTTATCCCTATTTTATGGTATTTTTGACTTTAGAAATATATAAAAAATATTAAAATTCACTAAAAATTGTGAAAATAGTAAAAATTTATTTAAAACCAAAAAAAGTTTATTTATGCAATTTTCCTTGTTTATTTATTTTTATATCCTTATTATCTTATATTGTATATATAACTCTATATATTATTGTATATCTTTTATAAAAAGAAAAATAAATTATAAAAATTTAAACATATAAAAAAATATAAAAATATAATTGAAAATAAAAATAAAATACAAAAATATAAAAAAAATAAATACAAATAAAATAAATAAATAAAACCCCACAAAATAAAATATAGACAAAGAACCACACAATCACATTTTTGCACATCACTTGCACAATCTATCTAGTTTGCTCCCTGAGTTCGACACTCTACACTACTTGCACTATACAGATCTTTTATAGTCTTAAATAAAATAAATTTTAACTGGACACATTTATTTGCATTGCTATATTTATATATTTGTGGGTTAATTCTTGATTAATTAGTATTTCGTCTGAGGTCGCTTCGACGACTGTTGATTCGCCTTGTGGATTGAAAAGACTTCAGTAAAATCTTGTTCATCAAATAAAGCCGTTATCAGGGAGCAACTCTACATAGATTGGTTTTATTTGATTGTGTCTTTTTTGTCTCTTCTGTCCTTATTTTATCTTTTATTTATTTTCTTACTTATTTGATATTATTGTTGAAATTATCTAATCACTTCTCCTTTTTTGACTTTGTTGTGAGGTACCGCGGATCGAGGGAGGCTCTTCTAGGAGCCTGTACACCAATGTGAAGCCAAGCCGGTTTCTGACCTTGAACCAAAGGAAGACTTGGAGACATTTTGAAGACAAAGCCACTTGCATTTTTATTTCCTTTATTTTGTAATTTAAAGTGTGAGAGAGAGACATTAATTATAATATTCAGGACTCTCAGGACTCTACGACATTTCACAAGGTCCACTGCTTGAGGGTTTGTTCCCTTGGGGGCCTTGTCAGTTTTGTTGCTATCTTCATCGTATTTTCTATTTTGTTTTCTGAATTTTGCTTTTCTTTTTTTTTGTGTGATTGAGACCTAGCATTAGGATTTGCTTGTCGATAGATTAAGGCCAAATACCTAATCACCATTGCCTGCACCTTTAGTCTCGTTGGACTTAGTCAAATTTTTAATTGCCATTTATTTGAATTTGAGACCGCATGCTAAGAGAGGTCGTATATAGCGCCTGTAGGATCTGTTGTGGTGGGCATCGATTGACATTGAAGACCGGACCTTGGTCTCACTTCTAGATACTTAACATGTTGTTCTTCACGCTAATAGTATATTCTCATCTAGGGTGATTTCAACAGCTTAAATTTGCATATAGCATAGGTTTCAATTCTACTTAGCATCCTTGCATGTAGAGAGCTGGAGGCAAGGTGAGCATTTCTCTTCAGCATACATCATCGATTAGCCGCTTGCATTGATTTTCTGACTCTCTCCCTCTGATTTTGATCACCTAGGTGCTGAGAAAAATTGACTCCTCTATAGGCGCATGCATTCTCATTAAAAATAAAAAAGTGATAATAAATAAAATTGAGACTGTTTAAAACTACTTGACCCTAAAATAAATAAAAAAGAATATCATTGTCTTCGGGAGAGTAATCCTCTCATTGTATTCATTTTAAATTGGTCACGTACACACTAAGGTTAGTGTCCAAATCCCAAAAGCCAACCTAAGTGTTTGTAAAAATTTTGTGATTCTCACCTAACTCTAAAATAGACAAGATAAAAAGACCGAACTTTCATGGTCTTCATCGAGTCGAGTAGGTGAATTGAGGGGTTTATTTTGTGCGAGTTTGTTTGTGATTGTTTGTGTGCATACTCGATCATCACTGTGCATTTGTGCCTTTTTCTCACATCTCTTGATTTGACCATCATGCTCTCTCGATCATTTTCCTTTTATTATGAGATGGTCGACTGGAGTGCATTTTATCCAGACTTTGCGGATCCCTTGTACCCTCCAGTCGGTCCATGTCCATTTTACCAGTAGGATTTTGTTCCTGACTTTTGTACATATCCGTCTCAGGTACAGTTTCAGACCTCAGATTTTTATCCACCACCAGCTTCACATTTTCCACCTTCACACTCAATCGAGACTGGCCTGTTGGAGTCACCTCTCATGGTCCACACTTGAGACCTTGATCAAAATGATGGAGCATATGAATTCAAGGATTAACAATCTATTTTGCATAAATAAGAACCAAAATGCCACTCCACTATTTGAGGATATGGATTCATTTGAGGTTGATCATGAAAGCGTGCAATCACCCAAAATACAAAAAATGAGCAAAATTTTAAAATCCATAACAAATTCGGGGGACACTTTGTTGATTCAAATCGCGAGGAGAGGGCCCCATGCCAGATTCTTTGACAACACATACATTCACACTATGTCCCACTTTTGACCCCAAGGACGACAATGTATAGACTGCTCTTAGTCGTCCTTGTGTAGATGATGATTCCGATCTCCTCCCTTGTTTGGAGGAGATTTAAAAATTCAAAAAAATATAGACTAAACCCTAAGTGGTGGCCACTATTCATGAGATCTTTCAAGCCCCACTTCACCAGGCCATGACCCATTTATCTACTCCTCAACCCAAGAAGAGAAAGCATAGGAGTAGATCCGAGCATCATATCTTGACCATGGCCACTGCCCACGCCATCACCCACTGTCCATTTCCTAAGAGAGGTAACACTGCTACCCCCACTATCTCAGACTACACATGTGATCACACTCTCCTTGACGACGGTGTTTCGATTAGCATCATACCCTTCTCGATAGTATAGTCTCTGAATTTAGGGCCTCTCAAGAAAACCAGAATTATCGTTTAGTTTGATGGTGGATCTATCAAGAGATCGAAGGGCATTCTTGAAAATGTTGTCATTTGGATTCAGGGCATGAGGTATACCATCAATTTTGTCGTACTGCCCATGGAGACCTCCACTGGGGAACACTCTCCAATCATCTTGGGATGACCCTTTTTCGCCTCTAAGAGAGTCGTTATAGATTATGGATCATGAGAGATTCATTTTCGTCCTTATGAAGGGAGCGATGTGGTCTTCATTGCACCTACTGCCAACCAGAGACCTATATCTGATTTGACTATACCTATCTTAGCTGACCCCGAGGACTATGACCTTGATGAGATGATTAGAGATTTTTGTTGTATATTGGATTCTACTGAGACCTGAGAATTCCTCCTCATGGAGGAAGATTCAGAATGCATAGACCTTGGAGTTCCCTCTTCTGATATTTGGCGATGTGTTGATGACATCTGCGGGATTTACATAATTGATACATTTGAGCGGAAGGCAGATTTAAATGAGATTGATAAGGTCGAATTCGATATTGTCGTGTTCATAAATTAATTTGGGCCTTTTGATGAGAATGATGATCAGGTTGAGACTTTAGAGGACAAACATGGCTCGATTGCTTCTACAGATGAGTTCATTCCTTTTGGTTTTGACCTAGGAGAGACTTGTCAGGCTGGACTTGACTTTACTTCTTCCACTGATGAGTTCGAACCTTTTCAATTTGATGACATCTGGGAGACACCCAAGGCCAAACCTAGCTACACTTCATCCACT
Source organism: Ottelia alismoides (assembly GCA_037367405.1). Classification (NCBI taxonomy): domain Eukaryota; kingdom Viridiplantae; phylum Streptophyta; class Magnoliopsida; order Alismatales; family Hydrocharitaceae; genus Ottelia; species Ottelia alismoides. Next base: position 455,658 of record JAZKJV010003278.1, on the reverse strand, counting down.
GACCCATCTGTGCCTTCTCATCCTAGGACTACCGAGGATACGTTCTCAGTCGACCCTGATCGGTTTGTCTCACTTGAGGATCCTGATGTCGACTTACACCTTGTCAGATCCATTCCTCAACGGTCTCATAAGAATGTTCGCTTTCTACCTTCTTGACCTCTGTACATCCATCCTCTTGTATATCCTCATTCATTTTCGTCCGTTCATCCATCGTATCGCTCATCCATCCCACTCTCGTATGCGCCTTGCTTAGGAAATACTTTATCCTAAGTATGGGGGGTGGACGAGCCGATTGTTCTTTTTTTGTTCTGTTTCATCACTCTTATTGTTGTATATACTTAGGGTTCTTTCACCCTAAGTATAGGGAGAGTGATGTCTACATTATCGATGCTCTTTTTTTCTATCTTCATCTATCTTTTCTTCTTTTCTTCTTTTTGTTTTCATTTTTCTTTTTCTATTGAGAAGGTGTTGCCCCTTTTTGTTAATCTTGTATACTTAGGACGTACTTTGTCTTAAGTATAGGGGGTATGCACCCCGAGCTCTTTCATTCTTTGATCCTCTCTACTATCTTCTCTTCTTGTCTATACTTAGGGATACCTTACCCTTTGTATAGGGGAGATAGTTTGAGTACGATCTGTTTATTGCCATCCTTGACCCTCCCTACCTTGTGTATAGTCTACAATACATAGGACTATTAGATCCTAAGTATAGGGGGAAGGTCGACTTCTCATTCGTTTATTTCTTCTTCCCTTATTCGTTTATTTTGTAGGCTTTTCTATACTCAGTACGAGTTATGTCTTCTCTTTTCTCTCTGATCTATGAGGCTATAGCTCAAGCTAAGTATAGGGGGTTGTATATACCGCGTTTATACTTTAGCCATAACTCGTACTTTCCTATTTTCAATAAATATGACTAAAATAAATTATATAATATAAGTATAACATTCATTAAAATCACTTAATAAAAGGATGTTGATTATTCCTCAAATTCTTTTTGTATTTACTAGTTAATAAATCAGGTAAAAAATATTTTTTACAAAATGTTTAAAAAATAGTTTGAAACTATTTTTGAAAAATATTCCGAAAATTATTTGGAAACCATTTTGTTGAATATTTTCAACCTTTGCAAAAATATTTTTTAAAAAAATTTTCTTTTATTATGTAAAATAAAAATGTTTGAAAAATGATTTACAAATGGTTTGAAAAGAGGTTGCAAAATATTTTGAAAAAAACTATATATACTGTTTGAAAAGCTTTTGCAAAATGATTTTCAAATGTTTCTACATATGTGCAAAATATATTTGTAAAAATTATTTTGGACTATAGTTTTCAATTTTTTTGTAAAATGATTTTCAAGTAAGTTTGAGGAATATATACATAACAACATAATTCTTTATTAACTGTATATATATATGTATAAAAGGATCACATATCCCTTATGCATTCGTAAAAACCCAACTCTTTTAAATAAAAGATGCATCCCCTTGTAAATATTTGTACCTTTTTTTTATCCAAAATCTTTTGTTTTAAAAAATCAGAAAAACATTTGCTAAACCAAAAATACCAAAAACATTTGCAAAATATTTTCAAAAAATGCCAAAAAATTTGCATTTGCATCATCTTTTTCAAAAATCCATAAAATGTTCAAAAGTTTGAAAATTGCATCACAATATTTTTCTTCATTATATGTAACATTTGGATAGCATTCACATTTTTCGTATTGGGTTTGATAGTTGAACAAGTCTAAATAAAATTCAAAGATTGGAGCTTGATTGGACCTTAAATCTCCCTAATCGGAGGAACCTTATAGGAAATGGAATTAAGGCACTTCAGGTCTAGTTGACTTAATTCTTTGAGAATAATGAGACTTGGTTTAATGGATTCTTGACTGCCTAAGTAAATTATTTCGGAGCACACATACGACTCTTGTTAATAATGACCTAACATGGACACCTGCACCTTTCACTTGGCTCAACTCAGTTGAAGTGGTAAGGGGATTGGATTTACCAGTATGAGACGCACACAAGTGGAAATATTTGTCCTCATCTAAGGAGGGAAGTGCACCCCGATCCGTCCCATAGCAGAGACGTATAAAGACAAGAGAGTGTGGGGTTCAATAATGTTTCAAAAGAGGGATAGTCTACTAGCTCAAGAGGAAAAACTCCTTATGTAAATGCTACCATATATAGTATTTAAAAAAAAAATAAAAAACTCCAAAAAAATATACATGCCTGATTGAAAATAAAATGCCTACCAGAGTGTACATATTTGTATAGTCAATAAGCAAGCTTGAGCTTCAAAGTTATACCTTGTGAGCCTGCAGCTGTATGACTTGACTACACTGGTCATGCATCCTAGGATAGGTAGCTACACTAGCTGCCATCCATTCTTCTCTTCACCCCCTCCTCTTGAGCTGGTTTTCACTTGGAACTTAGAAGGGAATACCTCGCTCCTCGAGGAAAGACTTGTTGGATTGGGGAATCATTGGGTTGTCATGCTGGAGAAGTCAATCTCTTTGTCATTTCAGTTGAGGGGAGACACTATCACATGCACTGTATGAGTCAGATTCATAGTCATAAGGGTTTGCATATGAGTTGAAGTATTTTGACATGGCTATTGAGGAAACTTGAGCAGAGTTTTGGGATTCTCAAAGGCTATTGTGTTTCAAATCTGGTTCTCAATAAGGTTTCGCCTGCACTAAAATTCCAAAGGTCCGACTTCAGATCCAAACTTTGATTTTGTGAAGACAAGTTTGATAATTAAATTCAATCCACTTTATTTCTTTTTCTTTTCTTTGTTTTTCATTTTATGCACTTATTACATAAGTGTTTGCTAGGGACTAACGAAAGCAAATATAGGGGTTGATGAATCTCCATTTTATCACCTTTATTCTATCATTTTGGCCTTAAAAACCCTAGCTAATGCATGTAAATACCCTTAATTCACACAAGTAAACATTCATATTTTGTTGTATAAACACTGCATAAAATACTATTTTTAATGCTAAAATTATAAAATAAAGAAAATAAAAGAAAAAGGTAAAGGTGTTTGCTAGGGACTAACGAAAGCAAATATAGGGGTTGATGAATCTCCATTTTATCACCTTTATTCTATCATTTTGGCCTTAAAAACCCTAGCTAATGCATGTAAATACCCTTAATTCACACAAGTAAACATTCATACTTTGTTGTATAAACACTGCATAAAATACTATTTTTAATGCTAAAATTATAAAATAAAAAAAATAAAAGAAAAAGAAAAAATACTAAAGGTATTTTATGACCCTAAACCCCAAGACGTAGGCATCTTGATGACTATGTCGATAAGGAATAAAGTAGGGGAGATAAGGACCAATAATACAATAAACATCCCATTTATTAATTCACCAATAACTTATTTTTGGGACCCATTTTACTTTCCATTTTTATACCCCAAATACAGAAACTTTAATCATGAAAGTTGTAGGTAATAATGTATAGAAAAATACAAAATTGATTTCATACAAAAATAATATATAGTGTACAAATTATACTCTGAATAGGATTCCAACATCCCAACATCCCATATCCATATCTCTCAACTAAAAAATCAAAATTAATAAAATCACCTTTAATTGTATATAACTTTTAATAAGCTATTTAATGAAGGTGGTTTCATATTTTTTGGAGTTAAGATGTGAAAGTTAGGTTTTAACCCCCTATTGCACAATATACTTGCATAAAATATTCATTTTATTTATTATTTAATATTTTTATTATTTTCTAAATATTATATATAGTATATGTACATATTAAAACTAAAATAAAACCATAAATAAGACATTAAAATAAAATATCTATATAAAATATATAGACGAAATACCAATAACTATACCTATACAATAAATATATCTATTTATCTAACTATAAATAATACATCAGAAAAATATAATAAAAATATATTTATATATCTAAAAATAAGTTATAAATACATAAAAATAATAGAATAAAATAATAAAATTAAAAAAATACAAAATAAAAATAAAATACTCTAAACCATACATAAATATACCTATAATTAACCCATAAAAAGTAACTTGTAAATAAAAATTTTAAATAAATAATAATAATAAAAATAATAATAATAAAATTCTACTGAAAATAACAAACAACTTTCATTTTATAATTTAAAAATAATAAATCATTACTATTTATTTTAGAATTTACAAATAATTTCTGGTCAGGTTTTTTCTGGTTGGTCCACGTGGACCAACCAGGTTCACCCATTTGTTGACCTCGATCAACTCTCTGACTGAGGTCCTAGGCTTGTCAGACCTGTATTTTAATCCGTCTTGATCCTTCTGCTCTTTTGGGTTTGATTCCTTCTGCTCTTTTGATCCTCGATCCTTGCTATTACATGCGCACATCTTTCCTTGGGCCAAGGATCACTTACTCATCTGTTGCACCTCGTTCTTTGGAGCATCTCGGTCACGTTGTAGCTAAACCATCTCCAACTTTCTTCTCAATATTTGAATCCCCTTTACCATAGATTTGGCCCCTCTCTATTGTGCTCAGGACCGGAGAAGGTTTCAGCTCTCCTCCAGCCAACTGTAGAGAGGCCAAGCAAAGGCCAAGGCGGTGTTACACCATCTCTGCCGCCTCACCGGTGTGTGGTCTTGGCTTCATTACTGCTGACCACTGAGGTCCATTTCCTTGTCTGTGTAGAATTATTTATTCATTAGGTTTAATTTATGCTTTTTATTTTGCCTTTTAGTTGCTAGTTTTTGTTTAATATTGTCGTTCGAAGTTTTCCAGAGCAGATTCACCCTATTGTCTTTGACCTGTTATCGACCCACTACTCACCATCATTTCGTTTCCCCACATTGCGTCTTCACCCCCACACATCTCCATCTACCTGAGCCTCACTGGATCGGGCCAAGAATGTTCCACCTCCTCCCCCTTGTAAGAGACGCTGTCACACCAACGTTCCCGCTCCATTCCATGTCCAGGAGCTCCACAGTTTTGTGCTAATCCACCTCCTGTAGGAAACAACATGAAAGGACTAATTTGCAGGATCCTTCAAGGATAGAAAACAACCTTCAGGTTTGAGGCTTCATCCGAGCTATTAGCGAGGTCTCCACCCATTTTGTGTAGGTCTACAACTGTAGGGGAAGAAGACGAGGCTTTTGGGCCTCTTAGCATAGCAACCGGAAGTCGAAGGCACGCCCCATAGCCGATTGAAGCTTGGAAGAACGATAGTTCTTCCCTATTCTTCCAAGCATTCTACCGGTAGTCCGATCGAGGGTCGGCTCTAGGTTGTACATTATCCGTTCGATCACACCAATCCTGCACCATTAGATCTTGATCTGAGATCTAATCTTAGACGTTCGCTGCGAATCGTCATCGTGGCGTAGGAGCGTGGCACAAGGCATTAGTGAGGAGATCTGGACCGTCCGTTTCCGCCTTGGACTGGGTATTTTGTGACTTTAACCAAGAAATTTTTGTAATTTAATAATTAGTTTACAAACTTTCATCGATCGTTATAATATTTGTGTAATATTTATGAAACATACGCCGGACTTTTTATTATTTGCACATAGGTCCACACCTGCTCACCTCACTTGAGGTAGGCATTTTGCAAACGTGCCATTGGGGCTTTATGCATTTCAATTTGGTTAAAAAAATTTTATGCACGTTGTAATTTTATAGAAATTGCAACCAAGCCCCTATGCTTTAATTTATTTACAATTATGCCCCTACCGGTTTAGCAATTTTTATGTATTTGTCCCATTTATTTAAAATATCATTTATGCTTGAAAAAAACCTAAAAATAGGATTATAGTTCCACGCTATGTTTTTCGATTCCATTTTTAGGCATTTTCATTATTAATTAAACATCATTTATAACATTTTTATTCCTTGTTTAGCTTATAAAATACCAAAAATTATAAAAAAGTTTTGAAAAATTCCTAAAAAATGTATTTTGTTTATTTATGTATTTTTATCCTTCAGACCAAAAATCATTAAAAATAGATAAAGAAACCTCTTAAAAATTGAAAAACACCAAAACCATTTATAAAAAATTATAAAATTCCTAACAATTCAAAAAAAATATATTTGTCTATCTTAAGTTTTTCTCTATATTATTATCTTTATATTAAAATTAATTTGGAGAAATTTGAGACTGTTTGGTACATTTTGTCTCCATTTCATTTTTTCTTAATATTTTATCATTGTTTTACGGTTTTTTGACTTTAGAAATATATAAAATTACTAAAATTATTTAAAAAATCGTAAAAATAGTAAAAAATTAACAAAATCCAAAAATATTTATTTATGCAATTTTCCGTTTTATTTATTTATTTTTATTTCCTTATTATCCTCTATTGTATATATAGCCCTATATATTATTGTATATCTTATATATATCAAAAATCTATAAATATTAAAAAATTATAAAATTAAAAGCAAAATACAAAAATATAAAAAATAAAAATAACAAAATAAAAAATAAAAAACACACAAAATGAAAAATAGGAAAAGAATTACACAATCACATTTTTGCACTTCACTTGCACAATATCTCTAGTTTGCTCCCTGAGTTTGACACTCTACACTACTTGCACTATACACATATTTTGTAGAGTTAAATAAAATAAATTTTAAATCCACATATTTGTTTACATTGCTATATATATGTATGGGTTAATTGTTGATTAATTAGGATTCTGTATGACGTCGCTTCGATGACTGTTGATCCGCCTTATGGATCGACATGACTTCGGAAAAATCTTGTTCATCAAAATATCTCACTTTCAACTTGTTTATGGAAAGCCATGCCACTTACCGGTAGAAAATCAAGCACAATTCATGGTGGGCAGTGAAAGAGGTGATTTTTGGACTAGATGATGCAAGAGATCAAGGGAAAATAGAATTGGCAACCTTGGAGGAATTACGAGATGAAGCTTTCACGAGTAGCCTTCACTATAAGAAGCAGATGAAAGAGTGGAATGATGCTCACATCAGCCATAAGTAGTTCGAGCCCGATCAGAAAGTTTGGCTATTCGATGTGAGACTGAAACTATTTCGAGGGAAACTTCAGAGCAAATGGAAAGGCATGTATATTGTGCGAAAGGTGTAGGACAATGGTATCATCGATATATCTGAATTATCTTCTGAATACAACTTCCGAGTCAATGGTCAGCATTTGAAACCCTTTCTTGATCATGAACCGCCAACCATTGAGGTTGCCCCTATTCATTTTATTTGAGATGTGTTCTTCATGCTTTACACTCTACATCTCATACCTAATTTTTACGATCACTTTGTACATATTTTTGATTTTATTCTTTCTTTCTTCTGTTTGTCTTACATCCCTAGATTTCGCATAAGATTTTTTCTATACTTAGGATGTTTTTTATCCTAAACATAGGGGGGATGTAGACACTATGTTGTTCACATCATTCTGTTTTATTACCCATGTTGTTTCTTATACTTAGGGTGCGCTTTACCCTAAGTATAGGGAGGGTAGTATCGCTCATGTTGACTTTTGTTTGTTTTTGGTTTTTGTATCGTTTGCTCTCTCGCTTGTCCCTCAACTATTGATATTCTTATCTATACTTAGGGATATTTTACTCTAAGTATGGGGGGGCAAGCCGAGTCGTTGATTGTGTAGATTCTCTTGACCTCGATCATCTTTATTTTTGAGTCTACTGTCCTTAGGATTATTCGATCCTTAGTATAGAGGGGATGATTGACTTCTATTCGTTTATTCGTTATTCTTTTGAGACGTTGTACTATTGAATTCTTTTCACCAATTTATATTTAGCCAGAGTAAAATCTTCCTTTGCCGCTTCTTTAGTCACTATGAGGACATAGTTCATGCTAAGTATAGGGGAGTGTCATATATATATACACTTTAGAAGTCATAGCTTGTACGTTATTATATTATTAAAAATATGACTCTCTTAAAGTATGAGTGTATATAATTTGGGTTTTTAAAAATCAAAAGAAAACCATAAATATGACTTTAAAAATATATATCTTAAAAATTGTATATAAAACATGTTGTAAAATACTTGGATAAAATACTTAATTATTCAAAACTTGGAAAATTCTTGTAAAAATTTATATAAAATCTGTATAATTTTGTGTATATAAAAGATGTATAAAATCCTTTGTAAAAAATGTACAAAATTCATGTAAAATTTGTGTAAATCGAATTAATCCACTAACTCTTTCAAAAAGGTCATAAAAAATAAAAAGTTTTAAAAACTTGATAAAAAATGTAAAAGTCTTTAAAAATCACATAAAACATTTAAGCAAAAAATCTACCTCATAAAAAAATTGTTGCATTCATTCGTACTTTTAAGAACAAGTTCGATTCTTGAACCGAATGGATCTAAGTCCGAGAGATGGAGTTTGGTTTAGGCCTTAATCCACTTTATTCTAAAGGGACTCTATTAGGAACTGTAATTAAGACTCTTCAGGTCTTTTTGACTTAATTCTTTGGGTTCCATGAGGCCGTGTTCGGAATTCAACTTGAATTTGCCTAAGTAGGACACCTGGTGTCATTCATTTAACTCTTCTCCATTTGAATCAATTTTGAACTCATGCACTCTCAACTTAGCTCAACATGGATGGGGTTGCGAAAGGCATTCCATTTCGGTGGTGTGTTTCCATCCCTGTCTAGTGGCACTGACATCTAAAGATGGGAGATATTAGGGTTGAAATAAAGCTTCGGATGAGGGAGGGATCTGCTGGCACAATTTTTTTCCAAGACCCCAAAAAATGGACGGAAAGAAAATATGTTATATCCATCGGTGCACAAAAAGATCTATGCAGTGCAACAATAACTTTCTACCAAAAAGAAGCCATATATCAAATACAAATTTGACCACAATGGTCCAAGCTTCAGAAAGCCTGCATTATCTTGGTGGAGACTTGACTAAATTGGCCAGACCTCACAAGGAGATGCGACTACACTGATCAAACTCCAGTTCTCTTCTAATTCTTCTTATTTATATCTCTACTTGATTGTGGACAAATCACAACCTGACCTTAGAAGGAAACACCTCCCTCCTCGAGGACCGAGTAGCTGGATGAGGGACTAATGGGAGTGTATAACTGGGATTGGCGGTTTCTTCGCTTCTATAAGCAGCAAGATCTAGCACCCTTCACACACAGTACAAGTTGCTTTCAAAGCCCAAAAGTTTGCGTCATGGATGGGTGGATCTGAGCTGATTGTTGAGGTGAACCTGGATAAGAATTTGTGGAACTTGAGTGCTGTCGAGGCATAAATCCTAATGATAATAGACACCCGACACACTATTAATCCGAAGGACTAATCTATGTTCTAAATATTGGGTGAAGTGAGTTTCGATTTAAAGAAACAAGCATGCTCGAAGTTCTTTTATTTTCCCTTTTTCTTTTTCTTTTTCCCGGCATTTATTTATAGAATAAGTGTTTGCTAAGGGACTAGCAAAGGTAAAGTTTAGGGGATTGATGAATATATAATTCATCGCCTTTATTCTTTCATTTTGGCTAAAATCCTTGTTAAAATACTTAAATACTCAATAATTCCCATTAATTAACTTTCTAACCATAACTATTAATATTATATATTTAACACTTTTTTATCCAAAGTAAAATAATAAAGAGAAAGAAAAAAATAAAAAAGAAAGAAGGATGTATATAAAATATACAGACTGATCCTGACCCAAAGAACATGTCAATATTGACTTGGTCGACAAAATAAATTAGTAGGGGAGATAATGATCTTAATTATAAAAATGTCAAAAAATCTGGATCACACAAATATATTTATACATTTTTCACTTTATAAATATTTCACCTATTTTATTTATCATCAAGAAAACTCAGACCAAAATATTTTCTTCACAAAAGTTGTTCATAAAAATATATATTATTTTATAAAAATATCAGAAAAATTATCCAATAAATAAAATAAAATAATACAATGAATCGAAAAAGTCGTAAAAGCCGACTTCCAAGGTTCATAACTTTTTATAAAAAAACTCCAAATTGACCAAACTCACTTTTAAACTTTGTTTTATATATAATAATATTTTAAAAATAACAAAACAATTAGAATAAAATGGGTGAGTTTTGGCATATGGATCCCTTTTTATAAAAAAACTCCAAATTGACCAAACTCACGTTTAACTTAATTTCTTTTCTAATGCATTTATAACAATCAATAGAAAAATATAAAAATATAACAAGCTAAAATACCAATAAATCTCAAATTTACAATCCTGAATTTACAATGTACTCCGAATTGGGCATAGTCACCTTTAAAGTTCGTTTTATAAAAATATAAATCAAATGGCACTTATTTCGTTAAAATCGGAGTTAATATGCAAAAGTGGGTTTTGGACCATATTGGCATAAAATGCACAATGTACTTTAATTCTATTTTGTTTAATATCTGCCATTTATTATATTAATATACTTTATTAATATTCTATTATTAAATTAAACTAAGTAAAAAATATTTTTTATTTATCTATTATTTAATTATTAATTATTATTTAATTATTTATCAATTTGTTTAATTATTTCAATATTTATTTAATTACTAATTACTTATTTAATTTTGTAATTAACCATCTAATTATTTCTTAAATTAAACTAATTATTAAATTAATTTATTATTTAGTTATATTTTATTTTTATTATTTTTCTGGTTCATCCCCTTCCTTCGCTCATTTCCCCTTCTTCTTCCCCGTTGTCGCCGCCTCTTCTCTCCTCCTTCTTACCTCCGACCACCAACAACCAAACCACCTCGTCGTTGGGTCGTTCACCCAACCAACTCCGGTGACCCTACCCAACTCCGGTGATTGCACCACTTGTCGTGGCCTCCATGCAAAACACCATATTTATAGCTCTAGAACCCCCGCCGAGCTCATCCATCCACCATTTCCACCGAGATCCAGTGAGATCCTCCCCTTCTCTCGAGCTATGACAGAGCTCGATGGTGTTCTCGAGTTGAAGCAAGTTTCGAGGTGTCAATCAGGCTCGGATTTGGAGCTTCTCAGAGCAGCTCCACTAATGATCGAGCTCTGGTGAGATCGTCCAGTCACAACTCCACCGCAAGTGTGTGCTCCAACCTCCATGAGCTTTGTCCTTGCATGGAGGTCAAGACCTCTGGAGCTGTTGCTCCAGATACTAGGTGAAGACATTCCATCCACTACCCCACCCCCATCCATTCGAGGTTAGTATAGACCCCTTCTTCTTATTATCTATTTCTGATTCTATTTCACTCATCAATCCTTCGCTTCTCATATATTTTTCCCTCTAATATGAAATATGTATCTATCCCCCTATTGATTCAATCGAATTTTATCATTTTCCTCTTCGAGTCCCTGCATTCACATTCTATCTCCCATGCACCTATTCAACTCCGGCCATGAGCGGTGGCTGGAGTTGGAGGCCAATCCCCCACATTAAGTCGCCTTCACTATTCACTAACTCTGATTGAGCTTTTAGATAGAGGTTCCACCTTGAATAGGTTGAAAGCTTTTCACATAAGGTATCTCTCTTTGAGATTCAACCTTCACTACTTAGAGGTCAGCACGAAGCTGAGACATACGAACTATTTGAAGGAACACGATTGTGACCTTCAATCATATAACATTCACCTGCAGCTTTTTGAGTAGAAATTCCTGGAGATCTGCATCAAAGAGTTTCACCTGTGAGATCCACCGCTTCGATTTGAATCACCGACCAAAGCAACCGCTGCATAAAGCCCAATGATTTGGGGAAGAACAAGGATCGATCTCTAGATTAGAGTAGAACCATATATCAGATTCTAATCAGACGGTTGATAATGCACCACACATCCGCATTAAGTTGTGACACATGTCGATGCTAGGACAACCCCACCACGTTAGCTATAAGTGGTGCACATGCACGTGATATAATTTTGGTGGTAATTTATGGTTACACCCCTGGCACTTGTCTTATTTGCTTATAGGTCCTTGTACATGCATAGTCACGTGATTAATCACGTGCTATTTAGAACTTTTGCTGCAATCCCCCCCCGAACTCCTTGATATTCTTACCAGGTCCAGGCAGAGCCATCACGTGAGCTGTACGAGGTGCATTTTGCATGCTACCCCTCTGCTTCGGTAGATTTTACACGCATACCCTGTAATTTCCAGATATTACAAATATACCCTTGTACACAATATCCTAAACTATAACATTTTGTAATATAAAATATCAAAAATACATAAAAATACGTATAAATATTGTAACAAACTTCAAAATACATAAAAATATAAAAACACCATTAAAAATCTTATAAAAATTATACCTAGTATATTTTACTGTATTTTACACAAAAAAAAAGAAAATAAAAATTTAATAACAACACCAATAAAAATACAAAATGCATAAAATTTTTAAAAATCATAACTAATTCAATAAAATTCGCATAAAAACGCACAATATATCATTTTGAAGGTATTTTTCTCTACTTTCAACTAAATAAAATCAAAATTTTTTCTCACTATTTTTTATTTTTAAAATTCAAAATACCTCACAATTTTGAATAAAAATCTCATTTTTCACCTTACAAATAATTCAAAATCAATAAAAATCCAAAATACTCCTAAAAAAATCATAAATAAATAAATTAGACAAAACTATAAAAAATATAAAATTATAAAATTTATACCTATATACTTACATAGGTATATTAAAACCAAAAAAAATAATATAAAATTCATAAAATTCAAATAAATATTCAGAAAATTTCCTAAAAATAATAAAAAAGTTGGAAACCCATTTTATCTTAGTTTTCTATAATTTTACCCTAGTTTCTAACAGTTTGCCTCCCTGAGTTAACCACTCCCGTACTTTCACTATACATCTAAGTTGAGGAGTATAAATAATAAAAACAAAATTTTATGCAAAAACAACCCAACCGATACAACGATAGTTTCTTCTTTTAGGTTGGGTGCGTTTTTCAGCCAGGCCTGGATCCTAAATTTGGGTATATGTCAAGACCGGGTTTAGAGCAGTCAGAACCTGATAAAACCCGACCTGACCCGTCCTTAATGGGCCAAACAATGGTCATTGAAGTTGATTTCCATTTTATTAGAGATCAAGTCTTATTCGGGCAGCTACTCATCAAGTTCATCTTAACTAAATATGAACTTGTTTTTGGATGGGTTCCCCTCATTGTGGGAACCTAATCCATATATAAATTGGTAGTTCTATTTGGAAAAGGAGAAAATAAGTTCTAATTGGAGGAGGAAATCAATAACCTTTTAAGAATAGGAGTCATATTTTTCAAATCCTATTGGAAGTAGGAGTTCATGTTTCCTTATTTTCTCATCTCCATAGAGTATAAATAGAGGGTACATGGTACATACCAAGATCATCCCAATATAAGCTCTTCTAGCACAAGAAATAAAAGAGAGAGAGAGAGGGAGGGACAAAAAAGAAGGTCCATGGTTGCCGCGAAGTTTGGAGGGAGTAATCTTGGGGGAATTCTTCTCCAACATTCTTACTATAGTTTAGCGGTGGATTTATCATTGTGGTGATATTTCTCCTCTCTACTATTCTCCATTGCTTGGTAATTTGTAGCACCGTATAAATGGTTGGCCTTTTCTAAGCCCCTCACAGCAGATTATTTCGATTATAGTGCTTAGTTTTGGATTGCGATCAACCCCATGATTTTTACCTTTATATTGAGGGTTTTCCACGATAAAATTTCTCCATGCATCCGTGGTTGAAATATTTTTTCATAGTTGTAGTGATATATCATGCAGAATCCACTTATCAACTTTGGTAATTTTCCACGATTTGATCTATACGAAGAATCTGATCCCAACAAGTTGCATTGGAGACAATATGATTGATAAAATGGAGTACAACACTAGTAGGATGATCAGCCTGAATGGGACCAACTACAATTTCTGGAAAAATAAGACGGAAGGTCTTTTATATGTGAAGTCCATGCATCTTCCGATTTTCTCCACCCAAAAGCCTGATGTAGAATAAGATGAAGAGTGGGAGTCTGAGAACTAATAGATTTGTGGTTTTATCAGACAGTTTGTGGATGAAAATGTCTACAACCACATCGAGGAAGAAAAACATGTACGAAGTCTATGGTTAAAACTTGAGAGTTTGTATGCCTCCAAGACGTGAAGCAATATGTTGTTTTTCTCAAGAAACTTGTGAACTTGAGATTAAAGGAGGGAAGTTCCATGTTAGATTTTTTTAATGATTACCAAGATGCAATTAGTCAATTGACATGCATGGGTGATGAATCTCCATTTCATCACCTTTATTCTTTCATTTTGGCCTTTTAAACCCTAGCTAAATGCGTGAATATATCATTATTTTGCATAAATTAACATCTATTATTTATTATGTAAATAATGTATAAAAAATTGTGTTTAAAGAAAAAATAAAAGAATAAAGAAAAGAGAAACAGATAAAATACCAAATAGATTTTATGACCCTAAACCCTGAGACATAGGCATCATGATGACTAGGTTGACAAGGAATAAAGTAGGGGGAGATAAGGGCCAACAAATAAAAGAAACCCTAATTCATAAATGTCTAATAAGTCAATTTTTGGACCTAATTTATTATTTATTATTTATACATCAAATCAATAAACTTGGTATATGAAAGTTGTAGATAAAAATAAATAAAAAATGCAAAATTTATTTCATAAAAAATAATGCATATTATGTATTCTACACACATCCAAGACTCTTATCTTCTCCATATGAATTCAAAATGCATCAAAATCACTTTTATTGTATACAACTATTTATTATCTATTTAATGAAGGCGATTTTCATTCAATTTGGAGTTAAGATGTAAAAGTTAGGTTTTCGACCCCTATTGTACAATATACCTGAATAAAATATCCATTTTCTTTATTCTTTATATTTTTCATTCTTTTATATTTTACAACTTTGTAAATATTATTTATATTATATATAAATAATTAAAATAAAATAAAACCATAAATACAATAAAGTAAAATAACATACTAAAATACATAGATGAACCTCTACATATACCTATATAACATATATGTGTATTTGATTAAATTTAAAAATAACCTCTAAAAATGCAACAAATTATATTTATGTATATTTAATTTAGTTATAAATATATAAAATAAATATAAATTATAAAATACAAAAAAATAAAAATAAAAATAAATTATTTAAAACATAGGTCAATATACCTATAAATATACTTATAAAAAGTAATCTATAATAAAATAAGTTGTAAAAAGAAATAAAAATCACAATAAAATACTACATAAATAATAATTATTTTTATATTTCAATAAAAAATTAGTAAAATCATTTCTTATTTTAAATTCAATTAATTAGGTTTTTTAGTTTATTTTATCGCTTAATGGCCTCACTGGATCAATGGGAACCCGATCTTGATTGACCCGGATCAACGCCCTGGTCCTCATAGGCCTGGGGTGTGTCAGAGGTTTTGACCTTATTTTGTCCAATTTCGGGGCTCGATCCTTTCACCCATTCTGCTCGATGTCTCTTTTATTTTGTCCCTCGATCAAGATACTTATGTCTTTCTCGCACCATTTTTCGATCCGAGGATCCCTAAGTCGAGCACGATTCTCCACCCAAACCTTGCTTATACCAATACTCTTGTCCGCCTTCCTTCCCATTTTGATCCCACTTCCACTGCAAATCCCTAACCCTAGGCGTCGATTGATCATGTTTGCAAAAATAGGAGAATGCTCATGCTTCAAGGGGCGGTGTTGGTGTCAATCTGAGGTCAATTCCAGGCTTCATCGGACTTCTCCGTCATGAGCCTTCAACCAGTTGTCCAGGCAGGTATCCTCCCTTCTTTCTTTACATATTTTGATTCCTAGGAAATTTAGCACCTTAGATCTTCTTCTATTCCTTTTAGATTCACTTTGAATCATTGTAAAATCCAAAAATATCACTCGTCGGAGCTCTTGCTCCGACCCTTCGTTCCATCATCCTTGCATCTGTTACGACCCCACACACATCCTCATCACGTTTCCCTTTGCTCCCCCTTCATCACATGCATCATCGCTTACCCAGATCATGTTCTGATCTGGAGAATCACTCTCCTGCCCTACGCTGGAGAGTACTACTACACGTCTCTGTCACTCATTTCGACTATTTCGCACCACTGGAAGCTTCATTTATGGGTGCTTTGTGATAACCTTGCATGAGTCGAGCTGAAAGGAGCCCCTTCCGAGGAGCATCCACACCAGGGAAGAAGCCTTAGGTGGCGTCGAGCTCAAGGGCTCCTCCAGCGAGCCCTAGATTATTTTGAGATACCCAATAGTTGCGGGGGTCTTCCTTGAACATGACAATCATCCCAACAACATGAGATACTACTAGATTGAGGAGAAATCGACCGAGGAAGCTCGTCCAGGAGAGAATTCATCCATATTCTTCTAGCTGCCTACTCCGTTGTTCAATCAAGATCTAGCCCCCAGGTGTACAGGAGTTGATGGATCAAGAGAAGCTCAACCGTCAGATCTTCCCAATTGATCTAATCGAGTTAGCCCGAGACGAAGCGGTATCGATCGAACGATAGGCGACACATGGATAAGTGGCAACATCAAATCCATCCATCGACGCGCAGGGGAGGGTATTTTGCATCATGACCCCTGCTCATTTTGCATTTTATTTTAAATCCATAAACTTTCATCTATAGTGTAAAATATTTTGGATATTTTGAAGTATGCCCCATGTGCTTCACATATTTGTGCTTAGGTCCCTCACTACATCACCTCACGTGCTTGTGTGCGTGAGGTGGTGGGCTTTTTGCAAAGGGACCATCGTACTTTATTCATTTCATTTTAGTACTCATTTTTGGAATATAACTATAATATTTTTCTAGATAAATTGCATCTTTCCCTCTAAACTTTTTATTAGTTTCATAAATACCCCTCTAGGTATATATTATTGTAAGTATTTTGGAAAAATTGCATTTTCCCCTAATATTCTCTTTGGTGTTTTCTATTAGTCTAGAAACTTTAAATATTTTCATAAATGCCCATGTTAGATTGTATTTTCTTTTTGTAGGTTTTATTTTATTAAAAATAGCTCTAGACCTCTAAAAATTGTTAGAAAATTACATAAATACATGATATATATCATACATATTTTTGTTAGCTATTTAAGGTTGATTTTCTATTTATTAAAAATAAAAACAGAGTTATTTTTCCATGTCTAGCTTAGAAAATACAAAAAATATAAAAATATTTTGAAAAATTCCTAAAAAATATATTTTGTTTATTATCTTATTTAACATCTACAGACCAGAAATCCCTAAAATAGAAAATGAAAAACACTAAAAATGAAAAAGCTCCAACATCCTTATAAAATCATAAAGAATTCTTAATAATTCCAACAACTTTGTTTATGTTTCTAAATTTTGTCTATTATAATTAATACATATTAAACATAGTTTTGAAAAGTGAGAGCTATTTTGATATTTTTAAATTGCAAAACAACTTAGCATATTTAATATAGTCATTGTTTTACCATATTAATTTAGTTAAAAATGAAAAATATTAGTAAAAATTACAAGAAAATACCAAAAATAGGCAAAAAATATAAAAAAGACAGAATATTTAATTTTGTGAATTTTGGGTATGTATAGGTATATTTATAAATATAAAAGTTCTTTATATACACATATCTATATATACTTATATTATTATTAATTATAAAAAATAAATATGAGAAAATATAAAAAGAAAATAAAAAATGTAAAATAAAAAATCTAAAAAATTATAAAAACAAAAATTCTGTAAAAAATTAAATATTTAAAAGCCCACAAAAATTCAAAAATATCTAAAAATACAAAAACCATTTATTGTCTTTTTAGTCAAATTTTGTTGTCTATCCCCCGTTCTCCTTGTGTTCGACCTCTACCATACTTGTCACTATACACATTTTGTTGTAGTTTATAATAAATTTTGATTCATACTTGCCCTCATTCATCTTTATATTGTATGGGTTGATTATTGATTGACCTTGGATCTCATGAGGAATCACATCAATGACATTTTATCTTCGCTCTCCCTGAGGATATTATTTTAGACCTTGCAAGATTTGTTCCGTCAATGGGTATCAAGTTTGAGGAAGATGTTTTAGTCTTATTATTGCTTGCTACTTTTTCACGATTCTTGGGGAACTTTTAAAGTTATGCTTACTAATTTTGCTGCAGAAGGGAAGATCTCTTTGGAGACCGTGTAGTCAGTCATTATCAATGAGGAGATACACATGAAATCATAGGGAAGCTCTTCGCATGAATACGTTCTTATCATGGAGAACAGGGGGGAGAAGCAGATCCAAGAATGACAAGGGCAGAGACAACATTAGAAGCAGAACAAGATACATATATCAGAATATAGAGTGTCATTAGTTCAAGTAAAAGGGGCACACTAAGAAGTATTGTTATCAACTTAAGAGAGATAACATGAATAGAGGCTACAAACAAGAAAAGAAGAATGAATAGGTTGCTGCAGTCGTACAACATAAACTCCTCATTGTCTGTGATGAGTAGACAGCGAATGTCGCCCATGATGGTACTTCTTGGCTTATTGACAACGACTCTACTCTTCATGTTTCATCACGTAGTGAGTTCTTCTCAACATATACATCGAGTGATTTTGGCTCATTGAAGATGGGGAATGGTTTTGTACCCATGTTATTGGCATTGGCAATATCATATTACCGAATGCCAATGAAGGTATGCTTATGCTTAATGATGTGAGATATGCATTATATATGCACCTCAATCTCACCTCTATAGGGAAAATTGATGATGAAGGATACCAAAATACTTTTGGTAGTGAGCAGTGGAATCTTACCTCGGGATCCTTAGTTGTTGCTCGTGACAAGAAATGTAGCAACTACTTATGTATAATGCATGCATCAGTTTCCAAAGATGTGGCACATGTGATTGAAGATGCAGAATTTACGTAGTTGTGGCATCGATGATTAGGACACATGAGCAAGAAGGGATTGTAGTGCTTAGTGAATAATAACTTGCTGACGGATGTGAAGAAAGCCAATTTAGAGAGATGTACAAGTATGCGTGTCTGGGAAGCAGACAATAATCTCCTTCAGGAGCCGTCTACCTTCGAGGAAGATAGAGGTACCAGAGCTAGTACAGACATATGTTTATGGTCCACTGAAAGTAAGCTCTCTTGGCGGTGCACTTTACTTTGTTACATTTATTGATGATTTTTTCAAGAAAGTTTGGTTTATGCCTTGAAGAGGACGGGCCAAGTTCTTAGAGTTTTCAAGGACTTTCATGAGGTGGTAGAGAGACAGTGTAGAAAGAAGTTGAAGTGCATTTACAACGATAATGGTGGTGATTACATAGGGCCATTTGATGAATATTGTAGATCTCATGGTATCAGGCAACAAAAGACTACATATAAGACATCATAGCTGAATAGTGTAGTTGTTGAGATGAGAAATCTATGCGGTCTGATGTTCTACACAAGGTGAGAACACCGTCGTTGTGGTGACCAATAACAAATCGTTGAATCAATCAACAGTTAACCCACATATAGAGATAAAGAAATGCATTGTAAATGTGGAGTTAAAATTTATTATAACGCTACAAAAAATTTGTATAGGTTCAAGTATTGTACAGGTCGAATATAGGGAGCACACAAGATAGATTGGGGTATGAAATCCATAATGTTCCTTTCTTCTTGTCTTTTTATTTTGTTTTTGGTGGTTTTTATTTTATTATTTTTTTGGATTTTTAATGTTTTATATTTTTAATGTTTTTATTTTCTTTTATATTTTCTGATTTTTAATTTTATTTAATGAGATGATAAATATATATGGATGTACTAATATATTTAATATAGATACTATATGATATTTATATATCAATATAGAAATATAGGAAAATATCCAATGGTGCATTTCTTTTTCTTTTTTTAAATGTATTGAAATATTTGGAATTTTTAATAGCACTAATAATAAAATACGTAAATGTAATTATTTATATAATATAGACCTCTATATTTATAGATATAACTATAAATACTCAAAAATAGGTAAAATAAAATATTTTTGTCTTTTTTATATCTTTCTATGTTTTTAATAATTTTTTTTATTTTTTTACTATTTTTATTTTTAATAAAATAAAAATTTTAAAATAGACTTATAATAATATGTCATTTTTTGGTATTTAAATTGATATAATAAAAAAATTCCAAAAAAAATTTAAATGTTTAATATTTATAATACAAATAAAAATAAATAAATAAATAAATATTTTTGGATTTTTCAATATTTTAATGATTTTTATAAAGATTTTAGGCTTTTAATTTTTAGTGTATTTGTTTTGTTATTTTTAGTGATTTTTGGTCCGCAGTTACAAAATATGGTAATCAATAATACCTAGTTTCTGTAATTTTTAAAATTGATTTTCTAACTTTTGTATTTTTAAATGCAAACATGGAATGGTATCTTTATTTTCGAATTTTAGTAAATAGAAAAATACAGAAAAATACCTCTACAAAAATATGTGTAGTAGAACATAATTTAAGGCATATAATATAATTTTTCTAGGATTATTATAACATAAAATACATTTCACTAAAAATGAAATAGCAAATAGAAAATGCAATGCCAATAGGAATCTAGTTGCAATTTCCCAAAAGTATTCCTTTATTTTGGAATTTTGTAAAGAAATCTAGGGACATTCATGGAATAACCCAAATAAATTCAAAATAAGACATGTTGGTAGGGCGCTTGTGTAATTTTTGAAAAGCACAAGGTCATTTTCGTAAAATATCTAAAAAGTATTATACTTGAATTTAAATTTAAATGACTAAAATGAAATACAAAAAGTCCAAGGGTACCCCTACAAAATGCCCGCCCCCTCACACGCACAAGCACGTGAGGTGACATTGCGAGGGACCTAGGTGCAATCAATAGGAACTTGAGGTGCAAAGTATAAATTATACAAAAAAGTTATAACTATATCGGAAAGTTTTTATACTAAAAATAAAATTAAAAATGGTAGGTGTAGTAGTGAAAAATACCCTTAACAAGCGATTCAACAGTTCTTGATTTCTACTTGTCCACGTATCGTCGCCTCATCACACTATGCCAATTCAACGATGGAGGGTCGAATTAGATCTTGGAAGTTGATCAAACGGTAATGGCATGGCTCGATCCTACGGATGTGCTTCAATCTGGGGCGGAAGAAGGATCCAATGGATACATCTCTTCTTGAAGAACATGGAAAAACAATATGACCAGGCTCCTTCGATCACACCTCTCCCACAACTTCTACAGACAATCTCGCTGCTAAGGTGCTCCGGAGGATCCTAGAAGTCATCCACAGTGAATGGACGTATCAAAAACCTTTGGGAACTAGTATTGGGGTCCCAAGAGGTCGAGGAAGCTGAAGTGGACATGGGAACCAAGTCCATCTCAAAATCACCTCAGTTGAGGCCTTTACCCTCTAGAACATGGAAAGCTCAGAAATACAAAAAGGGATATATAGGGGGTCTGGTTTGGGTGAAATGTGGATAAATGGAGTTGGGCGGAGTTCTCCAACGGATAGTAGCGGAGGAGACCCTAATATCTCTATCCAAGAGGGCTCGTGGTGAATGGAATGATATGGAGCATATGTAAAGTGAAATGGAATGAAATGGAGGTGAAAAGTAGGGTGGAGCACGGTTGAAGGACGGTGAAATGATAACCGGAGCTGGAGCTCTGACGTACTACGAATCATAAATCTACGCTACTCTGGTGAATTAAAATCAACAATAAAGACTAGAAATTAAAACTAAGTCTACCAGCTACCTAAAACTACACTTACACTATGGCTCGACCAGTAGATGAGGGAGTTGGGAGGACTACCGGGTGGAGCTTGCCGGTGATGGTGGATCGATGCTATTCCTACACTCCCACACCCTGAATCAACATTAAGGCAATTGTTACCATGCTCAACACGTTGGGCTAAGGATCTGAGGGTAGAAACATATGAAGAAGGATCAAAACTCAAACAAAGGTGACAAAAGGGCTTATGTACATGATGACTTGGATAGGGAAACATAATTGATTCAACAACCCTCAGATCTAGACGAGAGGCTGCCGTGAAAGGTCATCGATCAAGGTGAAAAATTATGGAGTAATCAATCCAAGATAATGAAAGAATCGATGGGGAAATTTCAAGGAAGAAGGGAGGTCTAGCATATGTCAGAGTAGACCAAGGGAGGCCAGAGAGTTGACTTAGGTAAACTGAGACCGGTCTCCCATTGGTCCATGTCAGCTCGCTAGGCGACAAAATAGGGGAAATCCTTTTTGATTCAGTTATTTATAGTAAAAACATGAAAAATATTTTTTATTTTAAGTAGCATTTTACGGTGATTTTTATTTATTTTTACGAGTTAATTTATTAGGTGTTTATTTTTACAAGTGTAATTATAGGTATATTGACTTATATACTATGTATTTTATTTTTATTTTCTAATTTAGATTTTATTATTTTATGTACTTATTTTATATATTTACAACTTAATTAAATGCACATAAATATAATTTTTGCATTTTTCTGAAGTTATATATACACTTAAATAAATATGTATATTATTTTATAATTATATACATGTATAATTCATCTATGTATAATAATACATTATTTATTTCATCTTATTTTTGATGATTTTATTTTACTTTAATCATATATATGTATTTCAAATAATATTTACAAAATTATAAAAATATAAAAATATGTAAAAAATATATAAGTTGATTATTTTATATAAGTAAATTGCACAATGAGGGCCCAAAATCTAACTTTTGCATCTTAACTCCAAATTGAATGAAACCACTTCATTAAATAGCAAATTAAATTTTATGAACAATAAAGGTAAGTTTTGTGAATTTTGAATTCATGTGTAGAAGATACAAGTCTTTGAAGTTTTCTTTGCCTCTTTTTGTTCTGAGTTTCTAGGGCACACGGTGCATTATTTTTAATTGAAAGAAATTTTGTGTTTTTCTTTGTATTTTTATCTACAAGTATTATGTTCAATGTTTGTTGATTTGAGGTGTAAATGATAAATAATAAAAAGGCCCCAAAATTCATTTATTGAAGAATAGAAATTAAGGTTTTATTGTGATTTTTAACCCTTATTTCTCCCTACTTTATTCCTTATCGGCCCATCCTCATGATGCCTTGGTCTAGGGGTTTAGGATTATTCAATACCTTTGGTATCTCGTTTCTTTTTCTTTTCTTTATTTTTTTTAATTTGGCTTTAATACAATATTTTATACAATATTTACATTACACATCATGCTTGTTATTTTATGCAATTTAATGCTATTTACATGCATTTACTAGGGATTAAAGGCCAAAATGAAAGAATAAATGTGATGAAATGGAAATTCATCACCACCCTATACATACCTTTTATAGTCCATAGCAAATACTTATTCCTATATGCGCAGAAAAGAAAATAAAGAAAAGGAAAAGAAAATAAATTGGATTGATTTTAACTCTTAAACTTATATTCACAAAATCAAAGTTTGGAGCTCAGTCGGACCTTTGCAATTTTAGGTTTATTTGGAAGCTTATTGGGAACCAGACTTGAAACACACCAACCTCTAAGAACCACAAAACTCTGCCCAAGTCTCCTCAAATGCCAGGTCAAAACAAGCTAATGTCATACGTAGTCCCTTATGACTATGAGTCTACCTTGTATAGTGTCAGTGATATGTTGCTACTCTTTGCTGAAGTGGTAAAAGTCAGTCTTCTCTAACATGATGACCCTGATTCCCCAATCCAGCAACTCTTTCCTCGAGAAGCGGGGTATTCCCCTCTAAGTTCAATTTTAGTCGGCTCAAGAAGAGGAGGTGGAGAAGAGAATGGACGGTATCCAATGCAGCGACCTATCCTAGGATGCTTGACCAGTGTAGCCAAATCATCTGATTGCATGCTTGCATGTATCTTTAACTTTGAAGATCAAGCTTGCTTATTAACGATATACATACTTAGATGGGAATTGATTTTTTCCCATTTAGTTTTTGGAGTTTTTGATTTTTTTTTACATTTTTAACACTATATACAATAACATTTCCATAAGGGCTTTTTCCTCTTGAGTCAGTAGACTATCTTTATTTTGAAGCATTATTGCAACTAATTACATTCTATCATTAGACCTCATGGCTACTGGATCGGGTTGGGGCACAATGGCCACGGAATCGTGACCTTGTATGTTTCTATTCGCTTGTTTTTCATGCCGGCAAATCCAACTGAGTTGAGCATGGTGTAAGGTGCAGGTGTGCAAGTTAGGTCACTATCGGTAAGAGTCATGCATGTATTTCAAAATATTCTATTTAGGCAGTCAAGATGACATTGAACCTAGTATTATGGTCTTAAAGAATAAATTCTAGCAGACCTAAACCGCCTCAATTCCAGTTCCTATAAGGTTCCTATGATTAAGTGGATTTAGGTCCAAAAATGATCAAATATTAAAATTTTATTTAGGCTAGTTCAATTGTCATTATAAATCTGAAAAATGTAAATGCAATGTGTAATGCAGGAAAATCTTTTTGAGAAGCAATTTTCTAATATTGAACTTTTATGGTTTTTGAATAGGTTTTGTAAATTTATTTGAAAGTATTTTGCAATTTTTTACATGTTTTGAGTTTTGCATTTTTTAGGGATTTTTGAAAAATAAAAATGTTTAATAGAAGAATTATGTGTAGATATTTATACAGGAGTGCGCCTTGTTATTTACAAGAGTTAGGTGAATGAATTTACACTAGGTATTTATAGGGATTAGGTTAGTTATTACTTACACGGTTTGTAAAGAATCTTTATTTGCTATAAATATAGACATAGTTCTCAAAACAGTTTGAAAACAATTTTATAAACATTTTGAATACTTTTTTTTGCAAATAATTTTTCCATATAATTTTGCAAACATTTAAAATATTTGAAAATCATTTTGTAATGATTTTTCAAACAGTATGTATTGATTTTTGAAAATATTTTTGAAACCATTTTCCAAACCATTGCAAATATAATTCCAAAACATTTTATTCAAGCAAAAAGAATTTTTTTACAAGAAAAATAGTTTACAAATGATCAAAAACATTTTGCAAAAAGTTTTCCAAATGGTTTCAAATGATTTTTCAAATATTTTTTGACCATTTTCAAATCATTTTGCAAAACATTTTGAATCTGATTTATTAATCAATACATAGAAAAGAAATTTATACAAAATTTTACTTATTTATTCTTTATAGTTACTAAATCTTATTTTAGCCATATTATTCAAAAATACGGAATTACAAGTTATGACAAAAGTATATATAATGTATATACAACACCGTATACTTAGCTTGAGATATGTCCTCATAGATCAGAGACAAAAGAAGAATACATAACTTGTACTGATCATAGAAAAGTCTATATTATATTGGAAAAAGAATGAAAGAATGAGAAGTCGATCATCCTCCTATACTTAGGATCAATTAATACTAAGTATAGCAGACTGTACACAAGGCAGAGAGGGTCAACGGTGGGTGTGAACATATCAACAACTTGGTATGTCTCCCCTTATTTTTAGGGTAATAGATCCCTAAGTATAGTTGGGAATAACAAGAAAGGAGACATGTGAGAGGATCAAGAACCCCCGATAAAAAGGAAAAAAAATACTTTGCAGGAATGTACGCATCACTCCCCCTATACTTAAGGTAAGAGGTTCCTAAGTATGGGCAACAACCAGAGTGACGAAATAGAATAATGAAAGAATAACTCGATCTATACCCCGATATACTTAGGACAAAGTAAATCCCAAGTATAGACACAAATATCAGACGGTAGATCTATGGTGTAGGACAAACAGAAGAAAGGAGTGGAAGACAAAACATGTATCTACAAGAGAAGTGCATTGTTGAGGTGTCTCTCAACTAGCACTAGGTTTTAGGCACCTAGATAGGCGCAAAGGTTAGGATAACGCATGCCTAGGTTCATGAAAACATCGATCGAATGAATTTCTTACTCTTGCCATCGCCTCTTAGTGAGAATGATGATGAAATCAAAAAGAACACCCATATATGCAATCAAGTGGGTTTATAACACCAAGAGAAGATCAATGAAAACTAAGCCAGGGTCTTGTGGGTCAGAAGAATTCATTGTCTTGGAAGAGTGGAGTGAGTGATCAAAGCCGACAAAATCAAACATTGAGAAGGATAGATGAATAAAGGAATCCTCCACATCAATCGTGGTTTTATAAAGATATGGAGAGTAAAGATCAGGAGACTCTCTAAGCAACTAGACATCTGATGGACATAAGGTCAAAAGATGAGAGATATAATCGAATGCCACAAAGCATGGCTCATCCTCACGGGGATCGTCAAAGAGATTAGACTCAAATGAGTCACAAAGATAAGACGACTCGATCTCTGTAGTTGACAGACTGGCTAGACAGTCAGTTGGTGAGACCGAGCACCTAGAAAGTGTTGCATCCACCTAAAGAAAGCACTTGGAACGTAATGCAAGCTTATCATTGGAAAGTGTGGCCATGCTGGCATCTAAACTCTCATCCTTGAAAAAATTATTGCACTTATCGATCATGAGGATGTAAGGTTGCTGTGAGGGGTTAACAAGATGGGGCATGAGAAAATGTAGGTCGTCACCAAACAACATCCAGTAGAATGGCTATGGGTATTGATCAAAATATACAATGTGCTCTATGGGGATCTGGACATCATGGGGAGGAAAATAGACCAGTTGATAGGATAGGTGACACAATGCAGGTTCCGATTCCATCTCCTGAGGTATCGACAGAGGTGGTACAACAGGCTCCTGAAACAAGACGTATAGAACTGACTCAAGGGCCAGTATTGGGAAATGGAAACACACAACATTGTTATCATCATCCTCAATTTGTATTGCCTCAGAGATCATATCCTCAATCTGGTGTGCAACCAAAGAAATCTCAATGATAGCATCACACAAATCAGATCCAAAATCTGCTAAAGGAAGCATACTCATTCCAACCTCAAATCTGGCCAGCTTAATAATATCTACAGTGTCCTTAATGCGGGCCTCATCACATAGAACAACATTCCTAAGGGTAGAAGAAGGGACATGTGAGGGAACAAAGAGGATGGGCGAGACATACGAGACCAAATTCCAGATAGGACTCCAATAACACGGGGACTGAGGTCAAACCAGATGAGGAAAAGTTGTGGCTCAAGAAAGGAGTCGTCTTGAGTCGGACCAGGAATGCTAACACGATCGTGATATGGGTGA
This sequence comes from Ottelia alismoides, assembly GCA_037367405.1. Classification (NCBI taxonomy): domain Eukaryota; kingdom Viridiplantae; phylum Streptophyta; class Magnoliopsida; order Alismatales; family Hydrocharitaceae; genus Ottelia; species Ottelia alismoides. The sequence goes on along the minus strand of JAZKJV010003278.1, from coordinate 428,354 downwards.
AAAGAAGCCCCAAGATCCGGCTAGAGATAAGGGTAACCCAAGAAATGAAAAGAAGAAAAGAAGAAAAGAAACTCAAAGACTCATAACTTGAAGTAAATATAAACACACTTAGATCCACAATAGGTAGTCAAACACAAAAAAAACTCCACTTCACCAACTCGACACAATGAAGACCATGAAAGATCAGTCAATTATCCTTTTAATTTTAGAGTTAGGTGAAATTCAAATAGTTATGCAAACTCACAGGTTTAGTCTCCTAGAGTGGTTGTATTCTAGTTAACATAGCCCACCGACTATATCACCGGGACCACTTCATCTACGGTTGAAGGCAAGTGCTTGTAGCAAGTAAATTAGCCCAAGAGCTGACTCAAATCCTCAGGGCACAAGTCTAGGGATGGGGGATCTAGTCCTTAAGTGTATGTGTCTCTCTCAGTCTGAATATAACCTGTGTACAAGGAGGGAGTTACTCTTCCCAAGATAATGAATCCAATTATGTTTGATTGTAATATCAAGTAAAATTAAGACTCAATTTTATTTTGGTTATCACCTTTTTTTGGATATTTTTCATGCACGATGCCTAAAGGGGTTCCAACTCCTTTAGTATCCTAAGGAGACCAAATCAAAGGGAGACATAAAATTAATGCAAGCGGCAATCAATGATGTATGCTAAGTCAGAAGATGCTCCCTTGCTTCCTAGCTCTCTTTGTGTTGGATGCTAGATAGAATTGAAACCTATGCTATATGCAGATGTAAGCCAATGAAATCACCCTAGTAGAAGATTTGCTACTAATCGTGAAGAACAAATGTTAACTACTCATAAATGGAACACAAATGTCCAGTCTTGGAGACTCTTCGATGCCCACCACAATAGGTCCTACGAGCACTATATATAGACTTTCTTGGTGCTCGGTTCCAAATCCAAGTAATCAACTATTAATTTGAATAGGACCAAGCAAAGATCTATAGCTACATGCAATATGTAGGGAAGTTTGATATTCGCTACTATATATTTCACTGTGGAATTAATTTATCGAACAAGCAATCCTACACTAAGGCTCAAATACACAAAATAAATAAAATAAAAAGTGGAAAACTCAAAACATGGAAACAAGGAAAAGAAATGCAGGAAAACTACAAAAAACCGACGAGGCCCCCAAGTGAACAATCACTTGGCAATGGACCTTGTGAAGTGTTGAAGTGTCCTAGAGAGTTTCAATTATTAAAAATTATATGTATCTCTCTCTCACCTAAATTAGAAGATAAAAATAAAATTACAAAATCAAAATGGCGATGTCTTCAACAACTCTCCAAGTCTTCTCCAACTACTCTCTCCTATCGGCTTGTGCTGAAAAGCTGGCTCCGAATCATGTTAGTTTTTAGGCCTCCTAGGAGTACTACCCTCAATCCGTGTGTCCCTCGCAACAACATCAAACAGAGAAGATTATCAGAATTGTACGAAAAAAAATCAAACAAAATGATAAATAAATAAATAAATGAAAATAGACAAGAAGAACAAAAAGCAATCTATGTGTCGCTGTCCCCTGACAATAGTGCCATTTGTTGAGTTGAGAAATTTGCGTGGTCTGATGTTCTACACATGGTGAGAACACCATTACTATGGCAACCGACAAAGAATCCATAAATCCGACAACAATTAACGCTCGGACAGAGATAAAGAAATGTAAGGTAAATGCGGAGTTAAAATTTATTATAACTCTATAAAAAATGTGTATATGTGCTAGTATTGTAAAGGTCGAACACAAGGAGCACACTTTATAGATTGTCTACGAAATTCAATATGTTCCTTTCTTCTTGTCTTTTCATTTTATTTTTGGTGAATTTTTTATTTTATATTTTTTTATGGATTTTTAATGTTTTTAATTTAATAAATTTAATTTTCTTTATATATTATCTGATTTTTAATTTTCTTTAATAAGATAATAAATATATGAGGATATACTAAAATGTTTAATATAGATACTATATGATATATATCTATATCTATATCTATATCTAAATCTATATGAATATAGAAAAGTAGGAAAATATCCTAAGATACAATCCTTTTTATTGTTTGAATGGTATTAAAATAATTTCTTTATTATGTTTAATAATAATATTATTAATATGTAGATTTATAACTATATATAATATAGTTTTCTATATTTATAGATATATCTATAGATACTTAAAATTGGTAAAATAAAATATTTTGTCTTTTTTATGTTTTTCTCTGTTTTTGGTAATTTTCTTATTTTTTATATTATTTTTTGTATTTTTAATTGAATAAAAATATAAAAATAGTGACTTATAATAATAGGTCAAAATGTTTTGGAATTTAAAAATAGATAATAATTACAAAAATTTCTAAAACTATTTTAATACGTAACAAATAATACAAATAAAATTCAGAAATAAAAATATATTTATTGATTTTTAGATAATTGTTAATCATTTTGATAAGAATTTTACAACTTTTTAATTTTTTTTATATTTTTCTTTTGTTATTTTTAGTAATTTTTAGTATATAGTTACAAAATATGGTAATAAACAATGCAATTTTTTTAATTTTTAAAACTAATTTTCGATTTTCTGTATTGATAAATACAAATAGTGAATAAATACTCTAGTTTTTTTTAAATAAAAAAATACTGAAAAATGCCTCAATAAAAATATGTGCACTAGAACACAATTTAAGATATCTAATCTCATTTCTCTAAGATTTTTAAAGCCTAAAAGACACTCAATTAAAAATAAAATAATAAAAACATAATGCAATGTTGGTAGGGACTGAGTTGTAATTTCCCAAAATTATTCCTTGATTTATGAGCCCCTTACAGAAATACAAAGGCATTTATGAAAAAATCCCAAATAAATTCAACATAAAACACACTAGCAGGGGTGTTTTTATACTTTATAAAAAGTACAAGGTCCTTTATGCAAAATATCTAAAAAATATTATATTGGAATTTGAATTTAAAAGAATAAAATAAACTATAAAAAGCCAACAACCCCCTACAAAATGCCCGCCCCTCACGCATAGAGGGACCTATGTACAATTAACAGGAACATGGGGTTCACAGTATAAATTATATAAAACTTTTGTAACCATGGTGGGAAGTTTTTAGACTAAAAATAAACTATAGAATGGCAGGGGTAGTTATGCAAAATACCCCTAGCAAGCGATCCAGCATCTCTTGATTTGCACTTATCCACATGTCGTTGCCTCGTCGCATAATGTTGATTTGCTGATGTTGGGCCATATTAGATCTTGTAGTTGATTGGATGGTTATGGCGTGGCTCGATCCTACAATTGTGCTTCAATCTGGGGCAGAAGAAGGATCCAACAGATACTGTTCTTCTAGAAGAACTGGAAAGAATAATATAATCGGTCCCCTTCGATCGCTCCTCTACCGCAACTCCAACGGCTCGATGCTCGGGATCTTGGGAGGATCCTGGAAGTCATTCGTAGTAAATGGATAATCCAGAAAGCTTTAGGAATCAATAATCGGGTCCTAGGAGGTCGAGGAAGCTGCGGTGGACCTGGGAACCATGTCCAGCTCAAAATCACCTCAGTTGAGGCCTTTGCCCTCCAGAACCTGCATGGTAAGCTCAGGAATACAAAAAGGGATGTCCAAGGGGTCTGGTTTCGGTTAAATAGGGCAAAATTGAGTAGGGTGGAGGTCTCCGGTGGACGGCAGTGGAGGAGACCCTAATATCTCCATCCAAGAGGGCTCAAGGTGAATGGAAGGAGATGGAGCATAGGGAAAGTGAAGGGGAACGAAATGGAGGTGAAAGGCAAGGCGGAGATGACTGAAGGATGGTGAAACGATGGCCGAAGCTATAGATTCGACGAACTATAAATATTAAATCGATGCTATTGTAGTAAATTAAAATTGAAACTAAAGACTGGAAATTAAAAATAAGGCTACCAACTACCGAAAACTACACTTACACTATGGCTCAACCTGTAGATGAGGGAGTCGGGGGTACCACTGGACAGAGCTCGCCAGTGATGGTGGATCAGCTCTCTTCCTACACTCCCACGCGCTGCAAATCGACGTGGAGGTAGCTGTCACCATGCTCGACGTGTTGTGCTAAGGATCTGAGGGTGGAAACACTTGAAGAGGCATAAAAAATCCAATGACGGTGATGGAAGGGCTTATGTACATGACGACTTTGATTGAGAATGGTGCTTGATTCAACGACCCTCAGATCGAGATGAGATGCTGTCATGAAAGGGCATAGATCGAGGTACAGAAGTCATGGAGGACTTAATCTGAGAAGATGAAAGAATCGATGGAGAAATTTTAAGGAAGAAGCGGGATCTAACATCTGTTATAGCAGACCTAGGGAGGCCAAAGAGTTGACCGAGGTCAACTGAGATGGGTGTTCCATTTGTTAGCACTAGCTCGCTATGCGATAAAAGAGAGGGAAATTCCTTATTAATTTGATTTTAAATATTAAATGATTTTATTTATTAATAGTCAAATCATAAAAAATATTTATTATTTTATGTAGTATTTTATGGTGATTTTTATTAATTTTTACGATATAATTTATTAAGCGTTTATTTTTATAAGTATATATATTATTATAATGACATATATATTATGTCTTTTCATTTTACTTTCTATTTTGGATATTATTATTTTATGTACTTATTTGATATATTTATAACAAAATGAAATACACATAAATATATTTTTATTGCATATTTCTGAAGTTATATATAAATGGAAATAAATATGTATATTTATTTTACAGGTATATACATATATAATTCATGTATGTATAATAGTATACTTATTTTTTATGTTATTTTTGGTGATTTTATTTTAATTTAATTGTGTATATGTATTTCAAAAAATATTTTAAAAATTATAAAATTTAAAAAATATAAAAATATGTAAAGAATAAATAAATTGATTATTTTATAATGGTAAATTGCACAATGAGGGCCCAAACCCTATCTTTTGCATCTTAGCTCCAAATTGAATGAAACTACCTTCATTAAATTAATATTAAAATTTATGAACAATAAGTAAGTTTGGTGAGTTTTGATTTCATATGTAGAAGATGCATGTATGTGATGTTTTCTTTGCGGCTTTTCATTTTGAGTGTCTCGGACGCATTGTGCATTATTTTTAATTGAAATAGATTTTGTATTTTTTCTTTGTATTTTTATATACAAGTTTTATGTTCAAAGTTTATTGATTTGAGGTGTAAATGATAAAGAATAAAATAGGTCCCAAAAGTCATTTATTGGAGAATAAAAAATAGGGTTTTATTGTGATTTTTAGCCCTTATCTCGACCTACTTTATTCCTTGTCGACCTAGTCATCATGATGCCTAGCTCTCAGGGTTTAGGGTCATTCAAATCGTTTAATATTTCATTTTTTTATTTTCTTCATTCTTTTATTTTGGCATCTAATACTGTACTTTATACACTATTTACAATACAAATCATTCTTGTTATTTTATGAAATTTAATGTTTTTACATGCATTTAACTAGGGATTAAAGACTAAAATAAAATAAGAAATGTGATGAAATGGAAATTCATTAGTAGCATCAATACCTTGATGGAGCAAGTCATATGTCTCCTTACTGAGGTTAAAATGCCTAACTCTTTTTGGTGTGAAGATCTTTATACAGTAGTTTATGTCATTAGTCTATCTCCACATGTACCTTTAGATGGTGATGTTCCTGATGAATCTCCATTTCATCATCTTTATTCTTTTATTTGGCCTTGAATCCCTAGCTAAATTAATGTACATATCATTAATTTGTCAAAATAAACAATCTATAATATGCAAAAAATATTGTATATAATATTGTATATTTATGGTATTTAATTCCAAAATAAAAGAATAAAGGAAGAAAAGAAATAAAACACCATAAGTGTTGAGTGACCCTAGACTACGAGACCTAGTCTTCATGATGTTTTGGTCAACAAGGAATAAAGTAGAGGGGGATATGGCAGAAAAACTGTACAAAGATACACATAAAACCATACATAGAACCCTAATTTTAATTCATCTATCATTAATTTTTGGCACAAATTTTATTTTATTATTTTTACACATCCAATGACAAAACCCTCTATATTATTAATGCAGATAAAAATACATTAAAAATACAAAATTAATTTGACAGAAAAATAATACATAGTGTGTTTGGGCCATACAAAATTAAAAGCCAGAATAAAAACTTCACAAACACGTGTCTTCTCCATACTATATCAAAATGGAACAAAATCACTTTAATTTTATATAACTTTTAATAAGCTATTTAACGAAGGTAGTTTCATTTATGGTGTTAATATGCAAAATTTAGGTTTTGTGCCCATATTGTGCAACATACGCGTATATTTTATTCAATTTATTTAATCTTAATATTTTAAAATTCTTTTATTTTTATAAAACTGTCAATATTTTTTTAAACACATATCCATAACTAAAATAAATCGAAATCATCGAAATAGAATAAAAATAAATCCTGCACTTCTATACATAGATGAAATATACAAATATATACTTATAAAGAATCTATACATAATTATTTATGTGTACATAATAAGTCAAAAAAATACAATAAAAATATCTAATTGTAAAAAATAAATAAAAAACATAAAAATTAACTGTATTTATTAATAAAATAAATAGTACAAATTAAAAATCAAAAGCCCAAAATACATGTATTTTTACCTATACTTATACAAGTAAACAGTTACTTGCAATAAAATACTTCTAAAAAATAAATAAAAATAGGTAATAAATACTACAGAAAGCTAGAAACAATTTTTTATGTTTTAACAAAAAATAAATAAATAAATTTATATTTTTATTCAATTAACAATGTATTTTTAGGCTGGATTTATCTGGTTGGTCCACATGGACCAATGATAATGCGACTACGACTAACTCAGATTAAGTTAATTAATCAAACAATTATGGTGTTGTTTTCCCTACATTATCCAAGTCGATACTGAGAAAATTATTCAACAACAAATTGAATCAAGTAAGTAAAAGAGAGTGGTCTAAGCTATTATTTATAACTTGTTATAGCTCCCTGGGTCGAACTTAAGGAGGCAACAATTAATAAGCAATGGTGATTCAATAAATGAAAAATCAAAGACTAAAAAGAAGGAAAATAAAAAAAACTACTCTTGGATTTATGTGAATTTTATCTTTTAATCTTTTATGGGTTTTTCATATTTTTTATATTTTTTAAGTTTTCAAATTTTATTTTTTAATGATTTTTTATTTTTCAAATTTTTATATTTTTTCCATTTTCAAGGTAAAGAAAATAAAAATAGTGAATAAAGGACATACAAAAAATCTTTTCGTTTCAAATATAATAGAAAATTTCCAGAAAAATCAAATAAAAAGATCTTTGTGTTTTTGATATTTTATACTATTTTTGTAATTTTTTAAGGATTTTTAGATTTTTTTAGAATTTTCAAAATGAATAAAAATAGTGAATAAAGCAAACAGGGTACATCCAGAAATATTTTTTAAATTAAAAATGGAAAATAGGCCCAAAACACCTGGAAATCAATTTAGTAAAAACTATCTTTAAATATCTACAAACAAAGTCAAGAAACAAAATTTTTGGGTTTTAAAAATATTTTATATGATTTCTATGATGTTTTTAGAGATTTGCAAATTTTTAGAGTTTTATAACATATTTTCATGGAAAATTAACATAGTAGGTAAAATAAGCCAAAATACAACTACTAAAATTTTCGGAAATTTTAGAATTTTTTATGAATTTTTGAAAGCGTATAGGGAATTTTTAGTTGATTTTTGAATTTTTAATAATAGCATATAAATGCAAAACAACAAATAAAAATTAATACACGAAGAACACACTAGCAAACTCTACCATAAATGTTTTGGGGATTTTCAGATTAAGTTTTATATTTATTGCAATTAATGGAAGATAACAAAAATAATATTGAATTTAAGGAGTAAAGTGCAATTATTTTAACTTTTAGGGCCAAACAATAACATGCAATAAGAACTCAGGGGCCAAAGCACAAAACCCCAGCGTAATGTGTGCATGGCATGTAATTCAGAGTAACAAGGGCATAAAAGTAATTTCAAAAAACTTTTCTGATTTAGATAACACGTGAAAACACAAGAGCAAACATGCAAATAACCCAGTAAAAGCATGTGTACAAACGTGTGAATGCGGTTCATTTGGACTGAAATGTAAATATGAAAAGTACAAGGTCCTCACTATAAAAATTTCTATATTACTTTTTAAAATTATTAGACTAAAATGAAATAAAAGGAAAATTAGGGAAAGAAGTGCAATATACCCTGCAGCTCGTGTGGCGCATGTGAGGCTCTGATGTACGGCTCTGATGGACCGTTAGCTGTATCCGATGGTCAGGTGAAAAGTCCATGAAGATCGTGTCAGATCTATCCCATATCTGATCTGAGCATCGATATTTGGGCTTGGGTGAGCATCTCAGATCGAATCTGGGGTGAGGGCTCTCATCTGATGACTAGAGGGGTTGTGAAGAACTCATATGAAGGGACCGCCTGTCGATCTTCGATCAGAGAAATCTGGAGCTATAGCGTTCGGATCAACTGGCAAAAGGGACAAGCACATCGCTGGAGAGGTTCCACATCGAATAAAGAGATGCGATGGTTCGAAGGGAAGCTTGATGAAGATCTGGAGCTCGTGTCATCTAGAGCTTCTGCACCACTTTGCCCAGGACTTGAATCGAGCCCTAATGAGTGACCTACTGGCTAAGGTTAAGTATAAAGATAAGTCAATGGTCGTCGTGACCCCAATCTGTAGGCCAACTCAACAAGAAAAATGTGAACCACTCAATAAAATCAAACTAGCAAGCACAAACTATAAACAGTTTCGCTATTTATTTTACATGGTATAGCAACCAGGGTCGAACACAAGGAGCACAGAAATGTACGAAGTAGTCAAAATTCAGAAATGAAACAACATATTTTTGGTGATTTTAATTTGTAAATATTTGTAATTTTTAATAAGGAAGCAAAAACAACAAATAAGGAAACAGGGCAACACACAAATATTTTTGCTTTTTTCTTTATAGCTAAAAATGCTCAGAAAATTAATATAAAAATATTTTTGAATTTTTAATCTTCTAAAGTGTTTTTATAATTTTTTATGGTTTTGCAAATATTTTTGTAATTTTATAAAAATAAAAAAGTAAATAAAATTGAAAACAATGTACAACTAGGACTAAATTGCAAATTAAAGTTACTTAAATGCTCCAAAGTCCTGGGGCACAATTTTATGACAAAATAGATATAAAATACTACAAATAGAAACTAAAATAAAATTTTTAGATTTTTCTTGATTTTTTTAGAATTTTTATAAGTTTTTAGGTATTTTGTAATTTTTAGGATTTTTATAAGGGATTTTCTAACAAAAATACTGCTCTAGATAAAACACACAAAAACACACAAGCATTAATTTTTGTAGGTTTTTAAGGCCCTTTTCCGAATTTTTATAGATTTTCAAATAGACAGGACACTTTTTGGGGGATTTTAATTTTTCAAAAATAATAAATGTGATGAAATAAATCCACAAAAATTATGCTAATCCTACACGTCAACAAGATTGAACAGTAATTTTTATGAAATTTCTTTGATTAGTTTAGTATTTATAAAATTAAATAAGAGACAAACAGTTTATAGGGACCTACTTGCAGTTTAAATAAGTATCAAGGCCAAATAATAACATAGGTAAAAAATGTAAGGCCTAAATTGCAAATAGCCCAAGCAAACACGCGCGAATCACGTGATCCAGGCTTGTAAAGGCATAAATGCCAATATCAAAATCTTTCATTCATTCCAAAATAGTATAGAAGTCCAAACTACTCTCTGCAAATAACACAAATAGCACATGTCGGAGTACGTGAGTTCACACATGCTGGTCTAAAACGCAAATTTCAAAAACTATGAGGTCTAAGCTGCAAATTGTCTATACTACAATTATTATTTACTAGACTAAAGAGAAAAGCATAAAAGTGCGACGGTAAAAGAGAAATATACCCCTGCAGAGACACGTAGCGCGTGTGGGAGGGGTCGCTATCCTGCGGCTCTGATCATTTCCTGTAGTCGATCTGACGTCTCTGATCTGATCGGCTACGTGCATGTCAGATGGCTCTAGAGAATCTGATCCAACGACGGAAAAGATGCTGCTAACGAGTGGTCATGATGGAATCTGGCACCAGCGAGGGCATCCAACGAGCGGAGGATCTGGAATAACAACCCCTAGATGAACTTCGATATGCAAATGGAGGGGAACCACTCCTCCGATCAAGTCACCCAAGGGTCCTGGAGTGTCGCGAGGGTGCTCCTCTCCTGATGGATGGCTCCGATGGAGGTGAAGACGGTCGGATGGGGCCAGTGGTGAACTCCTACCGGAACTGCTCCGCCTGAGCACCAAGGGCTCCAGACCGCTCCCCAATGCGTGAGGAGACCTACAAAAGGAGGAGGGGGTGTGGGGATAAGATCCGACCCAGGTTAATTCAAAGGATAGGGGAAGCTGCGGTGAATGGATTTCGACCTCCGACGAAGGCGTGAGAAGGAGATATAAGACTAATATCAACCCAATGATCGAGTCTCAGGGTGGTTGGGTTATGTGGGAAGGTGCAGAATGAGATATAGCATACATGGGAGCAAATAGATGTACTGAATAGGGCTCCGACCAGCTGGTCGGAGCGGGTGGACTTCGACGAAGGCGAAATGAAAAGACGGATTGAAACGAGAGGTGCAGTGGATATAGGAGATTCATGAGGCTACTAGCGTGCTTAGCAAGATCAGGCGGAGATGGAAAATTGGGTCATTGCCTCGACCACACTGTGGTAGGCGGGGAGGCTATACACGGTAGAGATGTCTGACCACATCGAGCTACGAGTCTCCAGGCAATTCCCTAAGGGTATAAAGCTGGTGCTCCGATGGCTGTCACTTCAACGAAGAGGGCTAAGGAAGAAATGATGCGCGAGGGACGAGCTGCGGTGCTGGGAGCCGGAAGAAAAGATTTTATAGGTAGTTTGGGGGTCTAGAGAGATCGACATGGAGCGAGGAACCCTAAGGAGATCTAGATCATCCTAGGATTTGCGAGGATTACGGAGGACTGAGGAATCACGTGTCCAAGAATTGAGGCGAGTGGCAATCAGAGTCGGGCTGGGTAATTGGGAGAAAAGGCTCCGGCGAAGAGATTTTGACACGACCTGAGCTAAGAGGGGGTGTTGACTAGAGCCAACAAACTCTCCTGGAACAATCACAAGCAGCATAGGAAAAGGACAAAAGCTGCTAGAAGACCAAATAGAGAGTTAATTAAAGATAATTAAATTAGAAATAATAAATGAATTTAAATTAAAAAGTGTATATAGTAGACAATGTTTATTATTTTTCAAAATATTTTTATGTTATTTTTAATTATTTTTATGAAAAATAAATTAATGCATATACAATGTATAGTATTATCTACATGTATAATATATCTATGTATTATGTACACGCATTTCATTTTATTATTATTATGCAAATACCCTTATTTTATATTTTATTTATTTATAACATATTTCTATGAGTATATAAAATAATTTTTATTTGTTTTATAAATTATTTAATGGCATATAATAAATAGTGCGCGTAATATATATAAATAATAATTATTTTTTAAATTATTTAAGGTATTTTTACCCAGCAGACCTTATAAACATTTTAAATTTCCTCTACAACCTTTTGCACAACATAATTACCCCATCGACCATGTAAATTACCCCAAAAACCCCCACGGGCTTAAAACATATTACCCGGAGGGTTCATGGGATAAGAGTTGGCAAGTTTACGAGGTCGAGGGGGGAATTAGGTTGTTTTAAAGGTCGTAAAGGTGATTGACAAAGTTTATAGGGTCTGCCGGGTTAAAATCTCATTATTTAATGGCATATTATTGTTTAGGAGCATATAAAATAATTTTTATTTTTAGGATTTTATTTTTTCTGAATTTTATATTATTTTTAGAAATATGTACATGGGTGTAAAAATAATTCTTTAATTTTATTTTGTCAAAAATAGGTATGTACAAATATCGGTAAAATATATACAATACAAAGTGAGCCCTATCTCGCTTTACTTATTTTATTTTGCGACCAGGTCAAGGCTTGACCTTCTCTTGGGATTTGGGTCACTTTGTATTTATTCTAAATACATCATTCGTTTTATTTTACTTTATTCTTTTATTTTTGCACAAAAATGCATGCTAAATATGCAACATTAATACGGGCATCCAATTTTCTAAGTTATTGTATTTACACATATTTACATGATGCCTTGCCAAGAAAAAGAGCTAAAATAAAAGAATAAAGAGTGAGAATCAAGGATTCATCACCCCCTATACTTTACCTTTGCTAGTCCCTTAGCAAACACTTATTTGAAAAAGAAGTGAAAAGAAAAAGAAAATAAAAGAAAAAGAATCAAGGTTGATTATTAAACTTATCTTCATTAAATTGAAGTATGGAGCTCAATCAAACCTTTGGATTATTAATTTGTCAGAACCTTATTGGGAAATAGGTTTAAGACTCAACAACCTCTAATTTCCACCATTCTATGGTCAAGACTCCTCAATAATCCAGATCAGAACAAGTCTACGTATACAAACTCTAATGACTATGCATCTTTCCTTGTACCGTGTAAGTGATAGGTAGCTCCCCACCTCAGAACTGACAAGGCAACAACTTCCCTAAACAAGGTAACTCTAATTCCCTAGTCCAGCAGCTCTTTCCTCGAGGTGCGGGGTATTCCCTTCTAAGTTCGAGTTCAACTAGCTTAAGAAGAAGGGAAAGAAGAGAATGGACCGTGACTAGTGTAGTCACGTATCACTGGGAGCCTAACCAGTGTAGATAAGTCTCCTGCTGTAAGCTTCATGGGATGATATGGTGGGACACATAAGCTTTGCTTTATTCACTATATACACTTTGGCAGACATTTTATTTTCAATCAGGCATGTCCACTTTTTTGGAGTTTTTCTTGATTTTGCCCTTTTTTAATGTGAATATATACAACATATCTACCTGGTACAACATATACATAAGGAATTTTTCTTCTTGAGCCAGTAGACTATCCCTATTGTGAAGCATTATTGCAACCCACAACTCCGATCATTAGACATCAATACTACTAGATCAAGTTGAGATGCACATCCCTCCCTAAAGGAATACGAGAGGTTCCGCCTACAAATACTACCCTCATATGCTACTCCAAGCCAAAGGAAACTACCTTCTCATCACCTCATCCGTGTGGAACTATATGTAAGGTGCTGGTCCAAGTAAAGCCATTGTATGTTAGAGCCATGCGTGCGTTGTTAAGTGTTCTACTTAGGCTCATCAAGATGACATATAAACATAGCCTAGTGGACTCAAAGAATTAAGTCACTAATGGACCTGAAAAGTCTTTACCCCAAGTCCTATAAGGTTCCTCTGAAAAGTTAGTTGGATTAAGGTCTTAACCAAGTTCCATTTTCCAAGTTAATTCCAGACTAGTTTAAATGCCAACTATGATTCAAAAGAATATACAAATATGTGCAATTTTCAAAGTGTGCAAAATTTTATGAAAAGTATCCGAGTGCAAAGAAGAAATGTTAGTTTTTGCAAGATATTTATAGTCATGTGCAAGAAAGAATGCAAGAAAAATTTAAAATTTTTGTGATTTTAGGTATAAGGATTTTAGCCATTTTATTTATTAACACACTCACACAAAGTACGAGTTATGCCTAAAGTATATATACAATATATATGACACCCCTATACTTAGCTCGAACGATGTCCTCAAAGTGATCAAAGAGCGATGAAAGGAAGACATAACTCGTGCTGAGTATTGGGAAGTGAAAAGAAAGGCTATACTACAACAACGAATAAAAGAATGCAGTGAATAAAAATCGGTGATCCCCCCTATACTTAGGGTCAAGTAATCCTATCTATAGAAGTCTGTACACAAGAGGAAAATCGAGGGTTAGAATGTACAGGGTCTGCTCCCCCATACTTAGGGTAAAATATCCCTAAGTATAGGCAACAAAACAAAGGTAAAAAGAAACAAATCAGAAATTTGACACCCCCTATAATTTGGGTAAAGTGCACCCTTAGTATACCATAGTCAGAAGATGAAGATGGGGTGTCAGACCAAAGAATGTGCGATATGGACAACTGGATCTATACAGCTGCAGGGAAGAAGTGATAATCAGGCATGAGATGCAAATGATGTGAGTCAAAGACCACATCTCATACAAAATGAATAGGGGCAACGTCAACGATCAGCAGATCATGATCTAGATAAGGCTTCAGTCGCTGACCGTTAACTCGAAAGTTGGATTCGGATGACATCTCAGATATATCAATGCTTCCATTATCGTGCACCTTTCGGATCAAATATGGTCCCTTCCATATTTCTTATAACTTCTCTAGAAATAATCTCAACCTGGCATCGAATAACAATACTTGCTGGTTCAGTTCAAACTGTTTATGGCTGATATGAGAATCATGCCATATCTTCACTCTCTTCTTATACTGTAGGCTACTCGAAAATGTTGTCTCTAAGCTCCTCCAGGGCTGCCAACTCTGCTTTCCTCTGATCTCCTATACTCTCTGGATCCAATAATAACTCTGTGACTTCCCATAGAGACTTATGCTTGATTTCCATAGGTAAATGGCATGGCTTTCCATAAACGAGATAAAGGGAGATGTACCTAAAGGTGTCTTGAACGATTTTCGATATGCCCAAAAGACCAAGTCCAAAAGTTGTGACTAATCCTTTTGTTTTGGGTGGACGACCATCTCCAGAATAGTCTTTATCTCTCCGTTTGATACTTCAGCAAGACCATTGGTCTGAGGGTGATATAGAGTGGCAACTCGATGGTCTATGCTGAACTCATTAGAAAGGACCTTTACCTTGTCGTTGATAAAGAGTCCCCCCGTCTGATACCAATACTCTAGGAACCCCAAACCGTGAGATGATATTCTTCCTCAAAAATCAACAAACAGTCTTAGCATCTGCGATTCAGGCGGGGATGGCCTCAACCCAACGATTCACATAATCCACAACAAACAGAATGTACTCGAATCCCTGACTCTTAGGGAATGGAACCATGAAATCGATGCCCCATTGATGAATCCACGATTCATCATCTCAATATCTTGATCTTAGCAAAATCCACGAGTAAAATCCCAAATAAATCTCTATAAAATCCATAAATTAACAAAATGACTCTTGTAAATAAAACACACTAATTATTGTATATAAGATTGTACAAAATAAATTAACAATAAAAAAAGCCGCAAAATAAAGGAGTTTTATACATGTAAATAGCCCAAAAATTCATGTTTTTTTTAATAAATTCATTTCAACTCCTTTTTGCCTAATTCTTTCTCTAACTTGTTTATAAAAATGTACATAAATATACAAAAATATAAAATAAATTTTACCTTAAATAAATGCTCCTAGATCCCAAAGAGAAAAAGCCGTAAAGTTCAACTTCCAAGCTAAATTCCCTCTCCGTATGAACTCCAAATTCACCAAACTCATTTTTAAAGTTAAAGTTAGAAAATTATCTATCCAACGGAAGTGGTTTCATTAAAATCGGAGCTCGTTTGCAAAAGTTGGGTTTTGGGACCTAGATGTACATTGTATACCATGTATATATTCATTCTTTGTTCATTTTTTATCTTACCTTTCTTAATTTTTAAAAATACAAAAAAATCATGTTTGTGTTGTATTTTATTTATATTATTTTGTTGTAAATATCTCTTATTAACAAGACAAATATATATATATACATAGTGTGTTGTATTCACTTGTAAATTCACCATTATTTTTTCCTTCTTTATTTTGTTGTAATTAAAGTAGATAACTTTATTTCATTTTATTTATTTAATTATTTTACATTCTCTACAATAACCACCATTCAACTCCATTACTCCACCATATTTTCTAACTTCTAATTCAACTCCACCATTTTATTAACCTCCATCACACTCCATCTTAATTCTAACTTCCATTTTTCTTCTTCTTTATATACATGCCATTCTCCTCATTTTTGCCTTTGATCCATCTTTATGTGAGGAGAGCCTAGTTCCCTGAGTTGAATCGGTGACAGCGACACAACAGCGGTCGAGCGACGACGGCCCTCTCTCCGGTGTGATCCGTTGGCTTTTTGGCCAACATCGCAGCCGCAACCGCGCGCTGCTCGAGCTCATTGCACGCCGGCGATTTGAGCGAAGACCGTGCTCACGTGAGCACTCCATAGGCACCCGCGTTCATCTTAGGTAATTTTATTTTCATCTTGTTGTCATGATTTTATCTTTGCAATTTTTTTTAGTCCATCATATCACCACACATAATCTTTCATTTGTTCTACTTCATTACATTACCACTACGTTTTTTTTCCACATTTCATTCACTCCCTGTTTAAAGAAAATTAAAAAAAAAAGTAAAAAAAATTTAAAACAAAAAAAGTCCCTTTTTATTACAGCAGAAAAAGATCAAAAAAAATAAAAAAAAACAAAAAAAAAATAACGGAGGAGCAGCAGCCCCACGGCCGCTGCCTCCCCCCCACCGCCGCCCCCCTCTGCCACAACCAGCGGCGCCGCCGGTCGCCGCCCCCCTCCCTCTTCCAACCGTCGCCTCGGCGTCCTGCCGCCGCCGCCCCTCCAGCGCGGCCGCCGCTGCAAGCGGCTGCCTCCATCACCGACCACCCCAGCGGGACGCCCTCCCTCGCGCCTCTCCGACCACCCCAGCCGCCCCTACTCTCCATCGCCGTCGGCGCGAGGTGCGCGCCGCCTACATCGCGGCCGCGCGCAGTCGTGCCAACCGTCGCCGACCTCCTCCACCATTTGGGTTCTCATCCCACGGCTCAAGCTAGAGGAAGAAGAAGGTCTATCTCCTTTTCTTTTTTTATTGTAAATATTGCATATGTTTCCTTTATGTTTATGTAATTACAAATTAGTCCCTGTGTTTTTATTGTATAGTTTAAGTCATTTACAGTTTGCACGGATACCCCTGTCTTTGTCTATTAATTTGGATCTCGTTTATGCATCTTTTTGATCAATGAAAAATACCACTGTGTTGAGCAACTAATTGTGTATCTTTTGAGTATTTATTTGGATTTTTATATTACATGGGTAATTAATTAAAAATGATTAACTGAAACTTTGCATATTTTACCCATTCAGTGCTCTTAAATTCATATCTAACACATGGTTGCTTTAAAAATTCCACAAAAATTATATTTATGCTTTGATGAGTGCTTAACTTACTGTCCAAATTTCATCCAAAATGGAGTTGTCTTGTGCCTTAAATAAATTGTAGAGTGATTTTAGTTTTTGATTTTTAATTAAGTCCCCGTATATTCTTTTTACGAAATTTCAACTCTCCTGGATTGCTTATCTAAATATCTTTTTGAGATAATTTTCTCTCGGATTAATTTGATAACGTGGATTTAATAGGAATTAATTACTCATTTCCACTCTGTTTTCACTAAAAAATTCATAAAAACTTCATAACTTGTCAAAAAATTCCAAAAAAATTACTGTAGCTTCCTTGCATCATGTTTTTGTTCCAGTAAATTTTTCATAATTTTTGCTTACTGTTTGTGTTAAAAATTGTGAAAATACTCTTAAAAAGTGTGCATTTTTCTTTATTGCATTTTAAGTCCTAAAATTCCAAAAAAATGTGTTTTGTTTTCATCTCTGGATTAGTATTCTAGGAAAAATGTAACTTGGCTAAATTGGATTAATTTCTCATTAAAATTAATTTGGCTAAGTTGTATGCTTTCTTAGGTGCTTAATTCACCTGCATTAGCATCCTATTTGCATTAAAAAAATATAAAAAAAACCGCATTGGATATCTAGATCTTAAATTTGCTAATTAGCCCAAAGTTGTTCCTTTGCCTCCCTGAGTTCGACCCCGGACTTGCCCGGGATATAAATTAAAGCCGAGACACTCTTCACGGAGATCTTCTCTCGGTTCTGACCGAATCGCTAAGTACACATATTACAACGTGACCGAATTATTTATCGTATTCAGCGACTCGTCAGATGGCGCCGTTGCCGGGGAGGCAAACGGCTTAGGGACTAATTTAAAAATTTGGATTTAGTTTTCCATTTACTCGGGTAGTCTGACCCCCGAGCCACTTGTATTTATTCCATTTTTTTTGCAATTATTTCTCTTCATATTTTTGTATATATCTTGTTGTTTATCTCTCTAATATAAATCTTTGTTTTCCTTGCGAGGGCCCGGTGGACTTGGAGTGCATCGGAGGTCGACGGACGCGAGGAGCGCCGACTGCTGAAGTGCGAGGATAAAGCAATTTATTTTTGAGAGAATTTTGTAATTTATTGCAATTATTTAGGTAGTTGCTCATTTCTAGCGGCTCTTGTTTGAGAGCTCGCGCATGTAAAAAGACTTGGACATTATTTGTGGTGTGTCGAGCCTGTTTCACTCTCCGGCGAGGGTGGGGCTTGACTTGAGTGGCGAAATTAAGGATTAGGCACACGGTAGTTTAGAATCAAATTTGTTTGTGCCCATCGTAATTTAGGCCACACTTATCTTAGAAGATTCACATATCTTTTAAGATTCATAATGAGACGCACATAGACACGTACTACTTAGCTCAAATCCAATCAATTCTTCCCCGCTAATAGTATATTGTTTAGGTGCGGTTTCCTCGATCTGCATGCATTTAGTGTAATATTTACAAATTCAGTTTTGCATAACACATGAAGAGTGCTGGGATTCACTGTAAGTATACCTTCTTCTGAGCATGCATCATAGTTTCTCGTTTGCATTCTGATTTCCGATTCCCATCTTGTTTTACAACTTAAGGTTAAAGGAAATTGGGACTGAATGGTAGACGTGCTTGTGTGTTCACATAAATTTCAAGTGATAACCTAACTCTAAAATTGGGATTGAATTGAGCAGGTCGATCTAATTAATTGGAATAAAAAGAACCCTTGTTCTCGGGTGCGTAAAGCCCTCATTGTTTGTTTTAATTGCAAGTGAGAGAGAGACGACCCTAGGATAGAGCCAAGTCTGGATTTCTTACTTACTACTGGTTCTTTCATTTTAGGCGATTAGCTACTTTTCAGTGAGGATTTACGGGTAGCCGGTAAACGGTCCGGACTTCCTTAGCAGAGTGGGAGGTTTAGAGGACGCCTTAGTCCTCAAGGAACGGGTAGCCGTATTTATACGGTCCGTACTTACTCCTATACTGGCTGAAAGTAGGTCAAACTAGTCGTAAGAACCGGGCCAGTCTGTAGGAAAATACGGGCACCTAACAGCTCGTTAATCTTTCCAAGATTGTATTCTCACCAACTAAAATTGACCAGATAAATCGGTCGAACTCTTACGGCCATCACGTGTTGAGTTGGTGAAATTGGGGGTTTGAATTGCGTTTGAATTGTGTGAGTTCACTCCGCACATTTACGTGCACCGTAGAACTAGTGCCTCATTGACTATCGTGATCTAATCGGTTCTTTTGACATCGAAGATGACTGATTGGGGGGATATTTATTCGGACTTTGCGAATCTCTCGTTGAACCCTTCAAAAAGTATGTCTTCAAAGGTCCAAGCGCAACTTGGACCAACCTGGACTCATGACCCTCTTGAGTCCAGGATCACTCACTCTCGGGATGGTTACTCTCAAACCATTCCCTTTCTCTCTTCCCACCTCACCGAGGAAGACCATCGCCTTGGTGAGAATATCATGATTCATAAATCCTCTTCTAATCAAGAAAACCTTGCTGATTCAGGCCATATAGAAGACACGAGTAAAATGCCTCCAAAGAAGAAAGAAGAGGAAGAAGAGAACCATGAAGACCCAATGAAAATGATACTTGCCCGATTAGCTGCATCTGAGCAGCAACAAGCATTACTGAGAGCTCAGTTGGGACAGTTAAATGTTGTGGTCCAACTACCAATGGATGCGGCATATAACCCCGGACAATATCAAATTCATAACTACTTGAGTCCGGCCGAACCCGAGGTTGATTTTGAATTGAAGCCGTATTTCCTGAACCTGCTGCCTCATTTTGATGGGAATGCTTCTGAGGAGCCATATGCATTCCTAAGGGACTTTGAGCTCATCTGTGCTAACCTCAAACATAACAATGTTAGCCAGGATTATATTAGGCTCAAAGCCCTTCCATTTGCCTTGGGTGGAAAAGCCGATTACTGGGTGAAGAATCTTGGAATCATCGTCACCACTTATGCCCAGTTCAAGGACCTATTCCTAAAGAAGTTCTACCCGTTTAGTAGAACTAACATGATGACGACGCGAATTACGAGTTTTTCCCAATTACCCAATGAAGCCTTCTGTGATGCTTGGGAAAGATTCAAGGACATCCTGCAGAAGTGTCCTTGTCATGGATTAGATAACAATATCTTGGTCCAATCATTTTTCACTGGTCTCAACCCTGAGATGCAGGGTTTAGTGAGCGCTGCCTGTGGAGGCAGCTATACATCACGAGGAGCGGATACCATCTGGAGGGTATTCGAGCAGATGGCTGAAACTAGCCGCTCACAGATGGCCAGCAGGGCCTATACACCTTCCCCCAGTTCACTCTCACTTGGAGGGGGGAAACCAGCTGTAGTCGATCTCTCTCAGGACGTGATCCCTAGCATGGGACTCCTTGCTGACAAGCTTACTGTAGTCGAGAAGATCGACAGGAGGATTGATGAGTTAGACCGGAGTGTCTCCAAACATCCAAAACAGATGGAGGAGTTGACTGAGAAGGTATCTAAGATAAGGATACCCGCCGTGACTGCACCCTCTGCTCCCATTTACCGAGTTCACCATGTTCAGGAGCAGTTGGTGTCAGGGCAACCCCAGCCGTGGGAGCAGGACCAATCCTACACCCACTCTTTCCAGCAGCCACCTCCAGTAGCAGAGACAGTCCAGGAGGAGCCTCCACCAGTTTGGGAGGTGAATGGGATATGGTATACTCAGGACCCTGCCAGGCAGGGAAGTACGGGAGACCAACAGACCTATCAGCGTCCCCCGACCTTTCACAACACCGCATTCAACTCCGCACCACCTCCTTCACAGCAGAGCCCTGGATTCCATCCACCCCAGCAGCAGAGGCAGCAGTACCAGCAGTATGGCCGACAGGGCCATTACCAGACGGGCCAGCAGGGCCCGCAACCCCAACAGCAGCAGGGCCAGTCTTCCCGTTCTTCTTCCCAGTCTTATCCACTTCCTTCATCGTCTAGTCCCATGGATATTCAACAGCAGATACTCGACGAGCTACGTTCCTACAGGAACGAGGTTCAGGATTTACGGGTGGATGTCAACCGCCTGTCAAGATGGCGAGACGAGCAGACTGCACCCTCTACCTCGATCCCAGCCCAAGTTCAGGCTAACCCCAATAGCCTGAACCGTTCTAGTTCTCAGCAGCACTTTGGTCAGGTATACTATTCAGCATCTCCTAAATCTGAACATGAGATTCTTTCGTGTGACGAGGCTAACCACATGTCACTCAGGAACGGAAGGACCGTGGTCGTACCTGACCGGGCGAGGGACACGAGGAGGGGCATCTCTAGAGCTCTACCTGAGGAGTCTTCAGAGGACGAGGAGGAGAGGCATCATATTTCAGAGCGCCATCAGCACCATTCGAGGAATTCTACTCAGGGAGCCGAGAGGAGGAGGAGAGTACGTATGCATCATCGTCAGCATGGATATTCTTCTGAGTCTACGGAGGACCTTGCATCTCCGGTTGTGGCGGATACCACTCCAGCTTCTATTCCACAACCTGTAGTAGATAGTTTTGATTTCGAGTCCATGTTGCATCAAAAAGATTCTTGTATGAAGAACCCTGTTTCCGTTAATGCAAAGAATGATCTTTCAGTTCATGATTCAGATTCTTCATCCTCTGTTTCCTTAGCTTCAATCCCTTTCCCCCGTGCTCTTACAGCAGGAAAGCGCATCAAAAAGATTCAGAAAGATGACCCCGATATGGCACGGTTTTGTAAAGAAAACATCACTGTGAAGGTGCCATTTGATGAATATGTGGCTAACCATCCTGCCTTCCAAAAATACCTTAAGGTGAGATGCACACCTACAAGGGTTAGTAGGAAGAAAGATAACCGAAATATAAAGACACATGTCTTATCAGTAGCCACAACCTATTGTCTCAAGAATCAGACTTTGCCAAAGAAAAAGAGAGACATGGGTGCTCACTATGTGGAGAGTCGTATTGACGACATTGCGTTTGCACGCACACTCTTAGATAACGGTTCTTCGATCAACTTACTTACCTTAGCCTTATATCAGAAATTGGAGTTGGGACCACTTCGCAAATCTAGAGCTTTACTCCAATTCGCAGGTCGTTCAATGAAGAGACCTAAGGGAGAAGTGAAGAAAGTCGTTATCTCGATTGAGGGGCAGAATTATCAAGTGGACTTCACAGTCTTGGATATGAAGACCCCCAATCATTGGAGAGAATCTCAGATCATTCTCGGGCGACCCTTCCTTAGGACCGCAGGTGCAGCTTTCGATTATGGTACGGGAATGATAAAGTTCCGTTCTCCAGGCGGAGAAGTGAACCTTGAGATGAAGCAAACCAAGTGTCAGCGACCCGATTCAGAGAGTAGCACAGAGTACTCATCTTCAGAGGCAGACTGCAGTTTGATTAGCATAGTTGGGATTTGGGGACAGATTCCTTCAGGACAGAGCAAGACCCTTTCATCTGGAGAGGATATAGTGCATGATGCAGTTTGC
The DNA here is from genome assembly GCA_037367405.1 of Ottelia alismoides. Lineage (NCBI taxonomy): Eukaryota > Viridiplantae > Streptophyta > Magnoliopsida > Alismatales > Hydrocharitaceae > Ottelia > Ottelia alismoides. The sequence goes on along the minus strand of JAZKJV010003278.1, from coordinate 405,582 downwards.
CAGGTGTTGTCTGATCTTGCTAGAGATGCATCAACCTATTCTCATGATGACTTAGAGATCCATCCGGACCTGTCAGTTCCATCCTCTTCGGAACAATCATGGGACATAGATGATGAGTCGGACGTGGCTTTTGCCGATTGTTTCGATACTTTTGACGATCCGACTCCCGATACTTCTGATTTGGTGGCGAGTACTACTCAGCTTAGCCCACCTTCATGCAGCACGGAACCAGATTCAGATTCAGTTCAGCCAGATCTGCTTGATGATACCACATTGCCAGAACTGAAATCACTACCTCCTACACTCAAGTATGCCTTTCTTGCGGGACCCAAAGAAAGATATCCTGTCATCATTAGCTCAGACTTAACTTTAGAACAGGAGTCTAGGTTGTTAGAGGTCTTAGAGAGGAACCGCAAAGCAATAGGCTGGACAGTGTCGGATCTCGTGGGCATCAACCCCGCTCTCTGTTCGCACCACATTTTTACTGAGGATAACGTGAGACCTTCCCGTGAGTTTCAGAGGAGACTTAACCCCAATCTACGGGAAGTGGTGAAGAATGAAATTGAGAAATGGTGCAAAGTAGGATTTATATATCCTATTTCTGACTCCAAGTGGGTGGCCCCACTTCATGTTGTCCCGAAGAAGTCAGGAATTCAGATGGTCACCAATGAGGAGGGGGTAGAGATCGCGACACGAGTACCTACGTCGTGGCGTGTCTGTGTTGACTACAGACGCCTGAATGCTGCGACCAAGAAAGATCACTTTCCCTTGCCTTTTATTGATCAGATCTTGGAGAGACTTGCAGGGAAAGAATTCTTCTGTTTTCTTGACGGGTACTCAGGCTACAACCAGGTGGCCATAGCCCCTGAGGACCAGGAAAAGACCACATTCACATGTCCATTTGGCACTTATGCTTTCAGGCGCATGCCATTCGGGCTCTGCAATGCCCCGGGCACATTTCAACGGTGCATGATAGCCATATTTGCCGAGATGGTGGGAGATTTCCTGGAAGTGTTCATGGATGACTTCTCGGTCCATGGTGATTCTTTTGATACATGTTTAGCGGACTTGGACCGAGTCCTCACGAGGTGTAGAGAGGTGAATCTGGTACTCTCCTGGGAGAAGAGTCACTTTATGGTGACGGAGGGTATCGTGTTGGGGCATGTCATTTCCAAAAGGGGAATGGAGGTTGACCCTGCCAAGGTGGAGGTGATCAAGAAACTCGATCCACCTACCAACGTGAAGTCAGTGCGGTCATTCTTAGGGCATGTTGGATTCTATAGGAGATTCATTCAAGATTTTTCAAAGATCGCCCGCCCACTGACTGAGCTCTTAGGGAAAGACATAGAGTTCGTTGTAGATCACAGGTGTCTCGAGGCCTTTGAGCTCTTGAAGAGGAAGATTTGTGCCTCGCCTATCCTACAAGCTCCTGATTGGTCTCTCCCCTTTGAGATCATGACTGACGCTTCAGATTTCGCTATAGGAGCTGTGTTAGGACAACGGCGAGAGGGGATTCCGTTTGCGATTCACTATGCGAGCAAAGTTTTAGATCCTACACAGAAAAATTATACAGTGACCGAAAAGGAAATGCTCGCGGTAGTATGGGCCCTCGAGAAGTTCAGATCATATATTTTGGGCTCTAAGGTGACAATTTATACTGATCACACAGCCATTCGATACTTAATGGAAAAGAAGGACGTGAAGGCGCGTCTTCTTAGGTGGATTCTACTCCTCCAGGAATTTGATTTGGAGATTAAAGATAAACCTGGAGTGAAGAATGTTGTGGCTGATCACCTTTCTCGGATTGAACTTAAAGATTCTCCTGATCATGAGCGGATTAGAGAGACCTTCCCAGATGAGTCAATTTGTGCTATTGACTCACTCCCGTGGTATGCCAACATGGTGAACTATCTTGTCTCCAAGCAGGTTCCCCATGGTTGGACTAGGAGCAGCATTGATCGACTGAAGTCGGATTCGAGGAGATACCACTGGGACGATCCTTTCCTTTTCTTCGAAGGACCGGATTGTGTTTGGAGAAGGTGTATTCCTCAGAAGGAATACCATAGTGTCCTCACATATTGTCATTCACTTGAGGCTGGAGGACACCATTCGGGAAAGAGAACCGCTCACAAAGTACTTCAATGTGGATTGTATTGGCCAACCTTGTTTAGAGATGCCATTGATTTTGTACGGTCGTGCCCGATTTGTCAAAGGATGGGAGGGACAGTTGGACAGAGAGATGAGATGCCCATGCAACCGATGATTATTTGTGATGTTTTTGATGCATGGGGCATAGATTTTATGGGTCCCTTTCCCAACAGCCAAGGACATGAGTACATTTTGTTGGCGGTTGATTATTTATCCAGGTGGGTGGAGGCTATCCCAACCCGAACCGCAGACAGCAAGACTGTCTGTAAGTTTGTGAGAGACCATATTATCGCTAGGTTCGGGGTGCCAAAAGTTTTGATATCTGATGGGGATAGCCACTTCGTGAACCGAGATATGAGATCTTTAGCTAAGGACTATGGATTTGAGCATAGAGTTACTAGTCCTTACCACCCACAGTCCAACGGCATGGCAGAGGTTTCGAACAGAGAGGTGAAGAGTATTTTGCAGAAATTGGTTCGTCCCGATAGGAAGAACTGGTCTCAGCTCTTGGACCAAGTTCTGTGGGCCTATAGGACAGCTTACAAGACACCATTGGGTACTTCACCATTTAGAATGATCTATGGCAAGCCATGCCATTTGCCCGCAGAATTGATTCATAAATCCGAATGGGCAATTAAGAAGATTAATTGGAGTTGTCACCTAGGAAAACTTTGTCGAGACTTGAACTTGAACGAGCTTGTGGAGATCCGAAACAGGGCATATGACAACAGTTTGATTTATAAGGACAAAGTAAAGAGATGGCATGATCAGCACATTAGGTGCAAAGACTTTGTCCCTGGGCAAAAGGTATGGTTGTTCAATGCCAGGTTGAAGATGTTTCATGGGAAGCTCAAATCTAAATGGACGGGTCCCTTTGTGGTTAAGAAAGTGCACGAGAATGGAAGTGTAGAGATAGCTGATCTTACAGATGGTGCACAATCTCATTTAGTGAATGGACAGCTGTTGAAGCATTTTGTTGATTCCAAAGAGCAGTTAGTCCAAGTCGAGGTCATCAACTTCATACAGAGTGAGCACAGAGCAGATACATCTTATTACTCTTCATGAAGATGCAGCATCAAGATTCAACATCTTAGAAGATTCAATCACTCTTGTACATATTCTCCCTTCTTTGTATATTCTCGAGATCACATCGGTTCTCACACTTACTCTTGTCCTATACTTAGGCCGACCAAAGCCTAAGTATAGGGGGGACCGATGCCACCCATGTGTATATACTCATCATTTCTCCTCTTGACCTCGTCCGCCCCATTTTTACCCTTCTTCTACACTTAGGCTGACCAGAGCCTAAGTATAGGGGGGCGGGTCGACTTCTATATTTTTTTTATTATTAGCTTTCCTACGCTTAGTACGAGCTATGTCTTTTTGTCACCTAGTGCCATGAGGACATAGCACAAGCTAAGTATAGGGGGGCGTGTATATATTACATATATACTTTACCCATACCTCGTACTTTCACGTATTTTTGTATATATTATACAATAATTATAGGGTGGGTTAAAAAAAACAACAAAAGTAAAAAAAAACTTTTTCCTAAAAAAAAACTCTTTTTCTTTATTTGCTTAAAAAAAACTTTTCAAAAAAAAAATCCTCTTTTGCTAAAAAAAAACTTTTTCAAAAAAAAAGTCTTCTCTTATTCACCTATCTTTTTCAAAAAAAAAAAAACTTCTTTGCCTTTGTTTGTAAAAAAAAAACCTTTTTGAAAAAAAATCTTTTCTTTAAAAAAAAAACTAAAAAAAAAACTAAAAAAAAAACTAAAAAAAAAACTAACTAATAAATTGGTTTAATCCCTGACACAATTCACTTTCACACAAGACTAGTGATGTTCAAGAACACTTGGTTTATGAGGTCTTGAGATTTTGAGTTAACCAGCCTTAGTCATTAGGGACCTTGACTTAATTATTCACATTTCCCTAGTTTGAAAGATGTGTGTGCTATATTGCATGCTTAGTCTCTACCTTAAGAATATGATCAGCACCTCACATACACGACTGCAGTTATGATGAGATGAGTTGTAATTTCACTTGAGGAACTGGGAAGAGGGATTTGAGTTTGGACTTGATTTGATGATGCTCGAGGATGGGATAAAATCAATGAAGGCTTCATGAAACCTGAGTGTCAGCACATTTAGCCAGTATGAGAACATGGTTCTTGTACTATCTCTTGATATTTACCTATGTGCCAGGGTGTGATAAAATAAAAAAATGTTGATCAGTGTGCGCCAACTCTTGGTAAAAGCAGTGGAGCTAGCCACAAATACTACAAAGCAATGAAATGTCAAAGAAAAGCTCTCATTCCACAAAGTCAATTATCAAAAGAGCTTCCACCAAAGGCGAGCGCTCCCAACCATTTCAAAGTGTCCACTTGGACTGCCGCTATTAGGACCAGGAGTCGGGCTTGCACCAAAAAAGGGCTCTGCATCGTAAATGCTACAAGTCTGGGTGTAGAAGGTACGATAGGTACTCAAAAAAGGCACACCCCGGTGTACTCCCAGGAAAACAAGTGCAGACGGCTCCAACTTCTTTTGACGGACGCACTGATCAACACTAAAAAAATGTGTTGCGTAATAAGGCACTTGAGAGGATCCTTATTCCAATGAGAGGGAGAGAAGAAATGACACAATCCTATGCCCTCCATCAACTGGCCTTCCATCTACACGTTTAAGTCTGACAACTAAAGAGACGGTGGATTGGATGCAAGAAATGATTTATTCCCTAGTGTTGAGGATTGGGTTCTTAGGAGAGTCTCTTGGACTGGAACCTTGGGTGACGTTGTGACTCTACTCTTGTAACTGCGGTCAACACTTAATGCCATATCCCTTATATATATGTATACAAAGAGAGTCTGATGATTAGGGAAATTGGGTACCTTTTGACTAGAGCTTGGTTCAGCTTAGAATTTTAGGATCTCTAAAACCGAGAGTTCTTGAATGGATCAAGTCTTGTATTCACATGCACAGTCAGGGGTTAACCAAACTTATTCATTCTTTATTTGCTCGAGGACTAGCAAAGTTTAAGTATAGGGGGGTGATGAATCCACGATTCATCATCTCAATATCTTGATCTTAGCAAAATCCACGAGTAAAATCCCAAATAAATGTCTATAAAATCCATAAATTAACAAAATGACTCTTGTAAATAAAACACACTAATTACTGTATATAAGATTGTACAAAATAAATTAACAATAAAAAAAAGCCGCAAAATAAAGGAGTTTTATACATGTAAATAGCCCAAAACTTCATTTTTTTTAATAAATTCATTTCAACTCCTTTTTGCCTAATTCTTTCTCTAACTTGTTTATAAAAATGTACATAAATATACAAAAATATAAAATAAATTTTACCTTAAATAAATGCTCCTAGATCCCAAAGAGAAAAAGCCGTAAAGTTCAACTTCCAAGCTAAATTCCCGCTCCGTATGAACTCCAAATTCACCAAACTCACTTTTAAAGTTCAAGTTAGAAAATTATCTATCCAACGGAAGTGGTTTCATTAAAATCGGAGCTCGTTTGCAAAAGTTGGGTTTTGGGACCTAGATGTACATTGTATACCATGTATATATTCATTCTTTGTTCATTTTTTATCTTACCTTTCTTAATTTTTAAAAATACAAAAAAATCATGTTTGTGTTGTATTTTATTTATATTATTTTGTTGTAAATATCTCTTATTAACAAGACAAAAATATATATATATATATACATAGTGTGTTGTATTCACTTGTAAATTCACCATTATTTTTTCCTTCTTTATTTTGTTGTAATTAAAGTAGATAACTTTATTTCATTTTATTTATTTAATTATTTTACATTCTCTACAATAACCACCATTCAACTCCATTACTCCACCATATTTTCTAACTTCTAATTCAACTGCACCATTTTATTAACCTCCATCCCACTCCATCTTAATTCTAACTTCCATTTTTCTTCTTCTTTATATACATGCCATTCTCCTCATTTTTGCCTTTGATCCATCTTTATATGAGGAGAGCCTAGTTCCCTGAGTTGAATCGGTGACAGCGACACAACCGCGGTCGAGCGACGACGGCCCTCTCTCCGGTGTGATCCGTTGGCTTTTTGGCCAACATCGCAGCCGCAACCGCGCGCTGCTCGAGCTCATCGCACGCCGGCGATTTGAGCGAAGACCGTGCTCACGTGAGCACTCCATAGGCACCCGCGTTCATCTTAGGTAATTTTATTTTCATCTTGTTGTCATGATTTTATCTTTGCAATTTTTTTTAGTCCATCATATCACCACACATAATCTTTCATTTGTTCTACTTCATTACATTACCACTACGTTTTTTTTCCACATTTGATTCACTCCTTGTTTAAAGAAAATTAAAAAAAAAGTAAAAAAAATTTAAAACAAAAAAAGTCCCTTTTTATTACAGCAGAAAAAGATCAAAAAAAAAATAAAAAAAACAAAAAAAATAACGGAGGAGCAGCAGCCCCACGGCCGCTGCCTCCCCCCCACCGCCGCCCCCCTCTGCCACAACCAGCGGCGCCGCCGGTCGCCGCCCCCCTCCCTCTTCTAACCGTTGCCTCGGCGTCCTGCCGCCGCCGCCCCTCCAGCGCGGCCGCCGCTGCAAGCGGCTGCCTCCATCACCGACCACCCCAGCGGGCCGCCCTCCCTCGCGCCTCTCCGACCACCCCAGCCGCCCCCACTCTCCATCGCCGTCGGCGCGAGGTGCGCGCCGCCTACATCGCGGCCGCGCGCGGTCGTGCCAACCGCCGCCGACCTCCTCCACCATTTGGGTTCTCATCCCACGGCTCAAGCTAGAGGAAGAAGAAGGTCTATCTCCTTTTCTTTTTTTTTATTGTAAATATTGCATATGTTTCCTTTATGTTTATGTAATTACAAATTAGTCCCTGTGTTTTTATTGTATAGTTTAAGTCATTTACAGTTTGCACGGATACCCCTGTCTTTGTCTATTAGTTTGGACCTCGTTTATGCATCTTTTTGATCAATGAAAAATACCACTGTGTTGAGCAACTAATTGTGTATCTTTTGAGTATTTATTTGGATTTTTATATTACATGGGTAATTAATTAAAAATGATTAACTGAAACTTTGCATATTTTACCCATTCAGTGCTCTTAAATTCATATCTAACACATGGTTGCTTTAAAAATTCCACAAAAATTATATTTGATGCTTTGATGAGTGCTTAACTTACTTCCAAATTTCATCCAAAATGGAGTTGTCTTGTGCCTTAAATAAATTGTAGAGTGATTTTAGTTTTTGATTTTTAATTAAGTCCCCGTATATTCTTTTTACGAAATTTCAACTCTCCTGGATTGCTTATCTAAATATCTTTTTGAGATAATTTTCTCTCAGATTAATTTGATAACGTGGATTTAACAGGAATTAATTACTCATTTCCACTCTGTTTTCACTAAAAAAATTCATAAAAACTTCATAACTTGTCAAAAAATTCCAAAAAAATTACTGTAGCTTCCTTGCATCATGTTTTAGTTCCAGTAAATTTTTCATAATTTTTGCTTACTGTTTGTGTGAAAAATTGCGAAAATACCCTTAAAAAGTGTGCATTTTTCTTTATTGCATTTTAAGTCCTAAAATTCCAAAAAAATGTGTTTTGTTTTCATCTCTGGATTAGTATTCTAGGAAAAATGTAACTTGGCTAAATTGGATTAATTTCTCATTAAAATTAATTTGGCTAAGTTGTATGCTTTCTTAGGTGCTTAATTCACCTGCATTGGCATCCTATTTGCATTAAAAAAATATAAAAAAAAACCGCATTGGATATCTAGATCTTAAATTTGCTAATTAACCCAAAGTTGTTCCTTTGCCTCCCTGAGTTCGACCCCGGACTTGCCCGGGATATAAATTAAAGCCGAGACACTCTTCACGGAGATCTTCTCTCGGTTCTGACCGAATCGCTAAGTACACATATTACAACGTGACCGAATTATTTATCGTATTCATCGACTCGTCACCCATGCGTCAAAAACCTCATAGAAGTGAAAGGGCTGCATCAACATCATATCACGCTGTCCACAGGAGTCCATCCTCTGACAGTCAGTACATCTCTTCACGAATTCATCAAAATCCTTGAACAGGGTAGGCCACCATAGGCCGGATTGGAGCACTTTCTGTGTTGTCCTCCTCCCAGAATGGTGTCCTCCTGCGTCAAACTTGTGGCAATATGTCAGGACGCTGTGGTGCTCCTCCTAAGGAATGCACCAACGCTAGACGCTATCCACTCCTTCATGATAAAGGATGATATCCTCCCAATGGTATGACTTGGCCTTCGCAAGGAAATTCTCAAATCGCTGCCTGGGCTAACCTTGTAGAACTTTCTTGGCGATAAGATAGTTCACAATGTCAATTTACCATGGAAGCGAGGCGATAGCCAGGATCTCCTCATCTAGGAAGGTCTCTATAATAGTTCCATCTTCTCTGATTCCTCAAGGTTCTCTTATCGAGAGAGGTTATTCGCCACCACATTCTTGACTCCAGGCTTATCCTTAATCTCAATGTCAAACTACTGGAGTAGAAGGATCCATCTGGTCAATCTGGCTTTGGCATCATTCTTTGTGAGCAGGTATTGGATGGTGGTGTGATTTGTAAAAATCGTCACTCTAGATCCAAGAATATAAGATCTGAACTTATCTAATGCAAAGACTACAACTAGCATCTCCTTCTATGTGGCAGTGTAGTTCCGTTGGATGGCATTCTCTGTGACAGTGTAGTTCCATTGGGAAGCATCCAAAGTACGGCTAGCGTAGTGAATGACATAAGGCAATCCATCGCTCCTCTATCCTAGCACATCCCTTATAGAAAAATCAGAAGCATCTGTCATGATCTCGAATGGGAGAGACCAATCAGACGGCTGAAGGAAAGGAGCCGCAACAACTAACCCTTTGAGAGTCTCGAATTATGCTAGACACTTATCATTTACAATGAACTCGATATCTTTCGTCAGTACATTAGTAAGCGATTATGCAATATGATTGAAATCCTGAATGAATCATCGAAAGAAACCGACATGCCCAGAAAAGACCGCAACTACCGTAAATTAGACAGTGGATTGAGTTTCCTAATGATATCCACCTTGGCCGGATCGACCTCGAGTCCCTGTTGGAGATGATATGGCCAAGCACCATCCCCTGAATCACCATAAAGTGGCTCTTCTCCAAGGATAAAACAAGATGGACCTCAATACAGCGCTGAAGTACGTGGTCTAGGCAGTCAATATAGGTATCAAACCCATCGCCGTAGACCGAGAAATCATCCATGAAAGGCCTCTAAGCAGTCATCCACCATGTCCGAAAATATGGACAACATGCACCTTTGGGAGTGTCGACAGGGCGTTCCATAGACCAAAGGGCATCTGTCTGAAAGCACATGCCCCAAACGGACAGCTGAATGTCATTTTATCCTGGTCTTCGGGCACTATGGCTACCTAGTTATAACTGGAGTATCCATCAAGAAAGCAGTAGTGACTCTTCCCAGCTAGCCTTTCGCATCAGGAAATGTTCCTTCTTAGTGGCCTAGTTTAGTCGTCTGTAGTCCACACAGACCCTCCAAGAAGTAGGTACCCGGGTAGCTATCACCTCTCCAGACTCACTCACAACTGTAGTGATGCATGTCTTCTTGGGTACCACATGTAATGGACTAACCCATTTGGAGTCGGAGATGAGGTAGATAAAATCGATGCTCCACTATTTTGATATCTCTTTCATAACCACATCTTGAAGGTTCGGGTTCAGTCGTTGCTGGAACTCACGCGAGGTCTTAGCATACTCTTCGAGATAAATATGGGGGGAGCATTTGGCTAGACTTATCCCCTGGAGATCAGCTACACTCCATCCAATTGCCTTGCAGTTTATTTCAAGAACCTCCATCAAATGAGATTCTTGTTCTCCAGACAAATCAAATGAGATAATGACTGGGTACATCTCTGGCTCACCTGCAAGGAATCTGTACTTCATCAACTGAGGCATGGTCTTCGACTATGGCAAGTGGGAGTTGGCAAATCTGACTTTTGAAAAGTCTGAGTAAAAGCAACCAAATCTACAAGGGAGAACTCTCGTTGTGTATGAAAATCTGGTGAAGATGGACCTACTGATATCTCTGTAATCTGTACTGGCTCCATCTCAATCCTAATGGTCGGCTCTATGGAAATCAGAATGGAAAAATGCTCATCAAAATCATCCCAATCAATGTCTGAATCCAAGGGATCTGAATCAGAAGAACAAGAAAAAACTGCCTCGCTATCCTGCCCACGATCTTCAGCCTCAAATGTGTCCTTCGCCAAGAGTGTTCTATCTGAACTCTCGTCTTCCATAATCTATAAATCCTCTGCATCTGTAGGTGTGACAAGGGCTTGTGCTGTTGGGTCTGACCATACGGCTTCGTCATTAGTGATTACAAAGTCGCACTCCTGGTGGACGTCCAGCTCTGCATATGTCATCTGCTCCGCATCGCTAGACTACTCAAAACATGCTGGATCTCGCGCTCTCGTCTCGTCAATCATCTATATTTGTACACTCTCGCCCTCAATGCGAAAGTATACCTTCTCGCTATCATGATCGGACACTGCCTTGGCTGTGGCCAAGAATGGGCATCCTAATATGATGGGGGTATCTGTCACATACTCAGGGATCTCCATGTCCAATACAACAAAGTCCACGGGGAATTTCAGGTCTTGAATTGTGACAATTACGTCCTTCGACAACCCCTTCGGCCTCTTGACAGATCTATCAACAAACTGAAGGACTTTCTTACTCTATCGAAGAGGACCAAACTCGAATCAGTCAAGTAAGGATGCCAGAAGAAGTTTGATAGAAGAGCCGCTGTCTAATAGAGTCCAATCGAACCGCTACTCATGAATATTGTATATGACATATGGAGCTCCTGCATCTGGCCTCTTGTCTAGCATTCGATTTTGGATGGCGAAGCATGTGGTACGAGTGAGCACATGGATCTCTGCATTGTGATTCCTTCACATCCTGCGGATGGTGGTCTTCTCTCTCAAATTCTTCTGGAAGAGAGGGATGTGCTCAAGTGCCTCCTGTAGAGTCAGGTTGATCTGGAATCTGTCAATCATCTGCTAGTTGAACTCTAGCTAGTATATCTTTTTGGGATTCTCTATTTTATTCCCCTTCGCTAAGAGGAGTGCTCGAGGGAAGGGGATGGTTGGGCCCTACTCAGATAGAGGGCTAGCAATAGGCTCCTATGTGGGTGAAGGAGTGGAATCCATACCAATATCATCATGCAACACATGGACTCGAAGAAGATGCAAGAACCTTTCCTTTATTCATATTTTTATTCTTTTCTAATTTTTTCATTGTTTTGGGTTTTCTAGGAACTGTCCTGAGATACAACAGAAGGAAACACAACTAAAGTAGAAATGGTGGCATCAGCACCACCCACGGTGTTTGTCTTCGCAGCATCAACACCGCGCTCTGGATCAACATCTGGAAGATTGGTGGCATCAGTACCACCAACTAAATCAAGAGATATGTCAGCCTCATTACCATCCGCTAGATCATCATCCTTAGTGGCATCAGCGCAACCGTCATCAACATCATGAGCGGCATCAACACCGCTATCCTCCTCGTCTGGCGCTCCTGGATCTCCATGTGGTCATCGCTCAGATGAGGCACCACCGACTAGCATCCTACCGCTCCTAAGTGTCACAAAATCAACATCAAATATGTAGGAAGAAGTATCACCCAAGGATTCACTAGGAGTGGTACTCTTTCTTAACTGTACCTGCTCAGGTCTCCTCTTCAGATTGTTTGGGTTTGGCTCAATCTGAGCAGGTATGGCTGCTTTGCGCTTGATTATTTCCCTCATCTCCTGCCGGAACTTGTCCATTTTCTGCCGGAAGGATGCCTGCTGGTCTGAAAGTAGGCGGGCGATATCGTCAAGGGCTGGGTTCTCATAGACTGGTCCATGAGAACCGAATGGGTTGCCTCGCTGAAGATGAGGCTAACTCTGTTGATACTAGTGAGGGTGAGGCTGAGAATACTGCTGAGGCTTTTGCTGCTGCCTCCATTGCTGTCCCTGATGGTAGGGACGAGGAACCTATTGGTAAGACTGGGATGGATGGGAGTAATGGGGATACTGCTGCTACTGGCTGCTATGGCCGACATGAGTAGGAGGCTGCTGCTGGAATGAGATGCCTCTGGTAGACCACCTGGATCCGGGATGATCGCGATGAATTCCGGGCTGTTGCTGGTGCCGGTCATACCAAATCCCGTTGACTTCCATCAACGGCTCCTGCTCATAAGGGGAAGGGAGAAGAAATGCCAGGGCCTGATCCGGCTGATACAACACCATCTGAGTGTCTTGAGGAGGTGGTGGATGAAAGTAGTGTTGTTGCTGTTGGACTGGCTTTGCCTGAATATAATGCACCAGGTAGTACTAGGCAAATGGCTAGGTGGAGCTGCTGCTTCTAAGATCAACCCGTGACCTGAGATGAGGCTGTGGAGCCGTCTGTGCCTCTTGGAGACACATGATCTGGGTCTTCAGGTCATTAAGCGTTTGTTCCAACTGATCTATCTGAGTGAGGCCCTGGCACTACTTCTTCTCTATAATCTCAATGCGGTCCAACTTCTCGTTTATAATACCCATGTCAGTTGATGATGAGTATGCCTGTGCTGCTGCTGCTGATGAAGTAGAATGACCTGCATCGACCCGTGCTATACTCTGGTAGGACACGACATGTGGGAGGGGCTTCACTATGTGTAGACCTGGTCTGGGACATCACCCTGTAGTTCTCTACCATCTCCTTGTAGATGGCCCAGACTTTGTCCTCATCCATGGCGAAATATGACCCCCCCACATGAGGCATTCACAAGACCCTCCAGCTCTGGTGTCAACCCACAAAAGAAGCTCTATACTAGGTTGGGCTTCGAATCTTGTGATGTGGACACTGGTTAATGAGCTCTCTAAATCGATCCTAAGACTCGTGGAACTGCTCGTTTGGGATCATGGTAAAATTGTTGATCATGGCTCTAGCTGCATTTGTCTGACTGAGTCGATAGTACTTGTTCAAGTACTTGATAAGGAGCTGCTCCTAGGTGGTAATGTACCTCCCCAAATGTTTTAGCCAGTAGGCTACTCTAGCAAACAATGAGAAAGGGAAGACAATCCTCTTGATCGTGTCCTCGTCCACGAATCTGTCATGGATAGTACTACATATCATCTCGAACTCCTGGAGATGAAGGTGCGACTCCTCGGTGGCAAGCCCATGGAACTTAAGAAAAAGCTGAATGGTCTAGGGGTAAATCTCAAAATCACCCAGGGTCTCCGGGAGCTGAATCCATCGATGGGTGAGAGTTGCACCCGAGCTGTTCAACTGCCTCATCGTGCGTGGTGGCCTCAGCTCTGGATGATCGTTTGGTCGTCCGTCTCCTCCTCCAGCTGCTCCTCCACCTACAGATATCTCTCCACCGGCTGGTCTTTACAGCTCTCCTCTACCGGCTCTGATCTCTGTAAGCTCTCGTCACAACTCTACCATGAACGCTCCCTGGTCTCTTATTTGTCTCTGCATGGTCTCCAGGGAGGCTAGAAGTCTGTTGTTGATGGCACCCTAATCAAGAATGTACGTGGAACCATGGGGCTGCTCGTTGATGCGTCCCTCACTGTTGGCCATTTCTCGGGTCTCTGCAAAGACAAACGACCCCAACTCAGGTCCCGTCAAATTTACCTAAATCTGTGCTGGCCTTTGATCTAGCACCTCAGGACTGGTAGAAGAAGGGTGGTCGAGGGGGAACATGGTGGTAGAAACCTCAGGATCGGAGAGCATGTCAGGGCTCTCCAAAACTATCCTAGATGAGTGGAAAGGATTGCTCAGGAGCCGTTCTATCAAAGGCATCCTAAGGGACCTCCTTCCCATCATCATGATATAGGGATTACGATGATGAGATCTGGAATGCAATCGGGATTAGAAATCAAACCCCCAATTCACCTATGCAACACTAAGCTGATGACCGTGAAAGCTCATCGTTAATCTTATCAATTTTATTTAGGTGATCAATCAATCTATCGGAGCGATTAAGCGAGCTGTTGGGAACTTGATGCTCCTAGGAGACTGGCCCAATCCTACAGTTAGTTTTTCTCAACCAGTACGGGTGTGGACCATTTACTGGCTACCCGATCTGCCCAATCTGCTAAGGAAGTCCCGGACCAATTATCGGCTAGACGGTGAAATCCTCATTGGAGAACAACCACAAAACTAGTAGTCTGAAAGGAGTTTAGGTATGGCTCTAGCCTAGTGTGCGAGTCAATTTCTCATCTCAGATAAACCAACCAATGAGGGGGTGTCTCTCCCCAAAATAAGAGATTTTATGATGAAGTGCACTTTAGGGTCCAATTTGCATTAACAATCCTAATTTTATTATTTTCACTTTTTTAGGTAATTTTCAAATAAAAACAACACCTGACGAATTTTTCGATTTCCTTTGCTTATTCCGAGTTCAAAAACTAGGGGAGGAAGTCGAAAAGGCTGATGTGCGATCAAATACAATGATGCATGCATAGATAGAAATGCATACCTGTCTCCAACACTCTACATGTAGGGTGTTCCACACATAAATTTTTATGCAGAAAATAAACTATATGATGCACGAAAAATCGGCCTTAGACGAGCAATTTCTAATGATCGTGAAGAACAAATAGCTAACTAATCAGAGAGAGAGAGAGGCATGAGTCCGGTCTCAAAGGTCGATCGGTGTCCGCCACAACGTATCTTACACACGTTGTATACGACCTCTAGTGGAACATGGTATCTCTAACAATCAAGTTAACTTTTTCTTATTTATTATTAGCTAGGTCCAATTACGATCGATAGGAACAGGAAAGCAATTAGGTGTTGGGCCTTAGCAGATTACGTCAGAATCACCAAAAATCCTAAGTCTAGGGGCTAAAACTTCGAGAATCAAATAGAAAGTAAGGCGATGAAATCAAAAACTACAAAAAATCCGATGAGGTCCCTAGAGCACACCGGTGCCCGGCGAAATAGACCCTGAATAGTCTGTGTCCAAGAGTGAGTCCAAGTCCAAATATTACAATATTAGTCTTTTGAAAAATAAACTATCCTATTCTATCTGTTATAACTGCCTCCTCCTACTCTCTTGCTCCTCCTTTATTGGTACTATAATAGAAAGTCGAAGCGTCCTCGGGCGGTCCCTCACACAAAAATCGAAACAAAAAAGATGCTAGACAACAATTATATAAATTAGAGAAAAGAGAAATAAGAGAAATAAAAATAAAAATGACTACTAAGTCGTGCTCCCCGGCAACGACGCCATTCTGTTGAGCGACCTACCGACTAAGGTTAAGTATCAAGAAAAGTCAATGGTCTTCGTGACCTCAATCAGTAGGCCAGCTCAACACGAAAAATGTGAGCCACTCAATAAAATAAAACAAACAAGTACAAACTGTAAGTGGTTTCGCTATTTATTTTACCTGGTATAACAACCAGGGTCGAACATAAGGAGCACGGAAATGTATGAAGTAGTCAAAATTCAGAAATGAAACAACATATTTTTGGTGATTTTAATTTACAAACTTTTGTAATTTTCAACAAGGAAGGAAAAACAACAAATAAGGAAACAAGGCAACACACAAATATGTTTGCATTTTTATTTATAGCTAAAAATGCTCAGAAAATTAATATAAAAATATTTTTGGGGTTTTAAACTTTTAAAGTGTTTTTGGTAATTTTCTGGAATTTTGCAAATGTTTCTGTTATTTTATAAAAATAAAATAGTGAATAAAACTGCAAACAGTGTACAACCAGGACTAAATTGCAAATTAAAATTACTTAAAATACCTAAAGTTCTGGGGCACAATTTTTTGACAAAATAGATATAAAATGATACAAATAGAAACTAAAATGAGGATTTTTGGATTTTTCTTAGTGTGTATAGAATTTTTATAAGTTTTTATGTATTTTACAATTTTCAGGATTTTTATAAGGGATTTTCAAACAAAAATGCTACTGTAGAAAAAAACAAAAAAACACAAAAGCAATAATTTTTGTAGAATTTTTAAGACACTTTTTAAAATTTTTCTATGGATTTTCAAAAATAGACAGTATACATTTTTGGGTTTTCAATTTTTCAAAAATAATAGATGCAAAGGAATAAATCAACAAATATTACACTAAATCCTACACGTCAACAAGAGTGAACAACAATTTTTAGGAAAATTTTGGGAATAATTTGGTATTTATTAAATTAAATAAGAGATAGATAGTTTACAAGGACCTACTAGCATTTAAAATAAAGATCCAGGCCAAATAGTAACACAGGAAAAATGTAGGGCCTAAATTACAAAAAGCCCAAGCGAACACGTGTACATCACATGAACCATGCTCACAGGGGCATGAATGAAAATATCAAAATCTTTCATTCATTCCATAACAGTATAGAAGTTCAGACTACTCTCTACAAATAACTTTAATAGCACATGTCGGAGCAGGTGAGTTCACACAAGATGTACTAAAATGCAAATCTCAAAAACTACGAGATCTAAACTGTAAGTTGTTTGTAGTAAAATTTTTATTTACTGCACTAATAAGAAAAGCATAAAAGTGTGAGGGTAAAATAGAAATATACCCCTGCAGATACACGTGGCACGTGTGGGAGGGGTCACTATCCTACGCCTCTGATAATTCCCAGCAGTCAATCTGACATCTCTGATCCGGTCAGCTATGTACGTGTCAGATGGCTCTAGGGAATCTGATCCAACGGCAGAAAAGCTGCTGGTAATGAATGGTCATGATGGAATCTGGCACAAGTGAGGGCATCCAATGATAAGCGGAGGATCTGGAAGAACAACCCCCGGATGAACTTCGATTGGCAAATGGAAGCGATCCACTTCTCTAATCAAGTCACCCAAGGGTCCTGGAGTGTCGTGAGGGTGCTCCGCTCACGGTGGTTGGCTCCGATGGAGGTGACGATGGTCGGATGGGGCCGGTGGTGAACTCCTCTAGGAGCTGCTCCTCCTGAGTAGCAAGGGCTCTAGACTGCTCCCCGGTGCACAAGGAGACCTGCAAAAGGAAGAGGTGGCCCGGGGCTATGCTCCGACTTAGGTTATTGCTTCAAAGGATAGGAAAAGCGATGGTGAATGGATTTCGACCTCCTGCGAAGGTGTGAGAAGGAGATATAAGCCTAATCCCGACTCGATGGTCGAGTCTCAGGGTGTTTGGGTTTGTGGCAAGGTTCGGAATGAGATATAGCGTACATCGGAGCGGATAGATGTAGGGAATGAGGCTCTGACCAGCTGGATGGAGTGGGTGGACATCGACGAAGATGAAATGAAAAGACAGATTGAAACGGGAGGTTCAGTTGATATAGGTTATACCTGAGGCTACTGACGTGCTAAACAAGATCAGGCGGAGATGGAAAGTTGGGTCTTGACCTCGATCGTGCTGTGGCAGGCGGGGAGGCTATACGCAGTGGAGACGTCCGACTACGTCGAGCTATGAGTCTCCAGGCGATTCCCTAAGGGTCCAAAGCCAGTGCTCCGATGGATGTCACTTCAACGAAGAGGGCTAAGGAAGAAATGGGGTGCAAGGAATGAACTGCAGCACTGTGATGCAGAAGAAAAGATTTTATAGGCATCTCGGGGGTCCAGAAAGATCAGCATGGAGTATAGAACCCTAAAGAGATCCAGATCAACCCAGGGATCCGCGTGGATCGTAGAGGTACGAGGAATCACGTGTCCAAGAATCGAGGTGAGTGGCGATCGGAGTCGGGTTGGGTAATTGGGAGAAAAGGCTCTGGAGAAGAGGTTTCGAACCGACCCTAATAGGAGGGGGTGTTGACTGGAGTCAACAAACCCTCCTGGACCAATCAGAAGCGGTGGAGGAAAATGACAAAAGCCAAATAGAGAGTTAATTTAAGATAATTAAATAAAAAATAATAAATGAATTTAAATGAAAAAGTGTATAATAAAAAAATGTTTGATAATTTTCGAAGTATTTTTTTTGCGATTTTTAATTATTTTTATGAAAAATAAATTAATGTATATACAATGTATAATATTATCTACATGTATAATATACATATGTATTATGTACAAGGAATTTTATTTTATTATTTCTACACAAATACCCTTATTTTATATTTTATTTATTTACAACATATTTTTAGGAGTATACAAAATAATTTCTATTTTGTTTTTATAAATTATATAATGGCATATAATAAATAGTGCAGGTAATATATATACGTGTGTTTTGTGCAATGAATGGAGGATTTTATTTTTATTTTTTTGATTTTTCGGATTTTTATATTACTTTTAGAAATATTTACAATGATGTAAAAATAATTCTTTAATTTTATTTTGTCAAAAATAGGTATGTACAATATAGATAAAAATATATAATACAAAGTGAGCCCTATCTCTCTCTACTTATTTTATTTTGCGATCAGGTCAAGGCTTGACCTTCTCTTGGGATTCGGGTCACTCTATATTTATTCTAAATACATCATTCTTTTTATTTTCCTTCATTCTTTTATTTTTGCACAAAAATGCATGCTAATTATGCAACATTAACACAAGCATGCAATTTTCTAAGTTATTGTATTTACAAATATTTACATGATGGTTTGCCAAGAAAAAGAGTTAAAATAAAAGAATAAAGAGTGAGAATCAGGGATTCATCAAGCCCCTCTTGTGCACCTGCACCTGCAAGGGGAAGAGGCACTTGGAGACGAAGATCCGGTCTCGATTATTCGGAGCTAAAATTAAAAGCAGCAGTGTGGATATGGATTTGACTTCCAGCGTACGTGGGGGAAGGATGTTGGGATCTGATCTCACTCCTACTGAGGAGATTTAGGGTGATCAGGATGCGTGGGAAGGAGGACTGTGATGTAGCAAGAATATCAATGCAGGTAGATGATTGGGAAGAGCCTCCAACTCGCTAGTTGAAGTAGCTCCGGAGGATGCCGACGGTGATGAAATAATTGAAAGGACTGTCGTAAAGAAAAGGAATGAATGCTACATGATGATCGGAAATGGAAGGCGAAGAACAACGAAGTGATTGGCAGGGTAGTGGCCTCGACTCGGCTGTAGAAGACCAAGGAGGCTTGTTGCGGTGGAGAGCCTGACCACGAAGTGGTTCAGCTCAACTCGGTACCAATTTGAGCTCCAAATAGCTCCGGCAAGGTCCTGTCACTACCCTACAGGTTCCGGTAGAGAGAAAGAGGTGAAGGAAGCGAACTGTCCCACACGACAGAGCAAAGGATGTGATTTATAGGGTTCCCAGGTGTCTAGATGATTCCATTGAAAACCTGCAATCTGAGGTGGATTTGACTGCCTAGGTATCCACAAAGGTCGTGGATCCTTGGGTAAGAATCAGGCATGTATGGCAAGGTAAGAATCGTCCGGGTCCGTACCTAGCACAGGAAGAGGTTGATGTGTATCAACGAACTTGGGTTGACTAATAGGAAAAAAGAATTTTGAAAATAAAAGAAAAATCAATTGAAAACAGTAAATGGCCTTTGAATAGAAAATGGTCAAAATAAATAATGTTAGTTATCTTAAAAACTATTTTCTATCATTTTTAGTAATTTTAATAATATATATACAATACTATATACATTATACATTAATATGTATAGGTTTAATATACCTATATGCAATATTTACATATTTTTATTTTTTATTTTTTACAAAAGTACATTATATTTTTTATTTATTTACAAAATAATTTAAGGAAAATAAATATATTTTTATTTGATTTTTATAACTTATTTATATAGTTTAAATATAATATTATACTCATTATGCACACTTTTAACATATTTACACAATAACCATTTAATATACTTTTTATTTTATTTACATAATGATTTTACAATTAATTTTATTATTTGTAACAACTTTTTTTTACAAGTTTTATTGAGAAAATAATTTACTTGAGATCATTTTATTGGTAAATAATATAAATATATAAGAGAATGGTGAAGAGTATTTACAAAATATATATAGAATAAATAGTAGTTGATATGAGCAATGGGAATTTTGGATAAATGAGGACCCTATCTCTCCCTACTTTATTCCTTCTCGATCACGTCAATTATTGACCTGATCTCTGGGTTCAGGTTAGTCTCTACTTATTACATAATTACAACCTTCTTTTTATTTCCTTTCTTCTTCTTCTTCTTTATTGTTTTACTTTGGATCAATAAATGTTAATTATACATTATTAACAAACTCATGGTGAATGACACTTTATTGATTTTAACATATATTTGCAGATGTTTTGTTAATGAATTTGGCTAAAATAAAAGAATAATGATGACAAATTATGGATTCATCATTCCCCTATACTTTAACTTTGTTATACTCTTAATAAACACTTATTAAAAAAAGAAGTGAAAACAAAAATAAAGAAAAGAAAAGGGAAGAAAGGAGAATCAATGTCAATTATTAAACTTATCTTCATAAAATTAAAGTATGGAGCTTGATCAGACCTTTGGATTATTAGTTTGGTGGATCCTTTTTGGGAAATAGATTTAAGACTCAACAACCCTTAAGTTCCGCAATTCTATGGTCAGGTTGCCTCAACAGTCAGGTTAGAATAATTCTACGCACGCAAACTCTTATGACTATGATCTATACTTGCACGATGTATGTGGAATATAGCTCTCCACCTCAAAAGTGGCATAGAAACAACCTCCCTCAACAAGGTAACTCTATTCCCCCAGTCTAGCAATTCTTTCCTCGAGGAGCAAGGAGATCCCTTCTATGTTGAAGTACAACCAGCTAGGGGTGTAAGAAAATTCTTAATCGATATTCGCTCAGGTTCGGCTCGCTAAAAGTTCGATTCAGATTTGGTTCGGAAATAAATGAACGGAACCTGAACACAAGTTTAGGCTCGATTAAATAAACCAATCGAACCTAAAAATCATAGGTTCGCTCAGGTTTGATTTGTTAAAAGCTCGATAAACATACACATATACATATTTACAAATTCTTATCTGTAGAAGTGGACTTGTTTTGAGATGAGTGGTTTTTATCCCAGGGTAAGTGAATTTGTCTAGAGATAGCTAGATATTTATGGGATAACTAGGTTTTATCTCGGTATAAACTATCCAAAAATAAATAGTCACATCATGTTTACAACATCTATCATCTATGGTCTAGTACTTTTCCCTTCTTTATCTTCAAATCAACAGAATAAGTACACACATTACTTATCGAATATCTCTGCATTATTCTTATTCCTTATCCCCATCTGAATAGATATAAAATATATTATAATTATACTTTTTTCAAAGAGATGAATCCTTATTAATTTAATTTGTCAAGAGATGAAGATGAGTTAGATAAAGAAAAAAACTAAATGAATCTTTATTCTAACTGTAAATATACATATATATATATATATTTCTCTTCTTTTCACTGCCTCTTATTAGAGAATTCTTAAGTTTGATATTCGCTTAGGTTCGATTCGTTTAAAAAGAGGTTCGATTCGGATTCGGTTCGAAAATAAACGAATCGAACCTGAACACAAGTTTAGGCTCGATTTAATAAATGAACCGAACCTAGAAAACATAGGTTCGCTCAGGTTCGGTCCGTTTACACCCCTAAGAGGGGGAAAGAAGAGAATGGACCGTGGCCAGTGTAGGCACATATCCCGTAGAGCTTGTCTAGTGTAGCCAAGTCCCGAGCTGCAAACTTTCATGAGATGAGACTTTGTATCACATAAGCTTTGCTAATTTTCCTATATACAGTCCAACCAGCATTCTATTTTCAATCAGGCCTATCATATTTTTTGGAGTTTTTTTATTTTTTAAACATATATACAAGAGTTTTTCTTCTTGAGCCAGTAGACTATCTCTCTTTTGAAGCATTATTGCAACCCACAACGTCCCGTCGTTAAACATCGTCACCACTAGACCAGGTCGAGATGCACTACCCTCCCTAGACGAGGATGAGTGTTTCCACTAGTTGTTGCACACCCGTGTGCTACTCCAAGACAAAGAATTCTGCCTCGTTACCACTTCATCTATGTTGTGCTACGTGTAAAGTGCGTGTCCAAGTCAAGCCACTATCTGTAAGGGTCATGCATGCCTCAAAATATTCTACTTAGATCAATCAAGATGACATGTGAACATAGCCTTGTGGACTCAAAGAATTAAGTCACTAGACATGAAAAGTCTCAACTCCAAATACTTTAAGGTTCCTCTGAAGTCAAGAGGATTAAGGTTTTAACCAAGCCTCGTTTTTCAATTTTATTCCATATTAGTATAAATGTCAACAATTACTCTGAAACATGCATATGCACATGCAAATGCAGGAATAACAAAAAATCCTTTTTGTGGGAATCTTTCAGAATACGCAAAATCTTATGAAATTTTTATTTCTTTTTCTAAATTTTAGGTATTTTGAAAAAGAAGGAAAAGAAAATAAAGTGTTTACAATCATTTGCAAAACTTTGTACATGTTTACATAGATTTTTATACAAAAACATTATAGAAGATCTATACACATTTTGGACAAGATTTTACAAAGAGAATATTTACAAGTTTTATGTACAAGTTTACAAGTAGATTTTATCTACAACTTTTATTAAAGGATTTGATACATGAATTTTTATATATAGATTTTAATTTACAAAAGAATTTTATTTGACAAATAATTACAAATTATTGCAGCTTTTACCCCCACGTGAATTTTACAAGTTTACAAAGTAATTTTTATACCCATAATTTTTATAATCCACATGACAAAATATTTTACAAAAATTTTACAAACCATTTTACAAAACTTTTTCAAATCATTTTCAAAATATTTTCAAAACTAATTTTACAAACTTTTTACAAACAATTTTACGAACCTGTTTTGAAATCATTTTATTTTCAAACATTTGACAAACATTTTCTCAATATACATAATTTTTATAAAAAATGATTTACAAACATTGTACAAACAAAACAATTTTATAAAAATTTTGTACAAAAATAATTTTGCAAAGGTTTTTACAAACATTTTACAAAAAAAATTACAAATTTTTTTACAAAAGAGTTTATAAACAATTTTGCAAACATTCTTCAAATTCCATATTTATAAATAATGGCCATATTATTAAACACTAAAGTAGGAGTTGTGGCTAATGTATATATACAATATATGACACCCCCTATACTTAGCTCAAACTATGCCCTCATAGTGATCAGAGAGGGACGAAGGAAGACATAACTCATGCTAAGTATAGAAAAGTGATAAGAATCCAATGCTACAACGACTTAAAGAATAACAAATGAAATGAATGGAAGTCAGTGATCTCTCTATACTTAGGATCAAATAATCCTAGATATAGAAGAATATACAAGAGTGGAAGACCGAGGAAGAGAATGTATATGAAATCAACGACTCGACCTGTCCCCCCTATGCTTAGGATAAAAGATCCCTAAGTATAGAAAAGAATATCAACAGTTTAGGGACAAGTGAGGGAGCACTCAATGAAGTGAAAAACATATATTACCTCCCCTATACTTAGGGTCGGATGTCCCTATGTAAAGGCAACAAATACGTAGGTAATAGAACAAAAAGAAATATGAACAACATAAGTTCAACACCCCCTATAGTTAGGATAAAGCGCATCCTAAGTATAGAAGAAATCCTAAACGAGACATGGGGTGTTAAACAAAAATGAAAGAAAGAAAGAAAGTAAAAGAGAACATGGACATACAAAAAGGCAGATGGAAGTGTAAATCAGGTATGAGATGCAAAATATGAGAATCAAAGAACACATCTCATGTAAAATGAACAGGAGCAACATCAACGATCAACGGGTCATCATCAAGAAAAGGCTTTAGATGTTGATCGTTGACCTGAAAGGGAGACTTAGAAGATAACTCGGATATGTCAATATTGTTGTTGTTGTGCACCTTTCTGACAAGATATGGTCCCTTCTACTTGATCTATAATTTCCCTGAAAACAATCTCAATCTAGCTTCAAATAGCAATACTCTCTGATTCGGCTCAAACTACCTATGGATGATGTGTGAATCATGCCATATCTTCACTCTGTCCTTATACTATAGGCTACTTGAAAAGGCTATATCTCTAAGCTCCTCCAGGTCTACCAACTCTTCTCTCCTCTGATTTCCTATACTCTTTGGATCCAATAATATCTTTTTGACTGCCCATAGTGACTTGTGCTTGATCTTAACATGTAAGTGGCTTGTCTAGCCATAAATGAGTCGAAGTGGAGATGTACCCAAAGGAGTCTTGAAGGATGTCCTATAGGCCCACAAGATCGAGCCTAAAAGTTGTGACCAATACCTTCGGTATGTGCAGACAACCTTATGTAATATCGTCTTGATCTCCTGATTTGAAGCCTCAACAAGACCATTCGTCTGTGGATGATATAGAGTGGCAACCCTATGGTCTATGTTGAACTTGTTAGCAAGGGCCCTTATCTTGTCGTTGATGAAATGAGTACCCCCGTCAAAAATTAGAACTCAAGAGACCTCGAATCGTGATATGATATTCTTCCTTAGAAATCAGCAAACAATCCTTGCATTAGTGGCCTGAGTAGGGATGGCCTCAACCCAACGACTCACATAATCTACAACCAACAAAATGTACTCAAACACCTAACTTTTTGGGTATGGGCCCATAAAATTGATGTCCCATGCATCAAAAACCCCACAGAAGTGAATGGGTTTCATTGACATCATGTCTCTATAACCACAACTACCCGTCCTCTAATAGTCAATACACCTCTTCACGAATTCATCTGAATCCTTGAAGAGTATTGGCCACTAAAGGCGAGATTGGAGAAGATTTTGTGCTGCCCTTCTCCCTAAATGATGTCCTCCTACCTCAAGCTTGTGGCAATAGGAGGGGACACTGTAGTGCTCCTCTCGAGGAATACACCGATGCCAGACACTATCCCCTCCTTCATGGTAAAAAGTGGGATCCTGCCAATTGTACGACTTGGATTTCACAAGGAAAGTCTCAAGTTGCTGTTTGGTCCAACCTTGTGGAACTTTCATGGCAAAAAGATAGTTCACAATGTCAACATACAAAGGGAGAGAGGTGATAGAAAGAATCACCTTGTCTGGGAAAGTCTCAATAATAGGTGTGATTGTCTCAGAATCCTCAAGATGCTATAATCTGGAGAGGTGATCTGCCACCACATTCTTCACTCCAGGTTTATCCTTAATCTCCATATCAAACTCTCAAAGTAGAAGGATCCATCTAGTCAATCATGCCTTGGCATCCTTCTTAGCCATTAAGTACCAGATGGTGGTATGATTAGTGTATATAGTAAACTCTAGATCCAAGAATGTAAGATATGAACTTATCCAAAGCAAAGACTACTGCTAGCATCTATTTCTCTATAAGAGTGTAGTTCCGTTGAGTAACATCCAAAGTCCTGCTTGCTTAATGAATGGAAAAAGGTAAACCATTCCTCCTCTATACTAAAATAACCACTGTGGCAAAATTTGATACATCTGTCATGACCTCGAATGGGAGAGACCAATGGCTGAAGGAAAGGAGTCTAGACAACCAGGTACTTAAGAGTCTCAAATGATGAAAGACACTTATCATCTGAAAGGAACTCAGTGTATTTCATGACAAGATCAATAAGCGGTTGGGCAATATGATTGAAGTCTTGAATGAATCATTGGCATAAACTGACATGCCCCATAAAACACCACAAGTGATTCAAATTGGACGACTGATTGAGCTTCTTGATAATATCCATCTTGGCCAGATCGACCTCCATGCACCTATTGGAGATGATGTGACAAAGGATTGTCCCTTGAGTCATCATAAAATGATTCTTCTCCAAGAAAGAACCAGGTTGACCACAATGCATCATTGAAGCACATGATTTAGGCAAGAAATACAAGCATCAAAGCCATCGTTGTAGACCAAAAAATCATCCATGAAGATCTATAAATAGTCACCCACCATGTCTGAAAAGATGGAAGGCATGCACCTTTGGAATGTAGTCGGGGCATTACATATTATAAAGGGCATCCATCTAAAGCATACATCCCAAATGGACATGTGAATGTCATCTTGTCCTGGTCTCTTGGCACAATTACCACCTGATTATACCCCGAGTACCCATCAAGAAAGCAACAGTGACTCTTCGCATCTATTCCCTCAATAATTCAATCAATGAATGGTAGCAGGAAGCGATCCTTCTTGGTGGCATGATTCACTCGTATGTAGTCCATACAGACCTGCCAAGAAGAGCGTACATGGGTAGCAATCTCCTCTCCATCCTTATTCATAACTATAGTGATACCCGTTTTCTTGGGTACCACATGTAATGGGCTATAACCCATTTGGAGATGGAGATGGGGCAGATAAAATTGATGCTCCACCACTTGGATATTTCCTTCATAACCACCTCTCAAAGATTCGAGTTTATCCTGCTTTTAAACTCACGAGATGGCTTGGCATCATCCTCGAGATAGATGTGGTGTGAGCACAGAGCCAGACTTATCACTTGGATATCTACAATAGACCAACCAATTGCCTTGCGGTTTCTTTCAAGAACCTCCATTAAACGAGATTCTTAGTCATCAGTCAAATTTGCTTAGATAATGTCTGGAAACTTATTTGGCTCTCCTGTAAGGAGCCTGTACATCATGCTCTATGGTAAGGTCTTCAATTCTGGTCACGTGGGAATCGGAAAATTTGGCCTATGAAATGTCTACGTGAAAGCTACCAGATCTGAATGTAAAAACTATTGATGCTCCTCTGAACTTTACGAAGACTACTCTATTGGTGTCTCTATCAACTGCATTAGCAATGTCTCTGTCGTAGCTGTAGGCTATGCAGAATTCAAATCTTTTACAGTCAAAGTCCATGTCTGAATTGGAGGGATCAGAACGATAAGAAATTAAATCAGCTTCGTTAACCGAATCGATATCACTAACCTTTGTGGTATCTTGTTCTAAAAGTGCACTCTCCAAACTCTTGTCAGCTGGCATATGTAAATATGCTAATTCTGAAGATATGACAAGAGCTCGTGAATCCTCATATGCCAAACTGCTTCATCATTTGTAATCACAAAGTCGCATTCATGGTGGATGACCGTCTCTAAATCTGTCATCTGCTCTGAGCTAGCTGAATCTCTAGCTCTCAGTCCCTTAATCATCTCTATTTGTATGCTTTCGCCCTCGAAGTGAAAGTATACCTTCCTGTTATCATGATCCAACACATTCTTTGTTGTCACCAGGAAAGGTCGGCCCAATATGATCAGGGCATATGTCATGCATTCAGGGATCTCCATGTCCAATACGACGAAGTCCACATGGAATTTAAGGCCATGGATGGTGAAGATAGCATCCTTCAGTAAACCATTCGGTCTCTTAACAAATCTCTCTGCAAACTGAAGTACAATCCTGCTCTGTCTAAGTGGACCAAACTCGAAGCGATCGAGTAAGGCTGCCGGAAGAAGGTTGATAGAAGAACCGTTGTCTATTAGAATATGATAGAACTGTTGCTCATGTATGTGGCATTGACATACAGAGCCCCTGCATTTGGCCTCTTGGCTGGTAAATGGTTCTAAATAGCAAAGCATGTGGCATGGGTAAGCACATGGATCTCTACACTGTGGTTGCACCTCTTCTTCCGATGGACTATGGTCTTTTCTCTTAGATTCTTCTAAAAGAGAGGGATGTGCTCTGATGAGCCTCGATTTCACCCTTCTAATTATGCATAATTAACATGTTCGTTGTAGTCAGGTAAAATTGGATGTGTCAAAAGATCGCTTGATTAAATTATCCATTAATAACAAGGAAGCGGTCATATTTATATTTTGCTTGGGCAAGCCCAAGGTCGAACATAGGAACACGATCCTCTTAAGTGATTTATCTAAACTTTTATTACTTGAATTAAGCGATGAATTAATAATATGAAGGTCAAGTTACATGAAGACACAATTCATAAATAAACATGAAGAATGCATTTTTTTATTTGATTTTTTAGGGTTATTTACATACATAACCCTAAGTAATATCGTAACTACCCCAAGTACCCTTGATAATCATAAATTATATAAGAAACCCCAAATATTACTCTGTCTCACACCTATAACCTTCTGTTAGTTTCAACCGTTAATCCTAACCTAACCATAGAATTAATCTAACCTAGCAACAATCCAACGGTTAAAAATAAATCCAACTAAAAGGAAAAAGAACTCCTTACTCCTCCAGGAGGGCCCCCACCTCCTACTAGCTCCCAGGCAAGTTGGTCGGCGGGGGCTTCCAGGCGGTTGGTCAGCGGGGGCTCGAGCGGAAGCTGTAGGCGGGTTGGTCGGAGTGGGCTCCAGGCAGTTGGTCAGTGGGGGCTTGAGTGAAAGCTACGGAGGGTTGCGAGCGTGGAGTGGAACTTGTAGGAGGGGGGGCCTTCCAGGGGGTGCGTAGGCAGGGAGGGAGGCGTGGTGCACCAGTGAAGTTAGGGAGGGTGGGGCACAACACTTGGGTCGGTGGGGCAGGGAGGGGCACGGAAGGGGGTGGTGGGGATGTGCACGAGGCATAGAAGGAGCTAGTGGCAGGTTGACCGGCAGGTGGGGGGAGGTGGGGGTGCCACTTGGATGACGAAGAGGGGAAGGAGGGGGCTGTATCTTCTGCATCTCATGGAAGAAGCAAGAGTTGGCGGCGTCAGACTGATTCTTCAGCAGACCATGTTCCAGTTGTGAGAGATAATGATATCGATGAATGGATTAAACAATCATCATTAGGTGATGAAATAGCCAAACAGAGCTCATACTCTTTGTCTCCTTGTTCTGCTAGTCACCATCCTTCTGGGTCTGAGGCAACATTGATGAGTGGTTCCGATTCTGTTTTTCCCATTCCTCCTATGATTATTTGTCCAAATCCTCAGCAAAGGTCAGGAAGTGGTTCAAATTCATATTTCAATGCTACAGGCCCTCCGGTTCCTTATTTCATACTTGGCTACAAATATCCTTCTGATTCTGGAGCCTCTGATGGGATGGTAGAGCAATCAAATGGGATTTATGCAAATCAATCAAACTCACTGTTTAGGGATTCAGATTCGAGTGAAAAATCTGAGCAATCTGAAGTATTTGTTTCAACTAATCTTATGAGGAGGTCTCCACCTAGGGTTGCAGCCGGAGGAGCGGGTGGGGGTGGGCTGGTCGGCTGGCGGGAGAGGGGAGATGGGGCGTCCAGCTGGCGGGGGTGGCGGATTTACTACTTGGAGGATAAAGAGGGAAGGAAGAGGAAGGGGATGGTCTTATTTGTAAATAATTGAAAGTTAAAGGGTACAACATATAGAATAAGTGATGGATACCGTCATTGTTAATGGGAAATTGGATGAAAATTAACACGTGGTTATGGGTGTAAGAGTTAAGCATAACTCAAGGTCTTGGGTGTAATTCGTGATTATCGAGGGTATCTGGGGTAATTAAAATATTACTCAGGGTTATGGGTGTAATTATTTTAATACATATGAAAGCAGATGCAAATGATTATGCATGCAAGTGTGCGAATATTCCTTAATCAGATAAAATCCATGAGTAAAAAATTCAGCTCAACTTCAACATTGAATAACTAAGCAAGTTTCATTGAAATTTTGACCCAAGGCATAAAACAAATTACATAAAGGACACTCCACAAAAAAAACTAATCTTCGATATCTAGAGTGTCAAATCAGAAAACAAGTTATGCCTTTAAAAAGATAAAAAAACGAGCTTCGAAACGCCACTGAAATCAACTCTATCGGAGCTAGGATGCTCAAGATATTCACAAATGATACCAGTGGCATAAATGCAAGAAAACATGAAGATAACTTGCAAACATGTCCCTAGGAGGGACTAAAATGTAAATAAAATTAAGCATGAGAACTTCCCTATAATTTACCCACACGCGAAGGGTATATTTGTAATTATTGGAACTAGGAGGGGGTCGGGTGCAAAATACCCCAGGCACGTGTGGATTGCACATGCTTACTGGACCTATCTACAATTTGAAGAACCAGCAGGGGCCTCCATGCAAAATACCTCGCACCCACATGACCGAGCACATGAGGAGGCGAGATTCGGCTGAAGTGTCGGTTTGGAAATGCTTCGGCTAGGCTCAGCGTGCGGCTCTGGCTCGTGCAAGGCTCGGGGACCTGAGCATGGAGATTTGGTCCTGAGGCTCGGAGCAGACACGTGGGCTGTTGTGGACCACCCGATCAGAAGATCGGATGGTGGTTGAAGGAGTGCCTTTGGCTCGATGTGGCCTAACTTCAGTCCTCCGATCTTCGACATCTGACGGTATCTGTACAATATCAGGAAGAAGACGTGGCTCATTTTGGGTTGTCTGATCTGGCAATCGGACCGTAGTTGTACGTCTAGGTTCCTCGTCTCCTATGCAAGGCTGGTGGCGATCTTAGAGCTCCAGTGATGTCGCACCGACTCCACCTCCTTCTAGAGATCATGGTGTAGCTCCGTGGAGACATTTGGAAGGTCGGAAACCATCTTCAAAGCTCAAGGAAGATGTTGGAGGTCATGGAGGAGGTGGGAGAAGCCTGTACGCCGGAGGCGGAGCTCGTAATTTCTGCTCTGATGATACTTCGACCATTGCACCAATGTGATACCTGCAATAGTTAGGAGATAGATGAAGCTTCGTGCGGGAATGAACGTGAGTGGATTGAGGGTCGTGTGGTGCGAAGAATCAATTGGCCCGATCATCTTCTCCGATGAAGTAGAGAAGAGGTCGTTCGAGGTGGTTTGAGGTAGTGGAGGAGCTAGAAAAGGATTAGAGGTATGTGCGTGGGAGATGGATGTGCATGAAAGCTTAAGAGATAATCCATGGTGGGTGAAGGTGCATAGGGAAGGTTAATTAAATCAGAGAAATTAAAGAAAAAAATCCAACGAAGAATCGAAAACTTAGCTGGTCGGAGTTTGATGAAGGCGGCAACCATGCTGAGCTCCGAGGGGAGCTCTGGTCATCGCTGGACTCCGAGGACCCCTTGGAGCAGCTTGGGGGGGGGACTAAGCACCACATACCTCGCCAATATCAACCAAGAATCGACGCCAGGGGCGTCTATTGCCTTCGCGCTCCATAGCGCTTCCTCGCTGTCACTGAGGAGCAGAGGCTTGCTAGGCGGAGCCCCTCGTAAAGGCGGACGAAGTGTGTGAGCAGCGACAACTACGTATTTAAAGGGGGGTATCAGTTCCAAGTGGTTGACATCATGAGTTGAGTGGTAGATATGGAGTGAGAGGGGCAGTTATGTGACGACCCACGAGGCTCGCGGGGATGAGGGAAGATGTGGCTATGTCATGGGGTGGTTACTGAGAGGAGAGGTTGACAGAGATGGAGGAGAAAATGGAAAAAGGGGGAGGCTGTACGCAAAGGCGGAGAACGTGGGTGAGGGGGTCTCCGGAGGTTGACGAAGGTCTCGTGGCCCTTGGATCTCACGATCCAACGGCTACGATGGGGGGCACTAACGAGAGGTTGAGATTAGATCTAGGGTGGTACAATCGGGTGGTCGTGGAAAGCACCACGTGTCGTGCGCATAGGAGGGCGGAAGTAGACGACGATGATGAGATCAGGGTTATGATCGAAGGGCTGAGGTTCGAAGATGGAATGAGTGCTTAAGATGGTGGCATCCAAAAGGGGATCGAGCGGGTTGGGATGTTGGACACGTGACAAGCTGAGATGAAGGCGCTAAAGGACGACATTGATTTTATATGGAGAGGATAGGATGGTGAAAAAATGAGGTGGAAACGTGCGGCATGGATGCGAAGCTCAAGAAGGCCATCCAACGGCTGAAGGGGGAGGGCACGCGGCGCACGGTGAACGGGCCATGTGGCGCAACCAGAGAGTGCCACATGGCTCAATCAGATTATTTAGATATAGAAGTTGAGATATGAGGGAGAAGAAGACCGGATTTGGAAAAACTCAAAACATGAAGTTGTAGATCTCGATGATCTCTACAAGTTTCATGTTGACCAAAAACGTGATGAGGTCAAACAGAGGGAGAAAAATTTTTGTGAGCGTTTTTAAGGTATAAAAACACTACGAATTTTTATTCTGTTATTTTTTTGTATTTTTAATTTATTCCATGACTCTGCTATAAACAATGATTTTTCTGGTTTTTATTGACATAAGTTTAAGCAAGGGTGTTAATAACTGCAAATTAGTGACATGAAACTGGGTTTCATCAACCTCATATACTTAAACTTTGCTCATCCGCGAGCATCTTAAAAATGAACGAGTTGAATTAACCCGCTTGTGCATGCACGTAAAGGATCTGATCCGTTCAAAAACTCCCAATTTTGGAGATCAAAATCTAGAGCTCACCCCAATCTTAATCAAGAGGCATCCAAACCCTCTAGTTTTCCAGACTCTCTCTTGTTTACATATAAGCTAAGGATATGAACTTAAGTGTTGACCGTGATCACGAGAGTAGAGTCACAACGTCACCCAAGGTCCCAGTCCAAAAAATTCTCCTAAGGACCCAATCCTCAACAGTAGTGAATAAATCAATTATTGCGTCCAATCCATCATCTCTTTAGTTGTCAGACTTAGAAGTGTAGGTGGCAGGCCAGTGGATGGAGGGTTTAGGATTGTGTCATTTCTTCTCTTCCTCTCATTAAAACAAGGATCCTCTCAAGTGCCTTATTACTCAAAACATGTTTTTGGTGTTGATCAGTGCATCCATCAAAAGAAGTTGGAGTCGTCTACACTTGTTTTCCTGTGAATACATCGGGCTATGCCTTTTTTTGAGTACATATCGTACCTTCTACACCCAGACTTGTAGCATTTACGATGCAGAGCCCTTTTTTGGTGCAAGCCCAACTCATGGCCCTAATAGCAGTGGTCCAAGTGGACACTTTGAAATGTTTGGGAGGGCTCGCCTTTGGTGGAAGCTCTTTGATGATTTACTTTGTGGAATGAGAGCATTTCTTTCAACATTGATATTTCATTGCTTTGTATTGTTTTGGCTAGCTCCATTACTTTTACCAAGAGTTTGCGCACACTGATTAACGTTTTTATTTTATTTATACCCTGGCACTTAGGTAGATGTCTAGAGATTAGTACAAGAACCAAGTTTTCATACTGGCTAAAATGTTGACACTCAAGTTTCATGAAGTCGTATATGATTCTATCCCATCCTTGAGCATCATTAGATCAAATCTAGACTTGAATCCCTAATCCCAGTCCCTCAAGTGAAATTTCAACTCATCTCATCGAGACCGCATTCGTGCATGTGATGTGCTGATCATATTCATAAGGTAGAGACTAAACATGCTATATAGCACGCAAATCTGGCTAACTAGGGAAATGTGGATATTTAAGTCTATGACCCTGATGGCTAAGACTGGTTAACCTAAGATCTCAAGAACTCTTCAACTGAGTGTCCTCGAACATTTCTGATCTTGTGTGGAAGTAGGGGATTTAATCCAACTCCTCCATTCATTTTTTTGAAGACATTAAAAGGCATACTGACTGCCTAAACTCAAATGAGTAGATGCATCTACTTTCAGCCAGTATAGTTGTAAGTACATGCCGTAGAACGGAACCCGTTGCTTGAGGACCGTGCCATACGCGATGTCCTCTAAACCACCTACTCTGACAAGGGAAAACCCTCAATGAAAAGAAGCTACTTATTTGCATTTAGTAGTCCATTTGACTTTCAAAGGATTTTTGGTTTTTTTATGGGTTTATTGGATAAAGTTAGAACACAAGTTAGACTCATTTTTCTTGAAATCAAGAATGTATTTTCAACACCATGTCACAAATATAGATTTTTTAAAATTTTCAAAAGATTTCTCAAAATAAGAGAAACTCTTTTTCCAAATTATTTTCAAAAAATATTTTACTTGAAAATAACATAACATAGTATAGAAAAATCTTGAAAACATTTTGTCTACTTAGATCAAAAAATTTTTTTAGCCCAAAAAATTTTAAATTTTTCAAAAATTTTTAAAATATTGCTAAAGTACATATACTGTATATTCGGTATACCCCCTATATTTAAACTTTGCTACGCTCATAGCACTAGATGATGTAAAGCCATAGCTCTATTTAAGTATAAAAAAATATACGGGAACTAAGGAGGATGCCCCCTATACTTAGGTTAGAAATAACCTAAGTACATGAATGGAAAGATGAGTAAGAGAAATAACGGGGACTTAGGTTCCCCCCTATACTTAGGCTGAGAGTAGCCTAAGTATAAAGATTGATAATTTATGTTGGGTTGACCTGAGGGGAACGAAGGAGTTAGGATGGATATACAAATGAGCAGATGAATCTTCAGAGATGAATGGAGTACCTAATGTCAAGGGGAGGGTGTCGGAGCAATTAAGGATCAAACAAGCATGCAATACCCTTTTATCTCACCAGCTCACATGTGAAACCAACAAATGCCGGTTAATTATCTTGTCATTTTTATTAGTGATAAAACATTCTAGTTTACGTGAGAAAAATATCAAATAAAACCAACCTACGTAAACAAGGATGTTGCTCTCCCAAAACATTATTTTACTGCATTTAAGGTTGACTTGCAATTAACAATCCCAATCATTTGCTTAAGGTTATCACTAATTAAAGGTGTGCACATAAATCAAACAACCATCCTCTACCACTTATTCTCAATTTCCATTAACCTAGGTGATCAAGCCAGGAAGGGAGGTCGAGAAAAAGCCATGCAGTTGATGAAAATCATGATCTAGGCTAAAAGAGAAAACATGTAGTGCCTTGAGCAAATTTCGTGAAAACATGGACTGAATTAAAAATCAAAACCAAATATATGAAAGTCGACAAGAAACCGCACCTAACATGCTTCTATTAGCAGGGAAGAACATCTTTTAAATTTGGCTAAGTGAAGCGATGTTTATGTGCGTCTTGCTTAAATGTGTGTCCTACCTACGATCAAAACACATAAAATAAAAATGTGCAAGAAGCTCGGTGAGCCGCGTGCCTGATCCTAGGTCGACACTCAAGTGGGACGATCCCCACACAACCACGAAGAACTTCGTTCATTTACAAGCACGAGTCTTCAAACAAAGACCGCTGTAAAGACAATTATTACATTAAAAATAAAAATGCAAGACACATTTTTTCTTTCTTCTTCAACTTTTCTCCAAAATTTACTTCTACGGCTCCTCGCAGCGGGGAACACCTTTTCCTCGCCTCCTTGAACACCAAAGGCCCTGACACAAAAACAAGAGTTAGATATCTATCAAAGAAATTATCAATTATAATGCATGATAAACACTTGTCCTATGAATTAAAAACTAACACTTAATTAAATAAATAAAAACCCAAATAAAACTAAAGATGAGTCGTGTCCCCATCAACAACGCCATTTGACGAGCCACGATTTCACACTTCTAATTATGCATAATTAACATGTTCGTTGCAGTCGGGTAAAATCTGATGCGTCAAAAGACCGCTTGATTAATGTATCCATTAACAACAAGGAAGCGGTCAGATATATATTTTGCTTGGGCAAGCCCAAGGTCGAACTCAAGGACACGAGCCTCTAAATTGATTTATTTAAACTTTTATTACTTCAATTAAGCGATGAATTAATAATATATAGGTCAAGTTACATGAAAACACAATTCATAAATAAACATGAACAATGCATTTTTATTTGATTTTTTTATACATATGAAAGAAGATGCAAGTAAGTATACATGCAAGTGTGTGAATATGCCTTAATCAGATAAAATCCATGAGCAAGAAATTCAGGTCAACTTCAGCATTGAATAACTAAGCAAGTTTCATTGAAATTTTGACCCAAGGCATAAAACAAATTACATAAAGGACACACCATGAACAAAATTAATCATTAAACTCTAGAGTGTCAAATCAGAAATCAAGTCATGCCATTAAAAATATAACAAAACGAGCTTCGAAACGCCACTAAAATCAACTTGATCAGAGCTAGGATGCTAAAGAAATTCACAAATGATACTAGGGGCATAAATGCAAGAAAACATGAAGATAACTAGCAAACAGGTCCATGGGAGGGACAAAAATGTAAATAAAATTAAGCACGAGATCTTCCCCATAATTTACCCACACATACGAGGGTATATTTGCAATTATTGGAACCCGGAGGGGGCGGGTGCAAAGTACCCCAGGCACGCGTGAATTACATGTGCTTACTGGACCTATCTGCAATTTGAATAACCAGCAGGGGCCTCCATGCAAAATACCCTGCAGCCACGTGACCGAGCACATGAGGAGGCGAGGTTCGGCTGAAGCGTCGGCTCGGAGGTGCTTCGGCTAGGCTCGACATGTGGCTCTAGCTCAGGCAAGGCTCAGGGACCCGAGCCTGGAGATTTGGTGCTGAGGCTCAGAGCGGACACGTGGGCCGTTGTGGACCACCCAGTCAAGATGATCGGATGGTGGCTGAAGGAGTGTCGTTGGCTCGACGTAGCCTAACTTCAGCCCTCCAATCGTTGACATCTGATGGTATCTGTACAAGATCGGGAAGAAGATGTGGCTCATTGTGGGTCATCCGATATGGCAATCGGACGGTAGCTGTACGTCCATGTTCCTTGTCTCCATCGCGGGGCGGGCGACGATCTTAGAGCCTCGACGATGTCGCACCGACTCCTCCTCCTTCTAGCGATCTTGGGACAACTCCGTGGAGGCATGTGGAAGGTCAAAACCATCTTCGAAGCTCAAGGAAGCTGTTGTAGGTTCTGGAGGAGGTGGGCGAAGCCTGTACGCCGGAGGCAGAGCTCGCGATTTCCACTCCAATGAGACTCCAGACATTGCGCCATTGTGACACATGCAATATTTAGGAGATAGCCGAAGCTTCGTGCGGGGATGATCGTGAGTGGAATGAGGGTCGTGCAGTGCGAAGAAACAATTAGCTTGGTCATCTTCTCCGGCGAAGTAAAGAAGAGGTGGTTCGAGGTGGTTAAAGGCTGCGGAGGAGCGAGAGAAGGGTTGGAGGTATGCGCGTGGGAAATGGATGCGCAGGAAAGCTTAAGAGATGATCCATGGAGGGTGAAAGTACATAGGGAAGGTTAATTAAATCAGAGAAATTAAAGAAAAAATGAAAAGGAGAATCGAAAACTTACCTGGTCAGAGTTTGATGAAGGCAGTGGCCTATGCTGAGCTCCGATGGGAGCTCGGGTCTTTGCTGGCTCCGACGACCCCTCGGAGCAGCTTGGCGGGGACTGAGCACCACATGTCTGATCGATATTAGACAAGGGTGGATACTGGGGAAGTCCGTCATCGTCGCTCTCCAGAGCGCTTCCTCGCTGTCACCGAGGAGTAGAGGCTTGCTGGGCGGAGCCCCTCGTAAAGGCGGACGAAGTGTATGAGCGACGGCGATGGCATATTCAAAAGGGGGTTATCGGTTCCAGGTGGTTGACATCATGAGTTGAGTGGTAGATATGGACTCAGAGGGGCGGTTATGTGATGACCCATGAGGCTCGCGAGGATGAGGGAAGATGTGTCTATGTCGTGGGGTTGTTACTGAGAGGAGAGGTTGGCGGAGATGTTGGAGAAAATGGAAAGGGGGGGGGGGGGGAGGTTGTGTGCAAGGTGGAGAACGTGGGTGAGGGGGTCTCCAGAGGTTGACAAATATCTCGTGGTCATTGGATCTCGCGATCCAACGGCTACGAGGAGGGCACTAATGAGAGGTTGAGATTAGATCTTGGGCGTACGATCGGGTGGTCGTGGATAGCGCCACGTGTCGTGCGCATAGGAGGGCAGAAGTAGACGGCGATGATGAGATCAGGGTATGATCGAAGAGCTGAGGTTCGAAGTTGGAAAGAGTGGTTAAGATGGCGGCATCCAGAAGAGGATCGAGCGATTGGGATGTTGGACACGTGGCAAGCTAAGATGAAGGCGCTAAAGGACGACCGTGATTTGATCTGTAGAGGATCAGATAGTGAAAAAATGAGGTGGAAACATGCAACATGGATGCGAAGCTCCGGAAGTCCATCCAACAGCTGAAGGGAGAGGGTGCGTGGCGCACGGCGAACGGGCCACGTGGTGCAACCAGATAGTACCACATGGCCCAATCAGATTATTTAGACAAAGAAGTTGAGATATGAGTGATAAAAATGCCGAATTTGGAAAAACTCAAAACATGAAAGTTGTAGATCTCGATGTGCTCTATAAGTTTCATGCTTACCAACAACGGAGATAAGGTCAAACACGGGGATAAATATTTTTGTGAGTGTTTTTAAGGTATAAAAACATTACGGATTTTTATTCAATTATTTTTTTTTGTATTTTTAATTTATTCCATGACTCTGCAATAAATAAGGATTTGTCTGATTTTTATTGACATAAGTTTAAGAAGGGGGTTAATAACTGCAAATTAATGACATGAAACTGGGTTTCATCAACCCCTTATACTTAAACTATGCTTGTCCTCGAGCATCTTAAAAATGAATGAGCTAGATTAACCCCCTCGTGCATGTGCGTACATGATATGATCCATTCAAAAACTCCCAATTTTGAAGATCAAAATCTTGGAGCTCATCCCAGACTTAATCAAAAGGTATGAAATCCCTCTAGTTTTTTAGACTCTTTCTTGTATACATATAAGCTAAGGATATGAACTTAAGTGTTGACCGCGATCACGAGAGTAGAGTCACAAAGTCACCCAATGTCCCGATCCAAGAAATTCTCCTAAGGATCCAATCTTCAGCATTAGGGAATAAATCAAATATTGCGTCCAATCCACCGTCTATTTAGTTGTCAGACTTAGAAGTGTAGGTGGCAGGCAAGTTGATGGAGGGTTTATGATTGTTTCATTTCTTCTCTCCCTCACATTGGAACAGGGATCCTCTCAAGTGCCTTATTACTCAACACATATTTTTGGTGTTGATCAGTGCATCCGTCAAAAGAAGTTGGAGTCGTCTGAACTTGTTTTCCTGGGAATACACTGGTGTGTGCCTTTTTTTGAGTACCTATCGTACCTTCTACACCCGTACTTGTAGTATTTATGATGCAGAGCCCTTTTTTGGTGCAAGCCAGACTCCTGTCCCTAATATCGGTGGTCCAAGTGGACACTTTGAATGTTTGGGAGCGCTCGCCTTTGGTGGAATCTCATTGATGATTGACTTTGTGGAATGAGAGCTTTTCTTTCAACATTGATATTTCATTGCTTTGTATTGTTTTGGCTAGCTCCACTGCTTTTACCAAGAGTTGGAGCACACTGATCAACATTTTTATTTTATTCACACCTTGGCACTTAGGTAGATGTCAAGAGATTAGTACAAGAACCAAGTTCTCATACTAGCTAAATTGCTGACACTCAAGTTTCATGAAGCCTTCAATGATTCTATCTGATCCTCGAGCATCATTAGATCAAATCTAGACTTGAATCCCTCATCCCAGTCCCTCAGGTGAAATTTCAACTCATCTCATCGAGACCGCAGTCGTGCATGTGACGTGCTAATCATATTCTTAAGGTAGAGACTAAGCATGCGATATAGCACACAAATTTGGCTAACTAGGGAAATGTGGATATTTAAGTCTATGACCCTGATGGGTAAGGCTGGTTAACCTAATATCTCAAGACCTCTTCAACCGAATGTCCTTGAACATTTTTGATCCTGTGTGGAAGTAGGAGATTTAATCCAACTCCTTCATTTAATTTTTTTTGAAGACTTTAAAAGGCATACTGACTGCCTAAACTCAAACGAGTAGATGCATATGCTTTCAGCCAATATAGGTGTAAGTACAGGCCGTAAAACGGAACCCGTTGCTTGAGGACTAGGCCATACACGATGTCCTCTAAACCACCTACTCTGCTAAGGGAAAACCCTCACTAAAAAGCTGCTACTTGTTTGCGTTTAGTATTCTATTTGACTTTCAAAGGATTTTTTGTTTTTCTTATTTTTTTGGGTTTTTTGGATAAAGTTAGAACACAGGTTAGACTCATTTTCCTTGAAATCAATAAAGTATTTTCACCACCATGTCACACATATAGATTTTTCAAAATTTTGAAAAGATTTCTCAAAATAAGAGAAACTCATTTTTCAAATCATTCTAAAAAAATATTTTACTTGAAAACTACGTAACATAGTATAGGAAAACCTTGAAAACATTTTGTCCACTTAGTTTAAAAGATTTTGCTTTAGCCCAAAAAGTTTTAAATTTTTCAAAATTTTTCAAAATATAGCTAAAGTACATATATTGTATATTCGATTGACTGCTTGATCAATGTATCCATTAACAACAAGGAAGTAGTCAGATTTATATTTTGCTTGGGCAAGCCCAAGGTCGAACTCATGGACATGAGCCTCTTAAGCGATTTATCTAAACTTTTATTACTTGAATTAAGCGATGAATTAATAATATATAGGTCAAGTTACATGAAGACACGATTCATAAGTAAACATGAACAATGCATTTTTATTTGATTTTTTTATACATATGAAAGCAGATGCAAATGATTATGTATGCAAGTGTTAGAATATGCCTTAATCAGATAAAATCCATGAGCAAGAAAAAATTGAATAAAAAATGCAAAGGAGAATTGAAAACATACATGGTCGAAGTTTAACGAAGGCAGAGGCCTATGCTGAGCTTCGATTGGAGCTCGGGTCATCGCTGGACTCCAGCGACCCCTCGGAGCAGCTTGGTAGGGACTTAACATCGCATACCTGGCTGATATCAACCAAGGGTCGACGTCGAGGGAGTTTGTTGTCTTCGCGCTCCATAGCACTTCCTCGTTGTTACCGAGGAGCGGAGGCTTGCTGTGCGGAGCCCCTCGTAAAGGCGGACGAAGTGTGTGAGCGGCGACGACAGTGTATTTAAAGGGGGGTATCGGTTCCAGGTGGTTGACACCGTGAATTGAGTGGTAGATATGGAGTGAAAGGGGCGGTTATGTGTCGACCCACGAGGCTCGCGAGGATGAGGGAAGATGTGGCTATGTCGTGGGGTGGTTTCTGAGAGTAGAGGTTGGTGGAGATGGTGGAGAAAATGGAAAGAGGGGGGAGGTTGTGTGCAAGGTGGAGAACGTGGGTGAGGAGGTCTCCGGAGGTTGACGGAGGTCTCATGGCCATTGGATCTCACGATCCAATGGATACGAGGGGGGGAGCGCTAATGAGAGGTTGAGATTAGATTTAGGGCGATACGATTAGGTGGTCATGGAAAGAACGACGTGTCTTGTGCATAGGAGGGCAGAAGTAGATGGCGATGATGAGATCAGGGTTATGATTCAAGGGTTGAGGTTCGACGTTGGAATGAGTGGTTCAGATGGCGACATCTAGAAGAGGATCGAGCGGTTGGGATGTTAGACACGCGGCATGCTGAGATGAAGGCTCTAAAGGACGGTCGTGATTTGATCTGGAGAGGACGGATGGTGAAAAAATGGGGTGGAAATGTGTGGCATGGATGCGAAGCTCCAGAAGGCCATCCAACGGCTGAAGGGAGAGGGCACATGGCGCACGGTGAACAGGCCATGTGGTGCAACAAGAGATTGCCACGTGGCCCAATCAGATTATTTAGACAAAGAAGTTGAGATATGAGGGAGAAGAAAGCCGAATTTTGAAAAACTCAAAACATAAAAGTTGTAGATCTCGATGAGCTCTACATGTTTTATGTTGACAAAAAATTGAGATGAGGTCAAACAAAGGGAGAAATATTTTTGTGAGCATTTTTAAGGTATAAAAACACTACGAATTTTTGTTCTGTTGTCTTTTGTATTTTTAATTTATTCCATGACTCTGATATAAACGAGGATTTGTCTGGTTTTTATTGACATAAGTTTAAGCAAGGGGGTTAATAACCACAAATTAATGACATGAAATTGGGTTTCATCATTCTCTAATGCCTCCTGTAGAATCAATTGAATGTGGAATTTGTCTATCACCTGCACGCGGAACTCTAGATGTTGTCTCTTTTTGGATTTTCTATTTTCTTATCCTTCCCAAAGTGGAGTGCTTGAGGGAAGGGAATGGTTGTACCCTCATCAGGAACTAGAGGGTCTGGAGTAGGAATCGGTCGCTGAGCATAGAACTTGTTGGATTCCATACAAGCATCATCAATTATCACATCAGATGGACTCAAAGAAGAAACAAAAACCTTTATGTTTTTCATCTTTTTATTTTTTCAAGTCATTTTTTGTAATTTTCTGGATACATCATCCTAAAAATGAGAATAACAATAAAAACTACTAGATCATCTATACATTGACTCTTGGTGGCATTAGTACCACCTACAACATTTGAGTAAGCAACATCAGTACTATGCTCTGTCCCATTATATAGAATATTGGTGGCATCAACACTACCATCTGCAAGATCTTGAGAGTAAACGACATCAGCACTAACGTCTGGATCATTGGCAATATGGGTGGCATCAGTACCGCCATTGTCATGAACTGCAACATCAACACCGTACTCTACTCCATATGGCGCTCTTGGATTAGCATATGGATGTCACCTAGATGAGGCGCCGCTTGCTGGCTTCCTACCACTCCTAAGTATCACAAAATCAACATTAAATAACCAAAGAATATCGTCAAGTACCTCACTAAGAGTGGCATACTCTGTCGACTATACCTGCTCTGATTTCCTCTTTAGGTTGTTCGGATTCTGTTTAATCTGTTCGGGTATGGCAACCTTTCCTCGATGATCTCTCTCATCTCCCCGCGGAACTCATCCATCTCTCACCAGAATGTGGTCTGCTGCTTTGTAAGCATGCGGGCGAGGTCGTCTAAAGATGGGTTCTCATACGAGGGTGCATAGGAACCAGATGAGTGATGAATCTGTGATTCGTCATCTTTATTCATTTATTTTAGCTTAAAATCGCTTATAAAACACCTGCATATAACACTAACTCCATATTCTTACTAACTTGCATTTGTATGTAAATATTGTACACTTCTTACTAATTTTAACCTAAAATAAGTAAATAAAGAAAAAAAGGAAAAATAAAGAAAAAAGTAAGACTGTATACAGACTGACCCAAACGCCGAGAGAAGGTCAAGACTTGACTTGATCGACCAGGAATAAAGTAGGGGGAGATAGGGTCCTTAAGCAGAAAATCCAAAAAAATGTGTGTGTTGTTGTAAATACTTCTCACTTATTTTGTATATATCTGTATAAAACTGACAATAATTTATTTATGCCTTAATTGAACTCAAATCAAATAACTTTCAAAACCAATGTTGTGAATAAAAATGTATCCTAATTAATAAAAATGATTGCACAATTAAATCTTGTAAAGAATAAAAGTAACCACACTTGAAAAAAGCTACTAAGCAATAATTGAAATAACAATTCTGGCTCCATATGAGCTCAAATTGAATCAATCTCACTTTCATTGGTTTCGAAATTAAATTATCTTTAAAATGGTTGTATTTTCATAATTTTTGGAGTTACGGTTGAAAAGTCGGTTTCTAGGGTGGTTTGTGCAATTTTTCCATGTATTTTGTGCATATTGTATTTGTATATATTTGTAAATTATTCTTAATAATTATTTACAATATAATAAAATAAAAAAAATAAAATTCTTAAAATAAAAAAGGGCTAATTTCCTCATTTACCCTTGTATATAATGTCATATATGTATATAGTATATGCATATAGTTGCTATTTTTAATTAACCGCCATAAAAAATAAAAAAATAACATTTTTTATTTTAAATAAATAAAGTGATGAAAAATAAAAAATTAGATAATTTTGTAAATAGTTTTATCTCTTTTACTTTATCTCATTTCATCTCTCTTATCTCTTCCACCAAAA
Source organism: Ottelia alismoides (assembly GCA_037367405.1). Classification (NCBI taxonomy): domain Eukaryota; kingdom Viridiplantae; phylum Streptophyta; class Magnoliopsida; order Alismatales; family Hydrocharitaceae; genus Ottelia; species Ottelia alismoides. The sequence goes on along the minus strand of JAZKJV010003278.1, from coordinate 361,745 downwards.
AAATCAAAAATTCATTTAATTTCATCTCTCTTATCTCTTCCACCAAAAAATACAAAAATTTAAAAATTCAAACTTCATCTCTTTTCTATTTATATGGCTCCTTATCCCTCATTCCAACTTGATCAATCTTTAGAGAGAGGAGCCCAATCTCCGAGAGAAAAGTTCGTCGAGAAAGTTGCCTAGTCTCCAAGTCATCCGGTGACAGCAAATCGGCCTTGTCGAGGCGATCACAGTCCATTTCCGCTCCTAAGGTGAGATCCACATTTTTCTCATTATTTTTTATCTTAGATTAATCGTAGTTTATCTCGTCGATTTTTAATTCCATCATCATTTTGTTTTTCTAGATCTTTAAAAAAATCCATCTCGATTTGATCCATATCGGATTCTGAATTTTCATTTCACTTTCTCAGTCTCCACGCGTTCTATTCTATCTTCCACGATCTATCAACTCCGACCTCGCACGGTGATCGGCGAATCGGATTCGATCCTTTCATTTTCGTCGGATCCCCGTTCATTTTCCGATTTGTAAATAAATAAAAAAAATAAAATTTTTTGTTTCTTTTTCTCTAACGTTTATTTTGCAGGATCATTTAAAAAACAACGGATAAAACAAAATAAAAAAATAAAAAAATTCTTTATCCTATTTTTAATTTCTTTTTTTTCGGATTTAAAAAATATAATCACAAAAAAGTTTTTTATTCACTGTTTACAATTTAAAAACAAAAAAAACAAAAAAACAAGCAGGACTCGACCGCCCCCCGGCCGCCACCGCCTCTCCCAATGCACGTCCGACGTTCGTCGTTGTCGGCTCCACCACCGGGCGACGCCCCCTTCTCTGTCCTCTATTGCGCTCAGGCGGCAGTTCCGCAATCGGCTCGCGCCCGACCCCAAATGGACACCTCGCGCCGTTGCTGCGCGCAACTCCTCCTGACCCGCGCAGCCCCGCCGGTGTCCTCCGCCCGTCGACCTCCCAGAGTGAGGCTGCAGCGCCGCCTTCCCTCCTTCACGCCAGCGCCGGCGTCGTGTGGCCTCCGCACGACACCACGCATGGCATGTAGATCCGCCCAGCCTAGCGCCCCTCTCGGTTCCCCATGCCACCTCCTGCTTCGAAGCCCACCACGTATCTCCACCGCAAGCACCGCGCAGCGCGCCACTCGTCCAAGCTCCTCCTGCTGTCGTGCTGCCACGTGCCCTCCTCCCACGTCGCCTCCATGCGCGAGCCCTTCCAGTGGCGCTGCCCCGCCTACCTCCGTGCTCCTCCGCAATTTGAAGGGGTGGGCGGCTGCTGCCCCCTTGTGTCCCCTTTTTCCTCTTATGCGTGAAGAACAACAAATCCCTAAGTTTTTTAAGAAAATTGCAAAGTAAGCACCTAGAGTTGTCAAAATTGTGATAAAGTCCCTGCCTCCAGATTATGACATGCGTAGAGCACACATATTGGGTAAATTACGAGATTCTCCCCTACTCTTTATTATTTTTATATTTTGTTGGAAAACTTTTAAATAATTACATTTCAGCCCCTGTTATTCCAGATATTTAATTTGCTTGTTCTCTTTAGTGGAATAAATGTTTTTATTACTCTAAACAATTTTAGAAAAAATGTGTATGCTCCTGATATGTTCCTCTCCATTGTATAAGTTTTTCATAGTATTTTTTTTTGCCGTTTGATATATTTAAAAATTCAAAAACAGTGATATTTTGTCTACTTGAAATTAGAAAATTTCTAAAAATTCATAACTTTGCTTAAATATTCCAAAAAAAAACAGTGTAGGTATATTTTATTATGTTTTAATTTCTGACTAATTTTTGTGCATTAACTAAAAATTAAAAAAATGCGAAAAATAAAAATTCTTAAAAAAAATAGAAAATTCTAGAAAAATCCAAAATTTGCGATTTCAGTATCTGATTGTAGATATTGCTTTGTATTTCATCATAAAAATAATTGCCAGGAGTTTTGGGCATTAAAATATTTTTAATTTGCATATTACTCCTGGATGTGCATAATTTTGCATTTTCTCGCTGTTTGATTTTTCGAAAAATACAAAAACATCTGAAAATTCCACAAAAATGCTCAGAAACATTTCAAAACTTTTAAAACCTGAAAAGATTTTTTCTTGATTTTTTTGAGCATTTTTGGTATAATTAAGAATTATAAAAAAAAGTTGGTGTGCATATTTCTTATGCTTGTTCATATTGTTCGTTATTTCTGAAAATTTAAAAAAAAATACAAAAATCAAAATCATTAAAATTTTGAAAATCAGAAAATATAAATAAAAAATTAGAAATAAAAATATTAAAAAAATATAAAGATAAAAAAATCACAAAAACCAAGGATAGTTGTCCTTTGAGATTCTTGTTTTCTCTTAATTTATTTTTGATTAATTGAATAACCTTCGGGATTTGTAGCCTCCCTGAGTTCGACCCTGTCTGCTATACAGGTTAATAAGTAGCAAAAATAAAAAAAATTGTTTGTTTGTCGTAGGATTTTTGGGGATAGCAATGATGACAACACTGTTTATCATTAAATTACGATCCTCGAAGAAACCGTGATCAACAAAATGGCGTCGTTGCCGGGGAGGCACAGCGAGGGTAGTTAGGTTTCTCTTTTGACCTGCTATTCTTGGTTGTAAATATCTGCTTACATATTTTTTGCCATTCACTTCATTGTTCATATCATTGCATTTGTTTCATTTTTTCTCTCTCATATTTGATAATTGTATTTCTTACACATTCTCTCTTCTTTTTCTTGCGAGGGCCCGCGGAGCGAAGGAGGCGATCCTAGAAGAGCCGAAGCACCCAAGCGACGTGGAGGCGGCTTGATTCTTCACCAAACCACAGGATAGCGTGAGAAGAGGAGAAAGAATTGACAAAAAAATTAAAGTGAGAGAGATAGTTTTTCTTTTCTACCATTTGAACTCTTGTAAACGGACATTCATTTGTTTCGCCAAGTGCCGGTACACTTGTGGGACCTCACTGTTTTTGTTTTCATCGCCTTCATTTTTCTTTGTTTCCCGTAGATTTCGTGAGCTACCTCTTGATTGCTTTAATTAATTTGCTTGATCCAAGTAATTAATTAGGTCCAAACACCATAAAAAAGAAATTTCTGTGCCTATAGAGTAGAGCGTAATTTGGAATTAGTCAAATTAACTTGTTCTTGCCCGTTAATGGAAGCTCTCATCTAGGACGGTTCACTTGCATTTGCATATAGGATAGTTTATTTCAATTCTGCACGGATCACTTGCATGTAGAGTACTGGAGACAAGGTACACATCTCTAACCCCTGCATGCATCATTGATTTTAATCGCACATTGGCATTTCCGATCTTCTTCCTTGTTTTCACTCACATAAGTTAAAAAGGAAATTGGACACTTGGTAGGCGATTCCTTGAAAATATTTTAACCAAGTGATAACTGCTAAAATCGGGAATGTTAAAGAAAACTCGACCCTAAAAAAATTCAGGGAAAATATTGTTTTGGGGAGAGTAACCCCCTCATTGTTTGGTTTGCTTGCGCGAGAGAGAAACCCACACACTAGGATAGAGCCACGCCCGAACTCCTTTTAGACTACTAACTTGGATTAGTCGTTCTCCAGTGAGGATCTCTCCGGTAGCCGATAAAGCGGCCCGTGACGTCCTTAACAGATTGAATTGATCGGGTAGCACGTAAACGGTCCGCAATTCATACTGGCCGGGAAAGATCTAACTTTAAGATTGGGCTAGTCTCCTGAGAGCATTGGGTTCCTAACTGCTCGCTTTAACCGCTCTGATAGATTATATTGTCACCAAAATCTAAAATTGACAAGATAATTGACCAAACCTTTACGGTCTTCACATTGAGTTGAGTTGGTGAACTGGGGGTTTGTATTGTGTTTGATTGCTTGTGTGCTTGCTAGACCCTTCTGTGCATTTGCGCCTTTTTCTCCATATATTATGACTTGATCCTCGTGCTCTCTCGATCCTTCCTTTTGTTTCGAAGATAGCTGACTGGAGTTGTTTTAATCCGATCTTCGCGGATACCTCGTACTCTCCAGACGATCCACCTTCCTTTTTCCAGGAGGACTTTCCTTCTGATTTTTGTGCATATCCGTCTAACCCATTATTTCAGGAATCAGAGGACTTTGATTTTCACCCACCCTCATTCAACCCACCCGATCCTGGGATTTGGGGTCACCTTTCATGATATCCACACTTGAGACCCTGAACCAGATGATGGAGCATATGAATTCGACGATTAGCAATTTATTTAACATAAATACAGGCCAGAATGCTGCTCCACTATTTGAGGATATGGATTCACCTGAAGATAATCATGAGAGCTTACAATCACCCAAAATACAAAAAAATGAGAAAATTTTGAAAATCCAAAAAGATTCTGGGAGATACATTATTGATTTATTTAGTGAGGAGATGACCCAAATGCCCGATCATTTACCCACACATCTATTCACATCATGTCCCAACCTTGACCCCGAGGATTCCATTATACAGATTGATCTTGGCAATCCTCGTGTAAATGATGATTCCAACCTCCTCCCTTGTATGGATGAGGTCCAAAAATTCAAAAAAAAAATTGAGTAAACCCGAAGTGGTAGCCGCCCTTCATGAGATCATTAAAACTCCACTTCAACAGGCCATGACAGATTTATCTACTCCTCAACACAAGAAGAGAAAGCGAAGGAGAACATCTGAGCGTCACATCTTGACCATGGCCACTGCCTATGCCATCTCTCACCGTCCGTATTTTAAGAAAGGGAACACTGCCACACCTCTTGTGAGTTGCTCCATATCTGAATATTCTTGTGATGACACTCTCCTTGACGGCGGTTCATCAATCAATATAATACCCTTCTCTATGGTACAGTCTCTTCATCTTGGGCCTCTCAAGAAAACTAGGATGATAGTTCAATTTGCTGATGGATCTATCAAGAGGTCGAAGGGTATTTTAGAAAACTTTGTCATTTCTATTTAGGGCATGAATTTCACTTCAGATTTTATTGTAATGCCCATGGAGACCTCCACCCCTGTGGAGCACCCTCCAATCATCCCGGGACAACCTTTCCTTGCCTCTGCAGGAGCTGTTATTAATTGTGGTTCAGGAGAGATTCGCTTCTGTTCTGATGTAGGGAGTGATGTGTTGATCACTACATCCACTACTAGCTAGAGACCTGCATCCCATGAGAGCCCGCCCGTGTTAGCCAACCCTAAGGAATTTGACCTCGATGATAATATCAGAGATTCTTGTTATATGTTGGATGATAATGAAACCCAGGAATTCCTCTTCAAGGAGGAAGACTCGGAATGCATAGAACTTGGAGTTCCCCCTTCTGGTATGTGGCGATGCATTGATGACATCCCTGGAATTTACATGATAGACACCCTAGAGCGGAAGGCAGACCCTGAGACTAGATAGGATGGACATGATTCGACTACTTCCACTGGTGAGTCCGTTCCTATTCACCCTGATTCAGATGAGACCGATCAGGCCGAATTTGATTTGATTGCTTTTATAACGGAATTTGGGCCTTTTGTTAAAGATGATGATCCAGTAGAGGCTCGCCAGGATGAAATTGATCGTACTTTTTCTGATAATGATTTCGAGCCATTTTACTTTGATGTTTGCGAGACTTCCCAGGCAGAGCATGACCACACTACTTCCAATAACCGGTTCAGGCCTGCACAATCTGAAACCACTGAGGATACATTCTTGGTCAATCCTACCGAGTTTATGACTAATGATGATCCCAAGATCGACCTACACCTTGTCGATCCATACCTCAGCGGTCCCGTAAGAAGGTTCGCTTTCGATCTTCTTGATCTTTGTACATCCACTCCTCTTGTATATCCTTTGCTTCACTCTTTCTTCTCCCGTTTTATCATTCACCCCTTTTTCCGTGTGTGTGTGTGTGTATGCTATACTTAGGATGTGATTTATCCTAAGTATAGGGGGGTGAATGATTTGTGTTGTTCATATTCATCTTGTTCATCACTCTTGTTGTTGCATATACTTAGGGATACTCTACCCTAAGTATAGGGGGGTGATGTTGTTCATATCGTGTCTTTTAATTTTTGAGTCTGTATATTCTCTTCATCGGTTTTCCCCTTTTGTACACTCTACTAAACTTAGGATTACTTGATCCTATGTTTAGGGGGGATCACTAACTTCTCTTCTTTTTATCTTTTCTTTGAGTCATTGTAGCATAGGAGTCTTTTCACTTTTCTATACTTAGCACGAGTTATGTCTTCCTTTTTCGCTCTCTAATCACTATGAGGACATAGTTCGAGCTAAGTATAGGGGGGTATCGTATATATTGTATATATACTTTAGACATAACTCGTACTTTTAAATATGTTTATTTGGGGGTTATGTGTATAATTTGTAAATCCACGTGTGTAAAAAAACAAAAACAAAAAAACCAGAAAAAACAAACAAAAACAAATAAAAACAACAAAAAAATAACAAAATAAAAAAAAAAACAAATAAAACACAAAATCTTGTTTATACTTGTACTTCTTTATTACTAACCCTTTTTCCTTTAAAAAAACTACAAAACCAAAAATCTATAAAAACTTGCATAATTCAAAAGAATAAAAACCCTTTCTTTTACATCTACATTTTCCTCCAAAAATCCATAAAAAGTTCAAAATTAGAAAATTGTTTAAAAAATGTTCTTTTCACATGTGCATCATTTCTTTTCAAAAAAAAAACTCTTTGCATTTTTCATATTTTGCATTTGCATGTGCATTTTTCATGATAGTATTGACATTTAAACTATGTCTGGAATAAAATTGAAAAATCGAGCTTAGTTGGACCTTAATCAACCTAACTTTCAGAGGAACTTCACCGAGAAATAGGATTTTAGAAGCTTCATGTTTTTGACTTAATTCTTTGAGTTCCATGTAACAATGTGTAGCGTTTGACTCTTAGTGTCTAAAAAGGTCTCTTCATTCTGGGTATGACTCTGGAATAGGGAATCAATTTGTACTTTCACACTATGCACTTATCTCAACTCAGACGGGATGTTGGAAGACTGTGTGAGTTTCTTTTCTAGTAGCATGGAAATCTAAAGACCAGAGTATGGGTTGAAATAAAGCTTCAGAAAAGGGATGGACGACTGGGCACAATTTTTTCTAAGACCTCAAAACATGTACGGAAATATAAAGATTCTATATCCATAGGGGCACAACAAGATCCAAGCAGAACCACCAAAAATCCTAATACAATGAAGCCACTACCAAATAAATATCTGACCAAAAAGGTCCAAACTTCAAGAAAACCTGCAGATCTTGGTGGAGACTCGGCTACACTAGCCAGCTTCACAAGGAGATGTGACTACACTGGCCACCCTCCAGATCTTTTATCCTTCTTCTAACTTCTCCCCCAATTCGATTGTGAACACAACGCGACAGACCTTAGAAGGAAATACCTGACTCCCCGAGGACAAGTTACTGGAGAGGAGATTTGCATGGTAGTCCGGCATTATGAATGGGAAGAGCTAAAACCTTTCACACACATGAGTCGATTGTTCAATGTTCATAGGGTGTGCTTTGGGAAGAGGATTGATCTAAGATGACTTCTGAGCTGAAACTGTGACAATGATGTGTAGAACTTGGAGGCTGTCGATTTTAAAATTCTAAGTCTCACAGAAGTTCCGACACACTAATTATCCCAAGGTCCGACAAAGCTCCAAACTACAATTTTATGAAGATAAGTTCAATACTCTATGTTCTCCTACTTTCTTTATTTTCCCTTTCTTTTTCTTTTTCTTCACTTATTCTTTCAAATAAGTGTTTGCTAAGGGATTAGCAAAGGTAAAGCATAGAGGGATGATGAATCTGCGATTCGTCATCTTTATTCATTTATTTTAGCTTAAAATCCCTTATAAAACACATGCATATAACACTAACTCCATATTCTTACTAACTTGCATTTGTGTGTAAATATTGTACACTTCTTACTAATTTTAACTAAAAATAAATAAAAATATAAAGAAAGGAAAAATAAAGAAAAAAAGGAAGACTGTATACAGGCTGACCCATACCCCGATAGAAGGTCAAGACTTGACCTGATCGATCAGGAATAAAGTAGGGTGAGATAAGGTCCTTAAGCAGGAAATCCAAAAAAATGTGTGTGTTGTTGTAAATACTTCTCACTTATTTTGTATATATCTGTATAAAACCGACACTAATTTAATTGTGCATTAATTGAACTTAAATCAAATAACTTTCAAAACCAAAGTTGTAAATAAAAAGGTGTCCTAATTAATAAAAATAATTGCACAATTAAATCTTCTACAGAATAAAAGTAACCACACTTTGAAAAAGCTACTAAGCACTATATGAAAGACCAATTCTGGCTCCATATGAGATCAAATTGAATCAATCTCACTTCCATTGGGTTTAAAACTAAATTATCTTTAAAATGATAGTATTTTCATAATTTTTGGAGTTAGGGTTGAAAAGTCATTTTCTGGGGTGGTTTGTGCAATTTTCCCATGTATTTTGTGCATATTGTATTTATATATATTTGTAAATTATTCTTACTAATTATTTAAAATAAAAAAAATAAAAAATAAAATTCTTAAAATAAAAAGGGGCTAATTTCCTCATTTACCCTTGTATATAATGTAATATATGTATATAGTATATGTACATAGTTGCTATTTTTAATTAACCGCCATAAAAAGATTAAAAAAATAACATTTTTATTTCAAAAAAATAAAGTGACGAAAATTAAAAAATATATATAATTTTGTAAATAGTTTTATCTCTTTTACTTTATCTCATTTCATCTCTCTTATCTCTTCAACCAAAAAAAATCAAAAATTCATTTATTTTGATCTCTCTTATCTCTTCCACCAAAAAAATTCAAATTTTCAAACTTCATCTCTTTTCTATTTATATGTCTCCTTCTCCCTCATTCCAACTTGATCAATCTTTAGAGAGAGGAGCCCGATCACCAAGAGAAAATTTCGTCGAGAAAGTTGCCTAGTCTCTAAGCCATCCGGTGACAGCGAATCGGCCTTATCGAGGCGATCATGGTCCATTTCTGCTCCTAAGGTGAGATCCACATTTTCTCATTATTTTTTTATCTTAGATTAATCGTACTTTATCTCGTCAATTTTTCATTCCATCATCATGATGTTTTTATAGATCTTTTAAAAAAATCCATCTCGATTTGATCCGTCTCCGATTCTGAATTTTCATCACTTTCTCGATCTCCACGTGTTCTATTCTATCTTCTACGATCTATCAACTCTGACCATGCACGGTGGTCAGAGAATCGCATTCGATCCTTTCATTTTTGCCGGATCCCCGTTCATTTTCTGATTTGTAAATAAATAAAAAATTAATTTTTTTTATTTTCTCTAACATTTGTTTTGCAGGATCATTTAAAAAACAACGAAAAATTTAAAATAAAAAAAATAAAAAAAATCTATATCCTATTTTAATTTCTTTTTTTCGGATTTAAAAAAAAATATAATCATAAAAAAGTTTTTTTATTCAATGTTTAGAAATCAAAAAACAAAAAAAACAGGCAGGACTCGACCGCCCCCGGCCGCCACCACCTCTCCCAGCACGCGCGGCAGGCATTCGTCACCGTCGGCTCCACCACCGGGCGGTGCCCCCTTCTCTATCCTATGTCGCGCTCAAGCGGTAGTTCCGCAATCGGCTCACACCCGACCCCGACTGGACACCTTGCGTCGCTGCTGCGTGCAACTCCTCCTGACTCGCGCAGCCCCGCCGGTGTCCTCCGCCCATCGACCTCCCAGAGCAAGGTCGCAGTGCCGCCTTCCCTCCTTCGCGCCGGCGCCAGCGCCGCGTGGCCTCTTGACGACGACGCGCGTGGCATGCGGATCCGCCGAGCCCCGCGCTGTTCCCCTCACCACCTCCTGCTTCGAAGCCCGCCACGCATCTCCGCCGCAAGCACCGCGGCAGCGCGCCGCTCGTCCAAGCTCCTCCTGCCGCTGCGCTGCTACGCGCCCGCCTCCCACGTCGCCTCCGTGCACGGGCCCTTCCAATGGCACCGCCCCGCCTAAATCCAAGCTCCTCCATAATGTGAAGGGGTGGATGGCAGCTGCCCCCTTCTGCCCCCTTTTCCCTCTAATGCGTGAAGAACAAGAAAGCCCTAATTTTTTGAGAAAATAGCAAAGTAAGCCCCTGGAGTTGTCAAAATTACGATAAAGTCCCCGCCTCCAGAATATCACATGCGCAGAGTACACATATTGGGTAAATTGTGAGATCCTCCCCCGCTCTTTATTATTTTTATATTTTGTTGGGATACTTTTAAATAATTACAATTCAGCCCCTGTTATTCTAGATATTTAATTTGCTTGTTCTCTTTAGTGGAATAAATGTTTTTATTACTCTAAACAATTTCAGAAAAATTGTGTATGCTCATGATATGTTCCTCTCCATTATATAAATTTTTCATACTATCTTTATTGCCGTTTAATATTATAAAAATTCAAAACAATGATAATTTGTCTGCTCGAAAATAGGAAATTCCTAAAAATTCAAAACTTTGCTTAAAAATTAAAAAAAAAATTAGTCTAGGTATACTTTACTGTCTTTTAATTTCTGACTAATTTTTATGCATTAACTCTTTATAAAAGCCCAAAAAATTGTGAAAAATGAAAATTATTAAAAAAAATCGTAGAAAATTCTAGAAAAATTTAAAAATTGTGATTTCAGTTTTCATTGTATATATTACTTTGTATTTCATCATAAAATAATTGTCAGGAGATTTGGGTATTAAAATATTTTTAATTTGCCAATTACTCCATACTGTGCATAATTTTGCATTTTCTTACTTTTTGATTTTTCAAAAAATATAAAAAAATCTGAAAATTCCACAAAAATTCTCAAAAACATTTCAAAAATTTTAAAACCCAAAAATATTTTCTCTTGATTTTTTGAGCATCTTTGGTATTATTTAAAATTACAAAAAAAAGTTGGTGTGCAAATTTCTTATGCTTGTTCATATTGTTTGTTATTTTTGAAAATTAAAAAATTAAAAATCAAAATCACTAAAAATTTGAAAATTAGAAAATATAAAAAATAGAAATAAAGAAAATAAAAAAAAAGATAAAAAAATTACAAAAACCAAGGATAGTTGTCCTTTGAGATTCCTGTTTTCTCTTAATTTATTTTTTTAAATAAATAACCTTCTTGATTTTTAGCTTCCCTGAGTTTGTCCATGTTCGCTATACAGGTTAATAAGTAGAAAAAATAAAAAAATTGTTTGTTTGTCAAGGGATTTTTAGGGATAGCAACGACGACAACACTGTTTATCATTAAATTACGATCCTCGAAGAAACTGTAATTAACAATGAGGTGCCTCTCTGAAAGTACTGAAGATGGCCATGCTACTATTGTGAGTTGGAATGAGGGGGAGGTTGTTGAAACCGAGAGTAAGGTTGCTGCTACCTCAACTGCTGACCCTAGTACTGCGTCAAAGAATGGAATGGTGGGAGTACCGGGGTTGTCTTGACTGATGCGATCCTTATCCTAGCTATGTTAAAGGCTAGTGCTGTGATTGAGCACCTCTTGTGGACCATCTAAAGACTGGGTAATCACGACAGATACTAGGTTGTTGCTGGTAGTAGGAATACCAATCCCATTGTCTTCCAACGACTTCTCATGCAACTATGGTGGAAGGGACTCCAATGGATGATCATTGTGGTACACCACAATCTGTGTATCTAGTGAAGGTGGTGGTAACTGGTACTGTGGGGATGTCTGAACATGCTCTTCCTGAATGTGGTGAACCTATCAGTATTTGGCGGATGGTTGTGAAGATCTTCTCCCTTGATCAGCATGTGACCTAGATAATAACAAAGAAGTTATATGTGCCTCTTGAAGACCCATGATCTGCATCTTCAGGCCACTCAAATTCTGGGCCATCTCATCAATCTTGTTGAGCTCGTCCAATCCCTGTCACGTTTTCTTCTCAATGATCTCCACGCGGTCCAACTTCTGGCTAATAATGCCCATGTTGGCAGCTGATGACTCTACTAGTGCTGCTGCTGCTACTGTGGAAGATGATGAAGATGATCCTGCTTCAATGCGTGCAACTCTGTGATGCCACAACAACTGGTGGGTGGCTTCCTTTGAGTGTAGACATGAGTCCAGGTCATAACAATGTAGTTGTAAGCCATATAAAAATAGATGGCCCAAACTTGATCCTTGTCCTTATAGAAATAGGATCCTCCACAATAGGCATTGATAAGCCCCTACAACTCGGGTGTCATCCCATAAAAGAAACTCTATAGCAAGTTGGTCTTGCTATTACTATGGTGGGGACACCTGTCAATGAGCTCTCTGAATTGATCCCAAGCCTCATGGAACCGCTCATTTGCGATCATGGTGAAGTTACTGATCATAGGTCTCACTGCATTGGTCCGAGCGAGAGGATTGTAATTGTTGAGGTACTCGGTTTCAACAATTCCAAGGTAGTGACAACCCTCCCAAAGTGCTTCAGCCAGTAGGCTGCTCTCTCTTAACTAACGAGAAAGGGAAGGATATTAGGTTGACGGTATCCTCGTCCTCCAACATGTCGTATATGATACTGCAGATCATCTCAAACTCCTCTAAGTGGAGATGAGGCTCTTCAGTGGCATGCACATGGAACTTGGGCAATAATTGGATCGTTTGGGGCCTGATCTCAAAATCACTGAGAATCGCTGGCAACTGAATCCACCTATGAGCAAGAGTTGCATCAGGGTTGTGCAACTCCCCCATGGTGCATAATAGTCTCTCTACTCTATCCTCCTACTGGCATCTATCTTTGTTATCTGCTCGATCCCTAGGAATCTCTAGTCCACCATCGAGTCTCTGAACTCTAGCATCTATGATATGCATAATCTCCCTCCTAACATCTATCATCAGTAACCCCTGATCCCAGATCCATCTCTGCATCACCTCTAAGGCTGCTAGGAGGTTGTTGTTGATCATATCTTGATCAAATACAATGGGAATCTATGGTTGCTCATCTTCTCTATGTTCTCGGTCCATCTCGTCAGACTCTAAAAATGAAAAAGAGTTGACCTCGTGTGTTGCCAAGTCAATAAAAAACTACTCTGACTGTTGATGTATCTCAAGTGATGTGTCGGAAGGTCAAAGAAGAAAGCACAGAATACTCAAGTTCCGAGAGAGGTTCAGAGCTCTCTGGAACCTCCCTAGATGAATGGACATGGGTGCTGTGAAGCAGTGTGACTAGAGGTATCTTTAGAGACCGCCTACCCATCATCATGATGTGGATGAAAGTGTAGATAGGATCTAGACTGAAAAACAATGGATCAAAAAACAAACCCACAAATTCACCAACTCAAGGCAATGATGACCGTAAAAGCTCGGTCGTTAATCTTTTCAATTTTAGAGTTAGGTGATCAAATAGTAATATTAACAAGCTCACAGGTATAGTGTCCTAGAGTAGACCGTGAAAAAATTGATGAATCCCCCAAGTAAGGAACTATACACGTAAGAGCTCGGAAGTAGTTCTAAGGAAATCCACCTCCTTATCCACACAACTACTTCTACTAACATTTGAGGCAAGTGCTTGCATCAATAACAGGTCCTGAGAGTCAAAGTCCAAGCGCTTAGGTCACAAGAGCCGGGCTTTGGGCTCTATTTTTTATGTGTACGTGCCTCACTCTTCCTGGAGTACTTGCAAATAAGGAGTGGGTTCTCTCCCCAAAACAAGGAATGTGATCATTACGTTTAGTTTTAGGGTTGAGTTATTTTAGCAGTCTCGATTTTTATTTGGTTATCACCTTTTTGGATATTTTTCAAATAAATAGCATTCCTTGGTGAAATAAATCAAGGGGGGAAATCGGAAAAGCCGATGCAACGGAAATCTATGAATGCATGCACAAGATAGAAGGAGTACTTTGCTCCAGCAGTCTACATGCAATATGATCCGCGCATAAAAAATAAAACTACTCTAAATGATTGCAATATAGGAACCGTTATAAAGAGAAATTTCTATTATCGTGAAGAACATATTTATTTGTCTAAGTCCAAGCGAGTTCTATAGGAACATGTATTTTATTAGGGGTTTTGGACTAATGCTACAAAGTTCAATCAAATAAAAACCTAGATCTAAGGGCTCAAGCACACGAAAACCACAAGAAATAATTAAAAATAAGGCGTCAAAACTAAAATCTGGTGACGTCCTCCAAGTACACTAATACTTGGTGAAACAGACCCCGAATAATGTCCAAAGTGTAAAGAATATAGAAAGGACAAATGCCAAGAATTATAAAAAATTAATTACAAAATTGAAATAAAATGATTGAAAAGGAAATCTAAAAACTTAGACTATCTTCTACTCCTTCTACTCCTCCTAGGATGCTCTCTCATGATAGTTGGTGTAGAAAGCCTGGCCTCTGCCTCACTCAGGTGTGTCGACTCTCCTAAGATTGCCTCCCTCGCTCCGTGGGCCCTTGTAACAAAGGTGAAATAAGAAATGCATCAGATAACCATAATGAAAAATATAAGAAAATGAAAAGAAAGAAAATAGAGAATAACGATCTATACAACAATAAGAGACAAATATAGACAAAAATAAAAGAAACAAGTGATAGATATATAGACAAAAGTAAAAGAGAAAAGAAGTATATAAACAAACCAAGAGTATAAGGCAAAAAAGACCTAACTACCCACACTGTGCCTCCTTGACAACTGCGCCAATTCGATTACGCGACTACAACTTTCTCAGGTGAAGTTAATTAATCAAACAATTAAGGTGTCATTGTCCCTAAATTAACCAAGCCGATATCGAGAATATTATTCAACCACAAAATGAATCAAGCAAGTAAATGAGAGTGGTATAAGCTATTATTTATTAAATTGGTATACGTCCCAAGGTCGAACTCAAGGAGGCAACAATTATTAAGCGAGGGTGATTCAATCAATGAAAATCAAAGACTAAAAAAAGGAAAATCAAATCAAACTACTTTGTGATTTTTGTGAATTTTTATATTTTAAATTTTTTACGGGTTTTAAATTTTATGTATTTTTTAATGTTTTTTATTTTAATTTTTTTAATGATTTTAAATTTTGGAAATTTTTATATTTTTTTTAATTTTCAAGTAAAGAAAATACAAGCAATGAATAAAGGACACATAAACACTCTTTTTGTATTTTCAAATATAGAAAATGGCCAGAAAAAGAAAATAAAATGATTTTTGCATTTTTGATAATTTTATTTAATTTTTTTTGTAATTTTTCAGGGATTTTTAGATTTTTTTTAGGAATTTTAAATGATTAAAAAATAGTGAATAAAGAAAATAAGGCACAACCTTGAGTATTTTGCAAATACAAAAAAGAAAAAATGCTATGTACTCCTGGAAATGAATCTTAATACAAAACTAAATTAAAGTATCTACAAACAGAGATAAGAAACACAATTTATGGGATTTTAAAATATTTTATATGATTTTAATGGTGTTTTTAGAGTTTTACAAATTTTTAGAGTTATATAAAATATTTTCAAGCAAAATTTACACAATAGTTAAAACAAGCCAAAATATGACTATAATATTTTTTGGAATTTTTAGATCATTTTTACAATTTTTATGAATTTTTGAATGCAAACATGCAATTTTTAGTTTATTTATAAGTTTTTAATAATAGCAGATAAACAAAAAGCAACAAATAAAAAATACCACATGAAGAACATACTAGCAGACACTACTAAAACTTTTTGGGATTTTAAGATTAGGTTTGATATTTTTTCCAATTAACAGAAGAAGATAAAAATAATATGAAATTTAAGGACTAAAGTGCAATTATTTTAAGTTTCAAGGCCAAACAATAACATGCACTAAGAATTCAAACAAAAATTCAAATGTAATACGTGCGTTGCACGTGATTTAGGTAACAGGGGCATCCAAAAACTTTTCTGATTTAGATAACATGTGAAAACATAGGAGCAAACATGCAAATAACCTAGTAAAAGCACGTGTACATTCACGTAAATGTGGTTCGACTAGACTAAAATGCAAATATGAAAACTACGAGGTCCTTACTGCAAAAAAGGTTTATACTACTTTTTGTAATTATTAGACTAAAGTAAAATAACGAGACGAAGGCAAGGAAGTGCAATATACCCCGCAGTTCGTGTGGTGCACGTGAGGCTCTTACGTACAGCTCCGATGGCCCATTGGCTGGAGCTGGCAGTCTGGTGAAATGGCAATGACGTGCATGTCAGATATGTCCTAGATCTTATCTGAGCATTAATATTTGGGCAAGTGAGCGGCTTAGATCGAATCTGGGGTGTGGGTCTCATCTAATGGTTAGAGGGAGTGCTGGAAGAACTCGTATGAAGGGACCACCAGCGGAACTTCGATCAGAGAAATCTGGAGCTGTAGCATCCGGATCAACTGGCCAAAGGATCCAGCACCTTGCTGGAGAGGTTCTGCATCGAATGAAGAGATGCGACGGCTCGGAGGGAAGCTCCACGAAGATTTGGAGCTTGTTTCATCTGGAGTTCCATCGCCACTTCTCTTGGGACTCGAATCGAGCACCTCTCATGCACCTATACCTACAAGGGTAAGAGGGACTCGGAGACGAAGCTCCGGTCGGGATTATTCAGACCTAAACATCAAATAAGCGGCATGGATATGGATTTGACTTCCTACATACATGTGGGAAGGAAGTAAGGACTAATCTTACAACTACAGTAGAGATTTAGGGTGATCAGGATGCGTGTGAAGGTGGACAGTGATGTAGTAGGCTTAACTACGTGGGTAGAAGATCAAGAACAGCCTTTGACTCGCTGGTTGGAGTAGCTACGACAGATGGCGTCGGTGATGAAATAATTGAAAGGAACAACATAAAGGAAAGGAATGAAGACTATGTGATGATAGGAAATGGAAGGTTAACAACAACGAAGTGATTAATCGGGTTGTGGCCTCGGCCTGGCTACGAAAGACAAGGAGGCTTGTCATGATGGAGAGCTCCAGCCACGAAGTGGTTCAGCTTATCTCGGTACCAATCCGAGCTCCAAACAGCTTTGACAAGGTCCTATCACTACCCTATAGGTTCCAGTAGAGAGAAAGAGGTGCGAGAGCGAACTGTCGCACGCGACGGAGCAAAGGAGATGCTTTATAGGGTTCCCAGGTTTCTGAAAGATTCCATCGAAAACTCACAATCCGAGGCAGATTTGGCGATGTCTAGGTATCTGTGAAGGTCGCAGATCATTGGGGAAAATGGGGCCGGTGTTGCGAGGCAAGAGGAGACCAGACCGAGGCCGGAAAAAATGAAAAAAATAGATCCGGCAAAGATCGCCCCTCTCCGAACCTAGGGAAGGAAGAGTTTGACCCAGGTCAATAGACCTGGGTTGACCAATAGGAAAAAAGAATTTTGAAAATAAAAGAAAAATCAATTAAAAATAGTAAATGACCTTAAAATATAAAATGATCAAAATAAAAAACTGTTGTTATTTTAAAAACTATTTTTTTGTGAATTTAAATATTTTTAATAATATATATATATATAATATTATATACAATATATATCAATATGTATAGGTATAATATACATATATACAATATTTACTTATTTTTATTTTATTATTTTTATGAAGTACATTATATTTTTTATTTATTTACAAAATAAGTTAAGGCATAAAAAATATATTTTTATTTTATTATTATACCACATTTATACAAGTTAAATATAGTATTATACACATTATGCACACTTTCGACATATTTATACAATAAATAATTAGTTTTCTTTAATTTTTTTCACATTAATTTTGTAATTAATTTTATTATTTAAAACATCTTATTATTTACAAGTTTTATTGAGAAAAATATTTATTTTGAGATCATTTTATTGGTAAATAGTATAAAGATATATACAGGAGAATAGTGAAGAGTATTGACAAAATAAATATAGAATAAATAGTAGATGATATGAATAATGGGAATTTAGGATAAATGAGGATACTATCTATCCCTACTTTATTCCCTGTCGATCACGTCAATCATTGACCTGATCTCGGGGTTCGAGTTAGTCTGTACTTATTACATAATTACGACCTTTTTTATTTCCTTTCTTTTTTCTTCTTTATTCTTTTATTTTGGATAAATAAATATTAATTATACATTATTAACAAACTCTTGGTGAATGACAATATATAGATTTTAACATATATTTATAGATGTTTTGCTAATGAATTTGACTAAAATAATAGAGTAAATATAATGAGTTATGGATTCATCAACCTACTAGATCTTGCCCTTCGTTGACCCTTTGTCAACTGTACATCCTTTGAATCTGCCCGTATCATAATCATGAGAGGGCTCACTTCTCCCATTTCTCATGCTTCCACCATGCTTCCATCTTCCTCAAGACCCTCACCAATCTCGAGCTATGTCATCCTTCTCCCTCACCCATGCAAGCATCTCCACCAACAACCCTCGATCTGCACACTACTTCTTCATTTTTTTGGCTGGAGTCCATGGCTATAAATATACATCACCTACCTTCCTTCCCTTTTTGATCTTCCATTGGCCATTGTAACTCCTCGAGAACCTCTCTGTTGAGCTCCTAGACATGAAATTTTCTCCGGACACCTGCGGCGCGGATAGAGAGGTGGAGGATCTGATCCAGGTCCACCGGTGATCTTCTTCTGTGAGCCTTCCCTACGCCAAGCTTTAGAGCTTGTCGAGCTGCTAAGTATGTTCCCTTAGTTTGCTTTTAGTTCCAGTAGCATAGATTCAGGTTTACTTTCTTCTTTTAATCACTTAGCGTAATTTTATAAATTAAAAATCACCAGCGCTCCAGCTCCGTCCCAAAATTTGTTGTTCCGCAATTGAGACTCGATTCACTTCGCCTCCATCTTCTTCACCTTGCGTCTCTCCAGCAAACACCTATTGTCTCCATCTCGATCCTGTACGAATTGAGTCTAACCAAGGTCCATTCCTCTACCTCGTCTGAGACCTCTCCATCACCTCTATATTCACCTCGAACGCTGTCAATAAAAGACTAGACTGCTTCACCCTCGCCTTGTTGTTCTTCCCTTGTAGTACAACAACTCGAAGAGCCATCTGAGGGTTAATCTGACCAAGAAAAGACCCTCAGTTCCTCTTCTGAACCCTTGAGCTCTATAGCCCAATTAGTGGGATCCGGACATATATGAAGGCTCTGGGAGGTGACGGAAGGCTACAGGAATGAGAGGAGCCCCTCAACAGTGCTCCAAGTGCTAGGGGACTCAAGCTTCATTCCATCAAATCTTGTCAAGGGTGAGGCGATCAAGAACTAGCCCCCAAGTGTACAACTGATATTCGATCTGAAGGAGCAATGACTGTCAGTCTCATATGGAGATCTAATCCCAGATGTCGGAAGAAAAGTGGTATCGTTCCCTCCGGAGCTGCCACGTGTCCAAGTGAAGAATCAAAGTTTCACGATCACACACCTTTTGGTGGTAATTTAATAAATACCCCCACTCTTTTTTTTGTTTAATACTTTAAATATTTAAACTCATTCAATATTTCATGTAAAAAATGCAAGGAGACCCTCAATTTTTTCTACTAATCTTAGGTTCTTACTAGCTCAGCTCACGTGGTCCCCAAGGTGAGCTGGGCATTTTGCATATATACCCTTGTAGGTTTTTGTAATGAGAGTATAATATTAAAACTTTGAATTTCAGAACAAAATTTCTAGTAATTTTGCATGCGCCACCTCTGAGTTATTTTTAATTGCAAAAAATATCCTTGCTATTTGCTTGTATTTTTTACATTTCTTTTTATTTAAAATATCTCCTATGCTCATTTAATTTTGGGAAAACTATTTTAGTTGCCTTAAATCATGCTTATTCATGCTATGTATCAGGATTTGGCATTTATTTGGGTTTTCCATTTACTAAATTAGGTTTACGTGCTATTTATTCCATGTTTGACTTGAAAAACTACAAAAAATATAAAACCACTACTAAAAATTCCAAAATATAACCTACTATTTATTATAGTATTTTATAGCTATAGACCAAAAATCACAAAAAATATTAAAAAGAACTCTAAAAATTAGTAAACCCTATCTAACCCTGAAAAATCACAAAATATTTTTAAAAAACCTAAAAATAATAGTTTCTGCACTATGTTATATATATATATATATATATTATGTACATAAGAAAATTGATTTGGGAAAATTTTAAGCCTTTTTTGCTATTTTAAATCTCAATTGACCTATTTTAAAGTCCCTAGTTTTATATATTTTGAACTTTAAAAATACCTAAAATTAGAAAAAAAATCTTAAAAATCACAAAAACATAAGAAAAATATAAAAACATAAAAATAATTTATTTTGTAAATTTTTATTAAATATAGATATATTTATAATTATAATATATTTTAGCTATATCTAATTTATGTTATTATTAATTATTATAAATACCTTATAAATATTTTAAATGCTTTAAAAATAAAAAGTATTGTAGTTTTTGGTATTCTTTGATTTTTTATATTTATTATTTATTTTATATTATATATTACCTATATTATACATATTACATTATATACTTATGTATATTGATATATATACATATTATATATATAAAAAGAGAAATTAAAAATTGGAAATTTATAAAAAAGAAAATAAAAATTTAAAATTTAAAAATACAAATGATATATATAAGCCCCACAAAAACATTAATTAATTAATTGAGCAAATATTGTACCAAAATCTATATTATTTATTCATTATTTATTTATAAATAATATACCTGCTACAGCAACTTGTCTCCTTGTGTTCAACCCCTAATATGCTTGTCACTATACACACATTTATTATTGGGTATATCAAATTTTATCTACATCACAATTGCTTTTATTGCTTCATTTTTATATTGTGGATTGATTGTTGCTTGATCCCTTTGTGCTTCTTGTGCTATCATCACAATGACTTTGTGCTCCCACCTTGTGTGGACCACAAAATAGTTCCTAGGGTTCTAGAAGGTCAAATAGTTCCTAACATGATCTAGCACAGAAAAGATGTCACATACATCTACTTATGGGTCTTTGGGTGTCGTGCATTTGTGCATGTTCCCAAAGATGAGAAATCTAACTTGGACACCAAGACAAAGTAATGCATTTTATTCGAATATTGCCAAGTTGAGCTTGGCTATCGATTTTATGATATGCTTGAGAAGAAGCTAGTCAAGAGCAGGGATGTTCTATTATGAAGATTATACCATCGAGGACATCCAGAATGCTGATAAAGTTTCTTCCTCAAGAAGCTATGAACCCGATGATGTGGAGCCACTTTCTTTGAAGAGTGTTACACGTGCAGTGCCAGATGATGCAATTGAGCAGTTGCAAGATGCAGGAAAATATGTAGAAGTAACCGAGGTATCAACTTTGAATAATGATGATGCAAACTCTGATATATATATGTATGCCATGTCGATGATGGGTCTTGTTCAGAGATACGAACAAAATAGAGACCCACAAGGGAGATGTGTCCCTCCACAAGGTACCCTACAAGTGTGAATATCTTGTTGACAAATAGTGGAGATCCAGAATGTTATGAGGAGGCTATGTGGGATGCAAAGGAAAAAGTGGGTTGAAGCCATGAAAGAAGAGATGGAGTCTCTTCATGATAACCACACGTCTGAGATTGTGACGTTTCCTAAGGGTAAGAGAGATTTGAAGAACAAGTGGGTTATAGAGTGAAGCATGATGAGTACTCTACAAACCCAAGATACAAAGTCAAGTTGGTTATTAAGGGCTTCAACCAGAAGAAGGGAGTGGACGTAGAGGAGATATTATCTCCTATAGTCAAGATGTCTTCCATCAAAGTGGTTCTCAGCTTAGCAACAAGCATTAATCTAGAGGTTGAACCGATGGGCATGAAGACAACCTTCCTTTACGATGATCTTGAGGAGGAAATATGCATGTTGCAACCTAAGGGCTTTATAATAAAAGGCATGGAAGACTATGTTTGCAGTGTGAAGAAGAGTCTATATGGATTGAAGCAAGCACCAATGCAGTTGTACAAGAATTTTGACTCATTCATGGGGGAGCACGGGTACTCCAAGAGTACTTTAGACAATTGCATCTTTGTGAAGAAATTCTCAAGTGATGATTTCATCATTTTGTTGCTTTATGTTGATAACATCTTGATTATAGGCAATAATGGAGGGAGAATTTCTGTCTTGAAGAAGAGTTTGAGCAAGTCCTTTGCTATAAAGGACTTGGGGCATGCAAGTCGGATATTGGGCATGAAGATCACTCGAGACATGGGAGCAAGGAAACTTCAGCTTTCACAAGATAAGTACATTGAGAAGGTAATTCAAAGGTTCTTCATGGATAAGGCCAAGCCTGCTACCACACCTTTGGGAGAATATTTCAAACTAAGCTCCAAGGAATGTCCAAAGATAGCTGAGGAATGAAAGATATGTAAAAGACTCCCAGTGCATCAACCACATGTAGGCTTATATATGCCATAGTTTGTACGAGGCCAGACATTGCTCATGCAGTTGAAGTTGTTAGTAGATTCATATCAAATCCATGGAAACAACATTGGGAAGTAGTCAAGTGGATCTTGAGATATCTTCGAAGCACTAGCAGCTACCCTCTTCGCTATGGAGCAGTGAAGCCTATACTTTTGGTTATACAGATGCAGACATGGGAGGTGACATTGATGGATGAAGATCTATATTTGGATAATTGACGTCCTTTTAAGGTGGCGTAGTTTATTGACAATCCATGCTTCAAAAATGTGTGGCACTATCAACTATAGAGGTTGAATTCTTTGCAGCTACAGAGGCATGCAAGGAGGTGCTATGGATGAAAAAGTTCATGCATGAACTTGGTTTTCATCAGGACAAGTATGTTTTTTATTGTAAAAGTCAGAGTGCTATTCACCTTGGCAAGAACTCTACATTCCACGCAAGATTGAAGCACATCGATATCAGATATCATTGGATACATGATGTGTTAGAATATAAGTAGCTCGTACTTAAAAATACCCACACAAATTACAATGGTGCTGATACGATGACAAAGACTTTGCCGCTTGGAAAGTTTGAGTGATGTTGTTCCCTCACAGGTGTGGAGAAGTTCCCACATCGTCAGTGAGGGGAAGATTTCTTGGATGGGTTCCCCTCCATGTGGAAACCTAATCCATATATTGGAAATTTGTATTCTTCTTTGGAAAAGGAAAAATCAAGTTCTAATTGGAGGATGAAATCAATTACCTTTTAGGAATAGGAGTCATGTTATCCTATTCCTATTGGAAGTAGGGGTTCATGTTTCCTTATTTTCTCATCTCCATGGAGTATAAATAAAGGGTATGGGGTGTTGATAAATTCCAGATTTATCATCATTAAATAGTATTATAATCTCTCTTTATTAAGAAAATCACCAAGATTCATTGTCAATTAACCTTAATTATTAATTTGCATGTTGTTCATAAATAACCAAATTATACAATATTACATAACTTATTATAGTGCTATTATTTTATGTCTTTCATTCTTATTGAAAATCAAACAAAAATTAGAATATTATTTATACATAATTTATCTAAAATTAAAATATAAAATAAACATCTAAAAAATAAGAAAGGAAAATTAAAGAAAAATGCTTTTAATATTATAATAACTTTTTCTGTATAGATGGAATTTTCTCTCCTTGATTTCTACTTGAAAATTATATATCTCATCAAGATCTACACCTTTCATGTTTTACACGTTTTCTAATTCTTCCTTTGACTATTTCTTTTTCTTTTTATACTGATTTTTTCATTTCTCTTAGACTTGGATATGTTGCGCCTCCACATCCGCCCACATGGCCTGCTTTTGTTCCACCATCCATTCTTTCCTTGGCCATCTGATGTTTCGTATCTAATCTAATCTCGACCACACATTTGTGCCTCATTCTGGATCGCTTGATCATCTGACCAAGTCAATCCAAACCATCCATTAGCACCTCATCAGCAACCATTGGATCGTGTGATCCAACAGTAGCTGTACATCGTCAACATCCAGATGTTGCACTACTCATACCAACCATCCAACTTCTCCACTTTATTCTAACCTCCATATTAAATGTAACCTCTTGCAATAACCACCATCGTATAACCCGATCATCCTTCATCTTTGCCAATCCCCAACCTTCGAGACCCTCATTTATCTGAGCAACCGATAGTAGTTGAAACCACTGCCAATTTCTATTTCATCACAAAATTCCATCGCCACAAAATCCCTTGGTCCACCTCCGTAACTTCCATCCGCCACTCCAGCGACTTGTCCTCAAGCCTCTTCTACCTCTAGTTATAGTGTGAGGGAGCGATTGAGAGCGACTACAACAGACTTAAGTCTGGTGAGATCCTTGGCACATTCCCAACCTACACCTTCCATTGAGGTTTGCGTGAGCTTCAAGCTTCACCCCGCTTGTTAAGCAAACATAAGAGAAGCTACTTAGCTTATTTTTCGGCCAAGTATCAATCTGACATTCTTCTTCTCCTTACTGGAGATTCTCAGGTAAGTATACTTTACTCCATTTTTCATCTGATTGCCATTTATTTTGTTGATCAGTTCAAACATCGATCCATATTTCTAAATCAATGAAATCCTTCACATCGCCTCCATGATCCACAAGTATTATCTATTTTCCTAGATCACTTATCCATTGTGTAGGTTACTCTGCTCCTTATCTTCCTCTACATGAAGAAGAAAACCCAAGTTAAGGCTTGCATCTCATGCCTCCAGGAGCCTTCCATTCCACCTCACATACATCTTTAAAGATTTGCAAGTGTTTTGGCATTGCAACTAACCGTTGCAGGTCCTCAATGGATGAGATTTGGTTGGAGCTCACTTGAAGATCTTCATCTCCGACGAGCCTAAGATATTCATCTCCGATGAGCCTCAATCGTTATACAACACTATAGATCTTCATCTATACTTGATTGCACCACCTTCTTCATGTGAGAATGACAAAGGTTCCCCGAGCTTCAAATCGTGAGAAAAAGCACAGAGGATGAATCGAGTACTCGTTGGAGCGTAGCCTCTCTTCTGCTGCCTGTGGTGGAATACATTGGGATAATGCTACAATAGTTGTTACATCACTCCATTTTGGGCGTGATCGGATGGTCGATCTCGAGCCACGTCTCTGTCCTAAGGCACTGCTTCAACCCTCAGCCTTGGAGTCTCCAAGCCTTGCATGAGCCGACAGATCGAGACATACCATCCCCGAGCTGAAGCATCGATCCTAACTCGATCACGTGTTTCCTTCACATGACGTGGGTTATTTTGCACCGATATCCTCACTGCTTCCGGTCATTACATTTCAGTTCAGATCATCACGAGACCCATTCACGTGCAGGTGGAGAAATTGCATCAAGGCCTAACCTATTATTCCAAATTGAAAATAAGTCCCTAAGTGCATGAGTTAATTATATTTGTACCCTATGTGGTTGTCTGTAATTACACTTTAGTCTAATTTAGACTAGTTTTGGAGAAACATTCATGGATTTTATTGCATATATACCACTCGATTGAAACATTAATAACTTGTTATCTATAAATCCAATCTGAGTAAATTTGATCTCGTTCGAAAGCTTGTCTGATGCTCTACCTTTTAGCATGTTCAATTTTAAATTTGATTTATAAATCACGGTGGATTTGTTATATATCCTTACTAACCTTGTAGAGTTATGAACTTTTTATTAAATTGAAATTTAATGCTTTTAACTTGGTTGTCCTGACACTGAGGTCATCATTACATTGATTTATAGGCTCAAATTTATTGCTTAATCTAGGATCTGTTTTTTGTTCGACAAATCTATTTATTTGTACATTATTGCATTCATTTAAATTAAAAGCATAAAAAATGTTTGGAAAATTGCTTTTGTTTTTGTATATTTTGTTTACTTAATATGAATAGCCTTTATATCTTTAAAGTGGATATTCATTCGTCAGTTATAAAAAATTATAGAATTGTGCATGGCCTTGTGTTCGACCCTAGACTTCCCAAGTTTATAAATTAAAGTTGAATCCTTCTCACGGAGATATTCGATTCGGTTCTGTATGGTTCGTTGAGTGCCCATGCTACAATGGATAAATATTAACATATGCATTTTATCGATTAATCAGATGCGGTTGTAGTTGGGGACACAACTCATTGTGTGATTTATTTAGGTTAGAATATTTATTTTAGTGATTTTTAGGTTTATTTAGGTTAAATCTGTTTGTTGTGATTGTGTCCCGATGTTTATCACCTTATTATTGATTAGTCTCTTAATCAAGCTAATACATCTCTTCGGATAATCATCTGACCATTTGATAATTTTGTGGTTGGTCTCGCAGAATCAACGAAAGTCGATGTGTCACGGATGCATGGAACTTGGAGCTTCAGCTGAAGAGTCTAGTTTGCAATCAACTTGGAGAGCTATCTTAGCTCAGCTAGCTTAGTTTAGTTAGCTTGATTTTTTTGCTGATCAATTTTTTTAATAATTTGTAATCTTAATTGCCCCGTTACAACGGTTCTCGATTGAGATCTTGTGCATGTAAAAAAGACTATTCTTTTCTTTATTGTGTGTAGTTGTGAATAGAGTGATTCTCAACTTAAGTGACGATTTAGGTTCAAACACTACGCTAAATAGACATATCTTAGGTCATTATTGTTTGATCTCCATTGTAACTTAAGACAAATAATTGATCCATCTCATAAGATTCAAAATTTCAAAAGTCTTAGGAGATTAATGAGACGTACATAAATAAATGTTCTACCTAGCCAAAGTAAATTGATTTTTTTCATCGCTAATATAATTATTGTTTAGGTGTGGATTTTCTCGATTTGCATCATGTAGAGTAATCTTTAAAAATTCAGTTTTCCATCCACATGGAGAGTGCTGAGAATCACTATAAGTATTCCTAAACGGCTGCATTCATCACTGATTTATGATTGCATTCCATTTTCTGCTTTCTCTCTCGGTTTTTACCAACTTAAGGAAAAAGGAAAAGGGACTGTACGTTAGGCGATGCTTGTGGTCACATAATTCAAATTTATAACCAACTCTTAAATTGGGACTATATTGATGCAAATCAACCTGAAAAATTTGGAATAAAATCAACTTTGTATTACAAGCAGTAAAGCCCTCATTGTTTGCAGGTACTTACCCCCAAACAGAGTGGGTGAGGATGTAGCCCTAAGGATTAGAGACAAAACCACTAGACTTGTGCCCTAAGCACTTGTAGGGTCATGTTTTTGCTACAAGCACTTGCCTCTGACCATTAGAAGAAGAATTCTTTTTTCCAGATGGTGTGTTCTGTTAGCTTGAACTTAAACTACCTCAGGAGACTATACCTGTGAGCTTCTATAAGACAGTTTGAATCACTAACTTAAAATTGCCAAGATAATAAATAAGATGAACTCTTACGACTTTCACTTGTTGAGTTGGTGAATCTATTCAAAGGGGTTTGTTTGCGTTGTATTATGTGAGTTTATTCCACACATTTACATGCACACTAGTACTAGATTTCATTCTTGAGTTGATCGTGCTCAAATCCGTATGCTCTTTGACTTTGAAGATGGATAATTAGCTGGATTTTTGCTCAGACTTTGCAAACCTCTCATTAAACTGTCCAAATCTCAAATCTTAACTGGTTCAACCGCCTTTTTCTATTTGACCTACCTTGATTGAAGATAACCTTTGTTTTGATCCGGTGTTTCATGATTTATCCTTAGGGAGTGGTTTCATCCCAACCAATCCCTTTATTTCTTCTTGTCTTGCTGAGGATGACCATGCCTTAGTGAGATGGATTCAATTTCCATTCTTCATAAATATATCACTATAATCCTTTTATTAATGAATATTTAGAAGATTTTTTAACGATGTCTCCTAAGAGACTGAATGAAAGGAGGAAGAGCGAGAAGACCCAATGCATGCAATTTTGGCTAGGCTAGTAAAATCTGATCAGAACCAAGAACTTATGAGAGTGCAGATTGGCCAGTTGAATCTCAGTAGAGATGCACCTATGGATGAGACATACAACCTTGTGCAATACCAAATGACTAATTGGTTGAGTCCAGTAGAGCCAGAAGTAGAATACGAGTTGAAGCTACAGTTTTTGAGTCTATTGCCTCATTTTCATGGGAATAAACATGAGGAGCATTATGCATTCCATAGGGGCTTTGAGTTGGTTTGTACTAACCTTAGGCATCCTAGGGTTAGGCAAGACTACATTAGGCTCAAAGCCCTTTCTTTTGCCGTAAAAGATAAGGTTGATTATTGGATGAAGAACTTAAGGGTAGTTATAACTATCTTTGTGTAGTTCAAGGACCACTTTTGAAGAAGTTCTATCCTTTGAGTAGAACTAATTTGATGCGCTCATGCATCACGAGTTTCTCCAAGCTTCCCAACGAAACCTTCTATGATACATGGTAGAGATTCATAGATCTCTTACAGAAGTGTCCTTGTCACGTCTTAGCGCCTACCATCCTGGTTCAATCAGTTTACTGTGGTCTACTCCCTGAGGTGTAGGATTTTGTTATTGCTCCTTGTGGAGGTAGCTATACTTCACGAGGTGCGGACACCATCTAGAAGGTGTTTGAGCATATGACCGAGAAGAGAAAGGCATAGACCATGAGTAGAGCTCAGTTGGAGACCTCCATACCATTCTTACCAAATGGGGAGAGAAGGCTACAATTTATCCTTTTGAAATGGACATTATAGCATACAAACTCATAGTAGTTGAGAGGATAGATAGGAGGATGGATGAGTTGGACAACAACTTATCCAAACTACCGAAGCAAATGGTACAACTTTATGAGAAGGTGTCCAATATGAGGATACCTACCATGACTGCATCTACTACTCCCGTATACTGTGTTCACCATATTTAGGAGCAGCAGATGTCAAGGCCAATGCATCCGTGGGAAGAGGAACAACCTCTTTCCCATTCTTGCCATCAACATCCACCTTTCGTTAGACAATAGCTGAGGAGGAAGGATGACGAGATGAGGCATTTTCAATGGCATTTCATCATGAGGCAGAGACATCCAAGAGAAGAGAGAGGAAGATTCAAAGGGCATCATGGCTACACGAGTAAGTGTAAGATACTACGAAGGACCTTGCTCCTTCGGTTGAGGATAATGCACATTCAGCAAGCATTCCCCAAGCTTTAGTTGACCATTCATTGTTAGATTCCAAAGTTGATGTAAAAGATTCAGTTGTGAAGAACTCAGTTTCTTGTAATAAAAAGCATTTTCTGTTTATGATTCTGATTCAACGTAGTCTCCTTCTAGTTCTTTTATCTGTTTCCCTAATGCTCTTATGGGAGGAAAGCATAATATCAAGAAGAGTCAAAAAGATGATCCAATTATGGCATAATTTTGTAAATATAATATCATGGTAAAAATGTCATTTATGAGTACGCGACGAATAACCCTGCCTTCCAGAAATAACAGAAGCTTAGTTATACACCTACCATGATTAGTAAAAATAAATCGAATAGTTATGTGAAGACGCACGTTTTGTCAATTGCCACTACATTTTGTATCAAGAATCAACAGCTACCAAGGAAGAAGATAGATCTAGGGGCATGATGAGCCGCCTGAACAACTAAGGTAAAGGTAAAACTAAGGTTGTTACGACCTCAGTCGCCCGGGACTCAGAGCTCAATCAAGAAAAATTCAGACCAACAAACGAAGGCAAAAATCGATGAAAACTCAAGATAGCGGTCTCGCTAAAGGATTAACCTGGTATAGCACCTAGGGTCAAACTCGGAGAGCACGTGATGGCCTCGCGGCCTACGAAGTAGTCAAAAATAAAAACAAATATAAGAAAATTATTTTTGGTGGTTTTTAATATTTTTATTTTATTTTTTTGGATTTTTAAATAAATAAAGAAAATGAACAAACAAGAAAACAAGCAACTATCAACAATTGTTTAACTACTCAAATATTCTCAAAAAATCAAACAAAAATATTTTTATGTTTTTTATGTTTTTCAATGTTTTTGGTGAATTTTTGGTATTTTTCTGATTTTTATAGAATTTATAAAAATGAAATAAGAAAGGAAAATAGTGATGTTGTCCAGCCGGGCTTCAAAGGCCAGAATAAAATATATAATGGCCTTCAAATAGCCTGGAGGTATTTTTCCTATAAAATATAAACAAAAATGAAAATTCAGCCAGCTGAGTTTATGAATTTTTTATTTTTCTACTATTTATTAGAATTTTTATGGGTTTTTAGGGATTTTTCAATTTTTATAATTTTTATAAGTCCAAAAATGACCAAACTTGGTCAGAAAATCAAACACATTACATAAACAAAATCTAATTTTTTTAAAATTTTTAAAGATGTTTTAATATTTTTTTGTGAATTTTCTAACTGGACAGTAAGAAAATTGATGTTTTGAATTTTTAAAAATAACAAAATGGCTCAAAAAATTTCCCAAATTCAGTGAAAATTCTACACAGTGGCAAGAGCCACGTATCGAATTTTCACTTGATTTGGAGTAGATTTGATATTTTATTCAGAGCAAACAAGATCCCACAGTCATGGACTTGATCGTAATAAAATATCTCTGAGGGCCTAGAAATAATAAGAAAGAAAACCCAGGGGGACTAGGTGCAAAATGTCCAAGATCTCACGCGCCACGCCCGTGATCTGGGCACTCAGGGACCTTTTTGTAAATAACTTAAGACCCTAGACTAATTAGTAACACGTACTAAAAGTCTAGGGGCGAAAGTTTAAATTCCCACGATATTCAACACATGCACAAATAAAACATTCACAGGGGTATATGTGCAAATATCTAAAAAGATTTTTCCATTCATTAACAAGCAGAAAACACAGCCCACAAAGTGCAATTTTACCAAAATACACGTGTCGATGCACGTGACCACAACGTACAAGGGGTATAAAAGCCAAATCACAGAAACGACAAGGTCCACTATGTAAAAAGTCCGAAATAAAAACAACTTACCTAAATATTTACAGGACTAAATATTAAAAACTAAAACACTAAGGGCCTAAGGGATATTACCCCTTATCTGATCCAAGGGCTGAGGAGCGGCCACGTATCTGATCGAACGGCTGAAAGTGGTGGCAGCTCAACGAAGAGCCTCGGCGCGGATCCAACGGTGGAGGTCTCACCACTTGTCTGATCGTGCGGCTCTGATCGAGGCTCGCCTCTCCTCTGCCACGGACGGAGCAGATGGCGCCACGTGGAGATCTAACGGTGCTGGTGCGGGGCGCCTCTTCGTTTCAGTGGACGGTCCAGATTCAATCTGGCACTCCGGGGTCGAATGGACGGCAGAGGAAGGACCTTGAGGAACTCCTCGCCGGCGAACTTTGTCGGAGGAATGTGGGCACGATGGACGTCTGCAGGGGCTGCTGATGATCGGAAAAGACTCGCCTCAGTGGTCCGCAGCCAATGGGGGACTCCGATGAGGCCGGGAACGTCAGAGACGCTCCGGCGACGGAGGCGGAGCTGGAGCTGCTGCTCCTGAATGTTCAGACCCTCAGATGGGCATGTCTGGACCTGCAAAGTAGCGCAACAGACTCCTGGGTCGAGGGCAAAGTGCCTCGACCCGGTTAGAGGTGATGGGGATGAATGGTGCGTCGAGATGAGGGAGCTCCGGCGAAGCGACGACGGTGGAGCTCCAATCCCAGTTCCTGTGCGAACTGGGTTGAACGAAGGGGTGGAGAACGTGCGCGGGAGAAGGGCAAAGGTGAGGGTGTCATCCGATGATCGAAATGGTGAGAGAGGTGGTCGGAATCGACGGTCGTCGGCGATGGGGCGATTTGGGCGTAACTCGAAATTAGCGAAATCAAAGGGAACTAAGTTTACCTGATGGTCGAGGTCGACTGTGCTTGAGCTGACGGAGCTCTGGGTCCTAGCCTCGAGGGCCGTCGATGCCCGAGGCTCGAGCACCACGCTGGTGGCGGCGCACGGCGGCGCTAGGCCGCCGGATCGATGGTCCGATCACTCCCCCCTCGCTGCAACACAGCCAATAGCGAGCTGTCACTCAGGCGAGAGCAATGGAGGTCCTGGGGTGGAGAAATGGGAACCAAAGATGAGTGAAGGAGCGGGCAGAGCTCAGACTATATATGGCTAGGGGTCCGGCTAACTGGGTGTCGGGCGAGAAAATCGAAGCACGGACCCCGATGCTAACGGACGGGCGTGGATCTGGGTGTATCAGGGAATGATTAGGACCCGGGGTTAGCAGTTCTGGGCTCAGATCAATGCGCCATAAATGGGAGAAGAAGCGGGTCGGGCGCAGATCCACGGGGGAGTGGTCCAGGGGGGAGTTGACCGAGGGGTCAACATCCCCCGTGGACCAGTGGAATGCGGCCACGTGGAAAAGAATTGGAAATTCAAATTAAAATAGAAAATGGCCGAATTCACAAAAGCGAAAACATGAAAAATGTTCCTTTTATTTTAAACTATTTTTTTGTGATTTTTATTTTATTTTTTGAAATAAAAATAAGATATATACAATATAGTACTATGTATAGGTATATATACAATATTCAATTTTTAATTTTGATTTTTAATTATTTATTTTTGTATATTTTTATTCCATTTTATATTTTATTTATTTACAAGAAAAAATTTGGAATATTTAGGTATTTCTATTTTATTTTTATTAATTATTTACAAGGGTTAAATAAATAGGTTTATTTATATACATATATGGTATATATACTATGGTGATGTTGATTTTTATTTTTGTTTATTTTTATTTTATTTTTGTTTTTATGAATTTTATTTTATTTATTTACACCATGAAATATAGAATATATATACGTTTTATGAGATTTTAATTTTTTATTTATAGGGATAAATAAATAGCTATGTGGTCTTGTGTACATGGTGGATATATACAAGGTGGAAGCATTTTATTTTCTTTTTTATTTTCTCATTTTTATTTGATTTTGTATTTACAAGTGTATATATATACAGCTATTTATAAACTCATTTCTATTTTTATAAGAGGAAAAAATTTTTATTTTATTTACAGGTATATTTTACACACATGAGCTTCCTTATCTCTCTCTACTTTGGCTTTTATGCAGTCAGGCCCATGCTGAGCACCCCTTGGATTAGGTCGCTCAATATTTATTCTAAATATCTCCCTCTTTTCTTTTATTTCTTTATTTATTCATTTTTGCACAAAAACATGCTAATTATTTATTTTTACACAATGCATGTAATTTGCTAATTATTAGTATTTACATATATCTACAAGTGTTTGGCAAAGGTTTTGTAGCTAAAATAAAAGAATAAAGAGTGATGAATGGGTATTCATCACCCCCCTATACTTAACTTTGCTAGTCCCTTAGCAAACACTTATTTGAAAAAGAAGTGAAAAAGAAAAAGAAAAAGAAAAAGAGGAGAATATACATGGATTAATGATGAATATTAAACTTGCCTTCATTAAATTGAAATATGGAGCTTGATCAGATCTTTAGATTATTAATGTGTCAGAACCTTATTTAGACTTAAGTTTAAAACTCAACAGCCTCTAAGTTCCACCAACCTATAATCAAGACTCCTCAACAATCCAGATCAGAACAAGTCTACAAACACAAACTCTGAAGACCATGAGTCTTTCCTTGTACTGTGAATGTGAAGTATAAGCTCTCCATCTCAGAAGTGGCAACTTGACAACCCTCCCCAACAAGGTAACTCTATGACCTCAATCTGGCCGCTCTTTCCTCGAGGAGCGGGGTATTCCCTTCTAAGTTTAAGTTCAACCGGCTCAAGAAGAGGGGGAAGAAGAGAATGGACCATGGCCAGTGTAGCCATGTATCCTTGGGAGATCAACAAGTGTAGCCAAGTCTCCCTGCTGCAAGCTACATAAGGTGAGACATGAATCTCAAGCTTTGCTTATTTGCACTATATACATACTCCGGTGGGATTATCATTTTCTATCAGACCCACAACTTTTTTGGAGTTATTTTCTTTTTGCATTTTTTTTCAAGTGCATCTATACAACATATACATGTGCAGCATATATACAAGGAGTTTTTCCTCTTGAGACAGTAGACTATCCCTCTTTTGAAGCATTATTGCAACCCACAACTCTTGTTGTTAGACCTCATGGCAACCAGACCAAGTTGAGATGCACTTCCTTCACTAAAAGAAGAAGAGTGGTTCCGCCTAGAAGTACTACCCTCATATGCTACCCCAAGTTAAGGAAGACTGCCTCCTTACCACCTCATCCGTAGAGAGCTCGGTGCTAAGTGCAGTGTCCAAGTAAAGCCATTGTCTATATAAGTCATGTGTGTGTTGTTAAGGGCTCTACTTAGGCTCATTTAGATGACATGTGATCATAGCCTAGTGGACTCAAAGAATTCAGTCCCCATGGACCTGAAAAGCATTAACCCTAAGCCCTATAAGGTTCCTCTTAGAATTAGGTGGATTAAGATCTTAATCAAGCTCCATTTCCCAATTTAATTCCAGGCTAGTTTAAATGTCAACTATAATCAAGGAAAAACTATACAAATATATACAAAGATACTATTTACACAATATTTACACGCATGCAAAATTTTGAAAAATGTTTTGAAATCATGTATGTATGCATGAATGCCAGTTTTGCAAAATATTTACACAAATTTACACAAGGTTTTGCAAACTTTTGATTTTCAAAACATTGTGGAAAAATTTTGTTTTATATACATAATTTTGATGTACACATATTTACACAAACTTTACACAAAAAGTTTTTGAAAACATTTTTACAAAAAATAATTTGTACAATAGCTATGTATGTGCAATAAAAGAATGTTTATTTACAGGGAAAATTTTTTATTTTTTTTGTGGATTTTATGGTTTTTAGCCTTTTTTATTTATTAACACACTCACACAAAGTACGAGTTATGGCTAAAGTATATATGAAATATATACACACCACCCTATACTTAGCTCGAATGATGTCCTCAGAGTCAAGAGCGATGAAGATGACATAACTCGTGCTCAGTATAGGGAAGTGAAAAGGAAGGCTATATACAAAGACGAATGAAAGAATAGAAAATCAAGAGAGTCTCGGCTTTTCCCCCTATACTTAGGATCAAATAATCCTAAGTATAGCAAGCTGTACACAAAGGGAAAACCGAGTGGAGAATGTACAGGGTCTACCCCCCCCCCCATACTTAGGGTAAAATATCCCTAAGTATAGGCAGCAAAGACAGGGGTAAAAAGAAATCAAAAGAATACCCAAGAGTCCTACATCCCACCTATACTTAGGGTAAGGTACACCCTAAGTATAGCATAATCAAAGGATGAGAAAAGGGATGTGGGACTAAAGAATGGAATGATATGGACATCTAGATCTATACAGGTCGGGAGAACAGTGAAACTCAGGCATGAGATGCAATAGATGTGAGTCAAATGACCACATCTCATGCACAGTGAATAGGGGCAACATCAACGACCCGTGGCTCATGATCTAGAAATGGCTTGATCCGCTGGCCGTTCACTCGAAAGGTACTCTCAGAAGACAACTCAGATATGTCAATACTCCCGTTGTCGTGTACCTTTCTCACAAGATAAGGTCCCTTCCATTTCCTCTGTAACTTCCCTGGAAATAGACGAAGCCTAGCAGCAAACAGCCATACTCTCTGTACAGACTCAAAATGCTTGTGGCCGATATGAGAATCATGCCACTCCTTCCCTCTCTCCTTGTACTGTAGGCTGTCTGAGAAGGCGGTATCACGAATCTCCTCCAAGGCTGCTAACTTACCTCCTCTGGTCTCCTACACTATCTATATCTAAAAGAATCTCTGTGACTACCCAAAGTGACCTGTGTCTCAACTCAACAGGTAAATGGCACGGATTGCCATATACGAGGCGAAAGGGAGATGTGCCCAATGGTGTCTTGAAAACGTCCTATATGCCCACAAGACCGAGTCCCAAAAGCTGTGACCAATCCTTTCGGTCAGGCGGACGACTTTCTGCAAAATAGTCTTGATCTCCCTATTCGACACTTCGGCTAGTTCATTCGTCTGTGGATGGTATGGAGTGGCAACTCGATGGTCTATGCCGAACTCGCTAGCAAGGGCCTTCACCTGGTCGTTGATGAAATGAGACCCCCCGTTAGAAATCAACACTCTAGGGACCCCGGAACCACGTAATGATGTGCTTCCTCAAAAATATGCAAACTGTCCTGGCATCAGCGGGGTCGGGCGGGGATGGCCTCAACCCAACGACTCACATAATCAACGGGCAACAGAATGTACTCAAATCCCTGACTCTTAGGGAATGGACCCATGAAATCGATGACCCATGCGTCAAAAACCTCACATAAGTGAATGGATTGCATCGGCATCATATCACGCTGTCCACAAGTGCCCATCCTCTGACAGTCAGGTACACTCTTCACGAACTCATTAGAGTCCTTGAAGAGAGTAGGCCACCATAGGCCGGATTGGAGCACTTTCTGTGGTCGTTCTCCTCCTAGAGTGATGTCCTCCTGCCTCAAACTTGTGGCAGTAAGTGATGGACGCTATGGTGCTCCTCCTGAGGAATGCACCTACGCCAGACGCTATCCCCTCCTTCGTAGTAAAGGAGGGATCCTCCCATGTGGTAGGACATGGCCCTTCGCTAGGAAGGTCTCAAGCCTCTGCCTAGGCCAATCTTGTGGAACTTTCTAGCAACAAGAAAGTTCACATATCGGCATACCACGGGAAGAGGCGATAGAAAGGATCGCCTCATCTGGGAAGGTCTCACAAATAGGGTCAATCTGCTCAGAATCCTCAAAGATGCTCTAATCGGAGAGAGATGATCCGTCACCACATTCTTGACTCCAAGCTTATCTTTAATCTCTATGTCGAACTCCTAGAGTGAAGGATCCATCTAGTCAGTCTGGCCTTGGCATCCTTCTTTGCCATGAGGTGCCAGATGGCGGTATGATCAGTATACAAGGTCACTCTAGATCTAATAATGTATGATCTTGAACTTATCTAGGGCGAACACTACGGCTAGCATCCTCCTTCCCTGTGAACTGTGGTAGTTCCGCTGCACGGAATCCAATGTGCGGCTAGCGTAGTGGATAGCAAATGGAACTCCATCCCTCCTCTGTCCCAGCACGGCCCCTACGGCAAAATCGGAGGCATCCATCATGATCTCGAATGGGAGAGATCAATATGGCAGTTGAAGAACAGGAGACTCAACAACACATCTCTTGAGAGTCTCAAACGACAAAAGACACTTGTCATCGACAAGGAACTCGGTGTCTTTCGTCAGCAGGTCAGTCAACGTCGGGCAATCCTACTGAAATCATGAATGAATCGCCGGTGGAAACCGATGTGCCCAAGGAAAGACCGTAACTGCCGCAAATTGGACGGTGGTGCGAGTTTTCTAATGACATCTACCTTGGCCGGATCAACCTCCATGCCCCTGTTGGAGATGATATGGCCAAGCACCGTCCCTTGAGTCACCATGAAGTGACTCTTCTCCCAAGATAGCACAAGGTGGACATATATACATCACTGAAGTACTCGGTCTAGGCAGTCAAGACATGAGTCGAATCCGTCACCGTAAATGAGAAATCTTCCATGAAGACCTCCAAGCACTCCCCCTAACATTTCCAAAAAGATCGACAGCATGCATCTTTGAAAGGTCGCAGGGGCATTGCATAGCCCAAATGGCATGCGTCGGAAGGTATATGTGCCGAAGGGACATGTAAAGGTAGTCTTGTCCTGGTCCTCAGGAGCGATGGCCACCTGGTTGTAGCCCGAGTACCCATCCAGAAAACAATAAGTGGCTCTTTCCCCTGCCAGTCTCTCAATAATCTGATCTATAAAGGGCAGGGGGAAATGATCCTTCTTGGTGGCCTGGTTGAGTCTCCTGTAATCAACGAAGACCTGCCAAGAAGTGGGTACCCATGTAGCAATCTCCTCTCCAGACTCGCTGACTACTGTAGTGATGCCAGTCTTCTTGGGCACCACATGCAAAGGGCTGACCCACTTGGAGTCGGAGATGGGGTAGATAAAATCGACGCTCCACCATTTCGATATCTCCTTCATGAAACCTCTCTCAGATTCAGGTTCAGCCGCCGCTGGAACTCACGCGATGGCTTCGCCTCATCCTCGAGATAGATATGGTGGGAGCACAGGGCCAGACTTATCCCCTGGAGATTTGCTACGCTCCATCCTATCGCCTTGCGATCTTTTTAAGAACCCCCATCAAACGGGATTCCTGTTCTCCAGTCAAATCGACGGAGATAATGGCTGGGTACATCTCATGCTCACCCGCAAGGAACCTATACTTTAGCGACGCAGGAAGTGGCTTCAGCTCTGGACAACTGGATGCTGGGGATGTGCCTCTAAAAACTCTGCGTGAAGGCTGCCAAATCCGCATGGGAGAACTGAAGCTCTCTGTCACTCTCTGAATCTGGAGAAGGCTACCCTAATGGACTGTCTCTACTCTGCTCGGCATCTACCTCCTCCCCTAGCTGCAAGCTTAGTGGAAGTTAGATCTGGTATGTGTCATCAAAATCTGCCCAGTCAAAATCTGACTCTGAGGGATCTGTATCATCCAAGGTGGCCTCAGTAACACTATCATCACAAAAATCATTTTCGTGATCGAGAACCGGCTCTGTTGCCTCAAAAGATTCATGGACCAGGAATGTGCTCTCCAAGCTCTCCTCTGCTGTCGTCTCTGCATCAGCGGAATCTGAATGTGAGAGGATGGCCTGTGCTACTGGGTCTGCCCAAACTGCCTTGTCATCTGTGATCACAAAGTTGCAGTCCTGGTGGATTTCTGACCCAGCATCTTTCATCTGCTCTGTATCGGAAGTAGTCTCTGAGCATGCTCTGTCTCTGGCTCTGCTGTCCTCGACCGTCTCTATTTGTACACTTTCGCCCTCGACGCGAAAGTATACCTTCCCGCTATCATAGTCGGTCACTGCCTTGGCTGTGGCCAAGAACGGGCGGCCGAGAATGATGGGGGTATCGGTCACTGGCTTAGGGATCTCCATGTCCAACACTACGAAGTCCATGGGGGAATTTATGTCCCTGAATCGTGATGACAACGTCCCTCAACCACCCCTTCGGCCTCTTGACAGATCGATCAGCAAACTGAAGGACTGTCCAGCTCTATCGAAGAGTGCCCAACTCCAAGCGGTCGAGAAGGGCTGCCGAAAGTAGGTTGATAGACGATCCGTTGTCTAATAGAGTACGGTCGAACCTCTGCTCTCTGATATGGCATCTGACATACGGGGCTCCGGAATCTAGCCTCTTGGCAGGCAGACGGTTCTGGACCGCGAAACAAGTAGTTCTCGTCAGCACTTGAATCTCTGAATGGTGGTTCCTCCTCTTCCTCCTAAACTGTAGTCCTGTCTCTCAGAGAACGCTGGAGTAGAGGGATGTGCTGCAAAGCCTCCTGAAGAGTCAGCTGAATGTGGAAACGATCTATCATCTGCTGGTTGAACTCTTCCTGCTGCCTCTTTTTTGGATTTTCATTTTTCTTCCCCTTTCCCATATGAAGGGCTCTAGGAAAGGGGATCACAGGGTCCTTCTCAGATGAAGGACTAGAAAAGGGTCTAGACGGCTCGACGGTCGGATCCACACATACATCATGCACCATAGTGGGACCAGAAGAAAACAAACCCTTTCCTTTATTTCCAGAAATGTCTCGAGATACATCAGCAAAAGGGAAAACTACAGGAATCTCAGAAGAACTGGTGGCATCAGCACCACCATCGGCTGGTAGACGGGCAGCCTCAGTACCACGCTCTGGCTCAGCAACATGGGTGGCCTCAGTACCACCTCCTCCAACTGGTGAAACGGCGGCCCCAGTACCGCCGGTGGGATCAGCATCCGTGGTGGCATCAGTACCACCGTCATCATCTCTAGCGGCCTCAGTACCGCTCTCCTCCTCGCCGGGCGCTCTAGAAGGATCCTCGTGGTGTCGCTTAGACGAGGCGCCGCCTGCTGGCATCCTACCGCTCCTAAATGTAACAAAATCAGTATCAAAAAGATATGCAGACATATCACAAAAAGTATCACTCGGAGTGGCATACTCAGTACAAATTACCTGCTCAGACTTCCTCTTGAGGTTGTTGGGGTTCGGCTCTATCTAGGCAGGGATGGAGGCCTTCCCTCTCACTATGTCCCGCATCTCCTGGCGGAACTCATCCATCTCCCGTCGAAATGTAGCCTGCTGATCCGTGAGGAGGCGGGCTATGTCATCCAAGGCAGGGTTCTCATAGGATGGCCCATGAGAACCTGACGGGTAGCCTCTCTGGAAGTGAGGCTGCTGCTGCTGTGAGTGAGAGGGGTAAGATTGTGGATGATGCTACGGCTGATGAGGCTGATCACGCCTCCAAGACTATCCCTGCTGATAGGGACGAGGACCATAAGACTGTGACTGCTGCTACTGCTGTGGGTACACTGGGGGCTGCTGCTGCTGCTGGTGATCCCTCTGATGGCTGTACTGGCCACCCTGTCCTGAAGGCTGCTGCTGGGGCTGGGCACCTCCGGCCAACCAACGGAATCCGGGATGGTCTCGTCGGATACCGGGCTGGGGGTGGTCGTACCAAATCCCGTTGACATCCATCAACAGCTCTAAATCGTACTGGGGTGGCAGGAGCACTGGTAGAGGCTGATCCGGCTTGTTCACCACCATCTGAGTGTCAGTGGATGGTGGTGCCTGGCAGGTGAGCTGCGGCTGCTGGTACGGCTCCGCCTGTACAAGGTGAACCTGTCTAGGCTGCTGGTGGGAGCTGGAGCGCTGGGACGAGCTGCTGTTGCTACTCAGATCGCCTCGTGCCTAAAGACGAGGCTGTGAAGCCGTTTGTGCCTCCTGGAGACACATGCGCTGTGTCTTCAGGTCACTCAGAGTCTGTGCCATCTGCTCCATCTGCGTGATGCCTCGGTACTGCTTCTTCTCGATAATCTCCATCCGGTCCAGCTTCGCGCTGATGATCCCCATGTCTGCGGCTGAACTCTCTGCCTGTGCTGCTGCCGCTGACGAACTGGATGGACCGGCGTCGACCCGTGCTATCCTCTTGCACTGCACGGTCTGTGGTTGCTGGCGTCCCTGTGTGTACAATCGGGTGTGGGACATCACCATGTAGTTCTCGGTCGTCTCCTCGTAGATGGCCCCGACCTGATTGTGATCCTTGGTGAAATAGGACCCGCCACAAGAAGCGTTCACCAAGCCCTGAAGCTTTGGTGTCAGCCCGCTGAAAAAGCTCTGAACAAGGTACGGCTTGGAAATATCATGGTGCGGGCATCTGTCGATCAGCTCTCTGAATCTCTCCCATGCCTCGTGAAACTGCTCGTTGGGGAGCATGGAGAAGTTGCTGATCAAGGCTCTAGCGGCGTTCGTTCGCCCGAGTGGATAGTACTTATGCAAGTACTCGGTGCGGAGCTGCTCCCAGGTGTAGACGAACTTCCCCAAGTGCTTCAGCCAGGTGGCTGCTCTATCTGCTAAGGAGAAGGGGAAGGCATTCATCCGTATGGTATCTGGTCCACCTAACGGTCGTGGACTGTGTTGCAGATCATCAGAAACTCCTGAAGGTGGAGATGGGGCTCCTCTGTGGCGAGCCCATGGAATCGGGGGAGTAGCTGCAAAGTGTTCGTGGGGAACTTGAAGTCCCCCACGATAGCTGGAAGTACAACCCAATGATGCATCAAGGTCGA
The DNA here is from genome assembly GCA_037367405.1 of Ottelia alismoides. Lineage (NCBI taxonomy): Eukaryota > Viridiplantae > Streptophyta > Magnoliopsida > Alismatales > Hydrocharitaceae > Ottelia > Ottelia alismoides. Next base: position 320,128 of record JAZKJV010003278.1, on the reverse strand, counting down.
CCCGTGGTTGCGTAACTCCCGCATCGGTCTCGGTGCATCTGTTGCTGCTGCTGCGGCTGCTGCGACGGCTGCTTCATCGTCGGATATCCTCGGCCCGTCCCCGGGCTCGCGCTGGTCGCGAGCGGCTCTCAACTGCTCCATCTCACGCCTCATGTCCAACATGAAGGCTCCCTGATCCCTCAACTGCTGCTGAACTGTCTCAAGGGAGGCGATCAAGGTGGAGTTGATTCCACCCTGGTCCATAATGAAAGTCTGATCGTGCTGAGGACCTTGGGTGCGGTCGTCACTACTGCCGGCCATAGTTTCTGCAAAATCAAAACATCCAAACTCAGGTGCTGATAAATCATCTGTCTGTCTCTCCTCTGGCACTGGTATCTCGGTCTCAGAAGAAGGGGGATCGAGGGGGAACAGGGTGGAGTCGTACTCGGGTTCGGAGAGCGGGTCTCGGTTTTCGCGAACCAACCTAGATGAGCAGGTAGATGTGCCTGAAAGCGGTGCAGCCAGAGGCTTCCTAATAGATCGTCTACCCATCATCTTGATGTGGCGAGTAGTGCGGATGAGATCTGGTAACAACTATGATCACAAGCAAACCCCCGATTCACCAACGCAACGCGAGCTGAAGACCGTAATAGCTCGGTCAATTATCTTATCAATTTTATTTTGGTGATCAGTCAGGATAGCATAGCGATTACGTGACCTGTTAGGTTACCCGATATTTTCTCAACCGACTGTCTCGTACAGAAATAGCAGGTAATCAGTCGAGAAGAATATCGGAGGGCTCTACCTAGTGTTCGGGGTCACTCTCTCGCACAAGCAAACCAGACAATGAGGGGGTTGCTCTCCCCAAGATAAAATTTTTCAAGTGAGGTGTCTTTTAGGGTCAATAGAGTTAGCAGTCCCAAATTTTAATGTTTTTCTTTTTAGGTATTTTTCAATAAAAGCAAAAACGCCTAACGAATTTTTCGGTTCTCCTGGTTATTAAGTCCAAAAATCAGGGGGGAGAAGTCGAAAAAGCCGATGCGCGATGAAATCAATGATGCATGCAGAGTAAGAAATGTGTACCTGACTCCAGCAGTCTACATGCAAAATGATCCGCGCAGAATTGAAAGACAGAAAATAAACTACCTACATGTTGCAGGCGGAAAATCGAGTCCCTAATCAACAATTTCTACTCGAAAGAACGACTAGTTGACCACCAACCTCCGATCCAAAGGGTCCGATCTAGGTCCACCCCTCCTCCTCAGGAGCAGCGCTTGGCAGGGCAGGCTGCGGCACGTAGGCTCGAAGGAAGTGAATCAACTATTTTATTAATCTTTTATTATAGGTCCAATTACCGAACTATAGGAACAGGCAAATGTATTAGGGTGTTTGGATCTTATGAATTGTGTCACAATCAAACAGAAATTCCTAAGGCTAGGGGCTCAAGAAAACCGCGAGAAACCGGAAAAGGCAGTAAAGAAAACAAACCGCGTAAAACCGCGAAGAAATCTGAGGGGTCCCCCGAGCACACCGGTGCTCGGCGAAACAGACCCCGAGAGTCTCTCGAGTCCAAGTGTGATGTCCCTGTATTATTACAATAATTCAAATGGTTCTGAAAATAAAGTCTAACTAAACTAAACTAAAAGTCGCACTCGGCTGTCTCCTCGCTCTCTCCTGCGGCTCCATAAAGAATGGAGCCACCTCCGAACACCGCGGTTGCGCCGGCTCCTTGAAAGTTGCCGCCTCGATTCTCGGGCCCTCGCAAGAATACAACCAAGTGTCATAGGCTAGATAAAATATAGTAAATAAAGCAGGTAAAACAAGTAAAATGAAACAGGGATATATGTGCAAAAGAGTAAAATAAAAATAAACAAACAAAAACAAAAATAAAAGAAAAGAAATAAAAAGAAAAAAAATAAAAATAAAAAAAAAGAAAAATAAAAGCCGCGAAAAGCCGCGAACTCAGAAAGAGCCGCGGAAAGTCGCGAAAAAGAAAACAAAAATAAAATGAAAAAAATAAAGACTACTAAGCCGTGCTCCCCGGCAACGGCGCCATTCTGATGAGCGAGCCGAGCGAGCGAGATAAAGGTAAAACTAAGGTCGTTGCGACCTCAGTCGCCCGGGACTCAGAGCTCAATCAAGAAAAATTCAGACCACCAAACGAAGTCAAAAATCGATGAAAACTCAAGATAGCGGTCTCGCTAAAGGATTAACCTGGTATAACACCCAGGGTCGAACTCGGAGAGCACGTGATGGCCTCGCGGCCTACGACGTAGTCAAAAATAAAAACAGATAAAAGAAAATTATTTTTGGTGGTTTTTAATATTTTTATATTTTTTTGAATTTTTAAATTAATAAAAAAAATGAACAAACAAGAAAACAAGCAACTATCAACAATTGTTTAACTAGTCAAATATGCTCAAAAAAATCAAACAAAAATATTTTTTTGTTTTTTATGTTTTTCTATGTTTTTGGTGAAATGTTGGTATTTTTCTGATTTTTATAGAATTTTATAAAAATGAAATAAGAAAGGAAAACAGTGCTGCTGTCCAGCCGGGCTTCAAAGGCCAGAATAAAATACATAATGGCCTTCAAATAGCCTGTAGGTATTTTTCCTATAAAATATAAACAAAAATGAAAATTCAACAGCTGAGTGTATGAATTTTTTATTTTTCTACTATTTATTAGAATTTTTATGGATGTTTAGGGATTTTTCAATTTTATAATTTTTATAAGTCCAAAAATGGCCAAACATGGTCAGAAAATCAAACACACTACAATAAACAAAATCTAATTTTTTTGTAATTTTTAAAGATGTTTTAATATTTTTTTGTGAATTTTCTAACTGGACAGTAAGAAAAAAATGATGTTTTTGAATTTAAAATAATAAAATGGCTCTAAAAATTTCCCAAAATTCAGTGAAAATTCTACACAGTGGCAGGAGCCAGTATCAAATTTTCACTTGATTTGGAGTAGATTTGATATTTTATTCAAAGCAAACAAGAGCTCACAGTCATAGAGACCTGATCGTAATAAAAATATCTCTGAGGGCCTAAAAATAATAAGAACGAAAACCCAGGGGGTCCAGGTGCAAAATGTCCAAGATCTCATGCACCACGTGCGTGATCTGGGCACTCAGGGACCTTTTGTAAATAACTTAAGTCCCTGGACTAATTAGTAACACGTACTAAAAGTCCAGGGGCGAAAGTATAAAATTCCCACGATATTCAGCACATGCACAAATAAAACATTCACAAGAGTATATATGCAAATATCTAAAAAGATTTTTCCATTCATTAACAAGCAGAAAACACTGCCTACAAAGTGCAATTTTACCAAAAATACACGTGTCGATGCACGTAACCACAACGTACAGGGGTATAAAAGCAAATCACAGAAATGACAAGGTCCACTATGCAAAAAGTCCAAAATAAAAACAACTTAACTAAATATTTACAGGACTAAATATTAAAAACTAAAAAGCTAAGGGCCTAAGGGATATTATCCCTTATTCTGATCCGAGGGCTGAGGAGCGGCCACGTATCGGATCGAACGGTTGAAAGTGGTGGCAGCTCAACGAAGAGCCCTCGACGCGGATCCAACGGTGGATGGCTCGCCACGTATCTGATCGTGCGGCTCTGGTCGAGGCTCGCCTCTCCTCTGCCACGGACGGAGCAGATGGCGCCACGTGGAGATCTAACGGTGCTGGTGCGGGGCACCTCTTCGTATCAGTCGACGGTCCAGATTCAATCTGGCACTCCAGGGTCGAATGGACGGCAGAGGAAGGACCTGGAGGAACTCCTCGCCGGTGAACTTTGCCGGAGGAATGTGGGCACGATGGACGTCTGCAGGGGCTGCTGATGATCGGAAAAGACTCGCCTCAGTGGTCCGTAGCCAATGGGGGACTCCGATGAGGCCGGGAACGTCAGAGACGCTCCGGCGACGGAGGCGGAGCTGGAGCTGCTGCTCCTGAATGTTCAGACCCTCAGATGGGCATGTCTGGACCTGCAAAGTAGCGCAACAGACTCCTGGGTCGAGGGCAAAGTGCCTCGACCCGGTTAGAGGTGATGGGGATGAACGATGCGTCGAGATGAGGGAGCTCCGGTGAAGCGACGACGGTGGAGCTCCAATCCCAGTTCCTGTGCGAACTAGGTTGAACGAAGGGGTGGAGAACGTGCGCGGGAGAAGGGCAAAGGTGAGGGTGTCATCCGATGATCGAAATGGTGAGAGAGGTGGTCGGAATCGACGGTCGTCTGCGATGGGGCGATTTGTGCGTAACTCGAAATTAGCGAAATCAAAGGGAACTAAGTTTACCTGATGGTCGAGGTCGACTGTGCTTGAGCTGACGGAGCTCTGGGTCCTATCCTCGAGGGTCGTCGATGCCCGAGGCTCGAGCACCACGCTGGTGGCGCCGCACGGCGGAGCTAGGTCACCGGATCGATGGTCCGATCACTCCCTCCTCACTGCAACATAGCCAATCGCGAGCTGTCACTCAGGCGAGAGCAATGGAGGTCATGGGGTGGAGAAATGGGAACCAAAGATGAGTGAAGGAGCAGGCGGAGCTCAGACTATATATGGCTAGGGGTCCGGCTAACTGGGTGTCGGGCGAAAAAATCGGAGCACAGACCCCGATGCTAACGACCGGGCGTGGATCTGGGTGGATCAGGGAATGATTAGGACCCGGGGTTTGCGGTTCTGGGGCTCGGATCAATGCGCCATCAATGAGAGAAGAAGCGGGTCGGGCGCAGATCCACAGGGGAGTGGTCCAGGGGGGAGTTGACCGGGGGGTCAACATCCCCCGTGGACCAGTGGAATGCGGCCACGTGGAAAATAATTGGAAATTCAAATTAAAATAGAAAATGGCCAAATTTCACAAAAGTCAAAACATGAAAAATGTTCCTTTTAATTTAAACTATTTTTTTTGTGATTTTTATTTTTTTTTGAAATAAAAATAAGGTATATACAATATAGTACTATGTATAGGTATATATACAATATTGAATTTTTAATTTTGATTTTTAATTATCTATTTTTGTATATTTTTATTCCAATTTTATATTTTATTGATTTACAAGATAAAATTTGGAATATTTAGGTATTTTTATTTTATTTTTATTAATTATTTACAAGGGTTAAATAAATAGGTTTATTTATATACATATATGGTATATATACTATGGTGATGTTGATTTTTATTTTTGTTTCTTTTTATTTTATTTTTGTTTTTATGATTTTTATTTTATTTATTTACACCATGAAATATAGAATATATACAAGTTTTATTAGATTTTAATTTATTTATTTATAGGGATAAATAAATAGCTATGTGGTCTTATGTATATGGTGGATATATACAAGGTGGAAGCATTTTTATTTTCTTTTTAATTTTCTCATTTTTATTTTGATTTTGTATTTACAAGTATATATATAGCTATTTACAAACTCATTCTATTTTTATAAGAGGAAAACATTTTTATTTTATTAACAGGTATATTTACACACATGAGCTTCCTTATCTCTCTCTACTTTGGCTTTTATGCGGTCAGGCCCATGCTGAGCCCTCCCTTGGGATTAGGTCGCTCAATATTTATTCAAAATATCTCCCTCTTTTTCTTTTATTTCTTTATTCTTTTATTTTTGCACAAAAACATGCTAATTATTTATTTTTACACAATGCATGTAATTTACTAATTATTAATATTTACAGATATCTACATGTGTTTGGCAAAGGTTTTATAGCTAAAATAAAAGAATAAAGAGTGATGAATGCGTATTCATCAGGGCACATTATGTGGTTAGTCATATTAATGACATTGCATTTGTATGCACTCTCATTGACAATGTTTCTTCAATCAACCTGCTTCCATTTGCCTTATATGAAAAACTGGAGTTGGGTCCACTTCGCAGATCTAGAGCATTACTTAAGTTTGCAGATAAGTCCATGAAGAAGGCAAAGGGAAAGGTTAAGAAAATTATCATATCACTTGAGGAACATGATTACACTGTGGACTTTACAGTCCTGGATATGGATATCCCTAGTCAATGGAGAGATTCACAGATCATCCTTGGGTGGCCTTTCTTTAGGACCGCTGGTGCTTCTTTTGATTATCAAACATGGATGATGAAGTTTCATTCTCCTGATAGAGAGGTGGAGCTATAGATGAAACAAACAAAATGGCAATGATGTGACTCCAAGTCAAGTACAAAGTTCTTTTCTTCATCTGAGGTGGATTGTAGACTTGTTAGCACATTTGGAATACGGAAGAAAATATGATATGATTGATCAAGACCTTCTCATCCGGAGAGGATAATGTACATGATGTAGTTTGCGAGGTTATGCTTGATTTCTTGGGTGATGGATCTTCTGTCTATTCCTTTGATGACTTGTATTTGTCAGTTCCCATCTCTGAGGAATAATCAAAGGAATTAGATTTATAATCGGATGCAACTTTGGATAAATTACCATGTTCCTTCAGAGATTTGATTCTTTCTTATTCAACTTCAGTTCGGTTGGTGGTCAGAACTATAGAGTTAGCACCACCTTCATGCAACGCGAAACCAAATTAAGCTTCAATTCATCCAGATTTGATTGATGATGCCACTTCACTAGAGATGAAGCCATTTTCTCCTACATTGAAGTATTCTTTTCTTGTGGGACCTAAGAATAGATTTCATGTCATCATTATTTTTAGGTTTACTGTAGAACAAGAGTCTAGGTTGCTTGAAGTGTAAGAGAAGAGCAGTCAGGCTAAAGGTTGGACTGTGTCGATTCTCATGGGTATAAACCCTGCACTCTGTTCACACCATATTTTTGTTGAGGATAATGCTAGACCTTCCAGTGAGTTCCAAAAGGAGACTTAATCAAAATTTAAGGAAAGTAGTTAAGAAATAGATTGAGAAGTGGCGTGGATCAAGATTTATTTACATGATTTGTCACTCTAGATGGGTGGCCCCACTACACGTTGTCCTGAAAAAGTCAGAAATTCAGATGGTCACAACGAGGAAGGGGTTGCGATAGCAACACAAGTACCCACGTCGTGGTGTGTCAGTGTTGATTACAGATACCTGAATGCTGCGACCAATAAAGATCACTTTCCCCTACCTTTTATTGATCAAATTTTGGAGATACCAGCGAGGAAACAATTCTTTTATATTCTTGACGGGTACTTAGGCTACAATCAGGTAGCCATAACCCTTAAGGTTTAGGAAAAGACCACTTTTACTTGTCCTTTTAGCACATACATGTTCAGGCGCATGCCTTTTGTGTTATGCAATGCCCCAAGTACTTTTCAACGGTGCATGATTGTTGTATTTGCCAAAATGGTAAGGGATTTCTTAGAGGTCTTTATGGACGATTTCTTTATCCATGGTGATTCATTTAATACGTGCTTAGCACACTTAGACCGTGTTCTTCAGAGGTGTAGAGAGGTGAATATGGTATTCTCTTGGGAGAAAAGTCATTTTGTGGTTATGGAGGGTATCGTGTTGGAGCATGTCATCTCCAAGATATGAATGGAGGTTGACCGTGCCAAGGTGGATGTAATCTTGAAACTTGATCCACCAACCAACATTAAGTTAGTGAGGTCATTTTGAGGGCATGTAGGACTTTATAGATAATTCATTCAGGATTTTTCTAAGATTGTCAGACCGCTGACTGAGCTCTTAGGGAAAGATAACGAGTTTGTTGCAGATCGCAAGTGTCTAGAAGCATTCGAGCTCCTTAAAAGAAAAATTTGTGACTCGTCGATTTTGCTAGATCCTGATTGGTCTCTTCTACTTAAGATCATGACTGATGCATTGGATTTTACGATAGGAGTCGTATTGGGGCAATGACGAGATCATATCCCATTTGCGATTCACTACACAAGTAAAGTATTGGATTCAACTCAGAAGAATTACACAGTGACCAAAAAGGAAATGCTCACCATAGTTTGGACTTTATAGAAATATAGGTCATATCTTGGGATAAACGGTGACTATCTACACAGATCATTCAACCATTAGGTAATTGATGAATCCATGATTCAACGTCTTTATTCTTTTATTTTAGCTAAAATCCTTGGTAAAACACATGTATATTTTCATTAATTATCATTATTTATCATTCATCGCTGATTTTTAATATTGTATATTTAGCATTCTTTTTCACCAAAATAAAAGAATAAAGAAGAAAAGGAAAAGGAAAGAAAGAGAAGAATGTATTTATGGAATAAATGTAGACTGACCCTAGTCTGGAGAGAAGGTCAATACTTGACCTAATCGACAAGGAATAAAATTGGGGGAAATAGGGTCCATAACTTATAAAAATCAGGAAAACCAATTTTCACTTGTGCATATTCACCATTTTTATCTTGTACATAATTTCACCTATTTTATTCATCAATAAAACAACATCAAATAAAAATCTTTCCTTCTTTAAAGTTGTTTGTAATATTGCATATTAATTTATAAAAATATCAGAAAAATTATTAACAAGTAGTAAATAATTACAATGAACCTAAAATTCTGAAAAATCCAATTTCCCAGGTTCATAACTAAGTATAGAAAACTCCAAATTGACCTAACTCACTTTCAAACTTCGTTTTGTAACTATTAGTATATATTAAAAATACCAAAAAAGTCGTGGAATAAATTGTGAGTTTTGCCGTTTGGACCCCTTTGTCTATATGTACATTATGTATATAAAACTTCTTTATTTTCTATTTAATTATTTGTAACTATAATTAACTTAATTCTTTTTCTGATTTGTTTAAAAAAACAGTAAAAAAAATATAAATTAAAAAATGTGAATAAATATCAATAAATCTCAAAATCTAAAAGTCGTAAAGCCTAACTTCCAAACCTAATAACTCATCCATATGAAGACCGATTTGGGTGTATTCACTTTTAAAGTTCGTTTTGTAAAATTATCTATCAAATAAGAGTAGTTTCTCTAAAATCTGAGTTAATAAGCAAAAAGTAGATTTTGGGACCATTGGTATACTTGTACATATGAATAAATTATATGTATTTTTAATTATTTATTTTCTCGTTTGTATTTGTACATATTTTATTTTCATTATTTTGCATATATTGTATTTTATTTTTATAAAATGAAAAATAAAATTATAAAAAAATAATAAAAAATAAAATAATACATTTATTATATAGGTATAATGTACCTATCTTGTAAATACTTTTATTTATTTGTACCATTAAATTAATTTATAAAAGAAAGTAAATATATATTTAAAATCCTTACTTTATTCTGAAAATAAATAATTTATATAATTATTTGTAAAAATAATTTATTAAAATTCCATTTGTTGCATATATAAGTATTTTATACCTATTAATAAAAGTTTTTAATTATTTTACCTTATTTATTTAATTTAATAATTTATTCAAAATAATATTAAATTACTTTCTTAATTTATAAATATTATTTATTTTAATTATTTTCTAATTTAAAGTTGTTTTCTATTTTATTTTGATTTATACAGATCTCTGAATTCTTGTTGGTCCAGCTCAGCTGACACCTGCTAGACATGGACCTGACTACCTCTCCAACCCACCTTTTTCTCCCAATTTTCCAACCCTAGTCGAAACCCCTTTCGACCTGATTTCTTCACTCCTTGATTCTCCTAATTTCTGTAATTTTTTCCTAACTAATTTTCGCCTCGATTCGCATCGGTTCGCGTACCTATTTGAGTTTGAAATTTATCTTTTCCTCACACTATAAAAGCTCCCCAGATCTGAAATATTGGGCATTCGCCATTTTTTCCTTCTTTCTCAATCCGTAATTTTGGAGGCAGTGTGGGAGATCGTGACAAGAGCTCTGGTTCTTCAATTAGTGAGCGATATCGAGCGAGAGAGGAGGTGATATCATCTCGTCGGCGTAGCTTCATGTTCCACCACGATTAGCCTCCTTGTGCCAAGGTCAAAGCAATCACCACAAGGAGCTCCCACTCCAGGTCCACAGGCAAACACATTCTTTCCATTCCATCCACTGTCGATCATCACATCATCCTTCTCCTCTCCTCTCAATCCCTACTTCTTCGTTTTAAATTCAATTTTTGCTTCGATCCAACCTTATTCCATCTCATCATGACTTTATCCAATTGTACGCACTCCACGCATCCTGGTCATCTCTGGTCATTTAGATCAGAGTCCGATCTAAATCCCTCGTCATCACTATGGATCGTCCATCCATTCCATTTCCTATTTTTTTACTCAATGTCCAGCCCAGGATCGAACTCTTCAAGTCTCATTTTATCCTTTGCAGATCTACAGATCATTCGAAGGACCTAGATCTTATGTCTGAGAATCGCATCAGTGCCTACAGTTGGATAGATAAGCACTCAATTTGTTGTACACATTTTTACGATCATCATCGGGCGTTTGGAAATCGAAGGTTGATTCACTAGAAACTTCTTACGAGACCTGAAGCACTTCCATCGCCTAACCATCTGAAGCATCAGATCTAACCTCGTCGCCCCATTTGAAGCATGTCCTAGAGTATCAAGGAGCAGTTGGTTTAATTTGCATAATCGATAGCACTGTCGCTCACAGCAACTGGAGACCCAATCGATCATCTATAGCACAAGTATCACCCAAAGGTCTGAATCGATCAAGGTTCACAACATGGTTGGAAATCATAATCATTGCATCTTGTCGATAGAAAAGAGGGAAGAACATTCATGTTCTCGATCGAGATGCTACATCTACCCTTAGATCATATCTTTTCCAAGGGTCCCTAGCCGTCAATTCCAAGCTGTTGATGACCCAGCCCCCATTCAAACACGCATCAAGCTAGCCAACCCCACCACTTAAGACCCTCACGAGCACTTAACGTGAGACAACATTTTTATTGGGTAAATTGCTAATATCCCCCGAGCATTATATGTATTTGCAAAAAAGAACATATTTCAATTGCTATCATGTGATCTACACATGCATATTTAATAAAAATTGCATAAATAGACCAGTATTTATTGCTTTGTTATTATTTTATCATAACTTTTCTTGAAATTATATTTCAGTCCTGCATTTCCAGAATAAATTTTCTTTCTATCTTGTTTGAAATAAATAACATTCTTACTCGAAAATTCCTTAAAAAATAGGATAGTTTCCTGCTAGGTTGCTTTAAATTGCTTTATTTTAGTTTTCTAAAATATTTTAAATTGTTATGTTTATTAATTCAAAAACTCTGAAATTTTCTGGTTTGACTTATAAATTTATAAAAATTTGAAAAATGGCCAAAAAAATCTATAAAATTAATGTAGGTGTATTTTGACTTGTTTTAACTTCTATATAACTTTGGTTTGAAAATCTTTTAGAAAATACAAAAACCTACATATTATAGAAAACTTTCAAAAATTCATATAAAATCATTAAAAATAAAAAATATGTTCTGGACTTGATTAAAGCTTAATAAAAATATTTTTTTATGAAATTTTTTTCCAGTATTTTTGAGTTTATCTTATATTTAAAAATCCAAAAAACAATTGTTTACTTTTTTATTTTCTTTATTTCCTATTTTCTTCATTTTGAAATCCTAAGAAAATCAAAAAATCTTTGAAAAATTACAAAAACATTAAAATTTCATTAAAAACATAAAACATTTTTATTTGAATTTTCTATACATTTCCAATATTTAGAAAAATACAAAAATGTTGCTTGTTTCTTCCCTTCTTTTTCTTTTACTTTATTTGTTTGAAAATTTAAAAATATAAAAATTTACAATATTAAAAATCATGAAAAAAATTAAAATATGAAAAATAACAATAAATAAAATAAAATAAAAATCCAAAAAAATAAATAAATAATCACAAAAATACAAGAGTCGTGTGCTTTGAGTTTTCTTTTTTCCTCTGAGTTTTCAGTTAATTGAATAATCCTTTTTAATGATAGTCGTCTTAGATTCGACCGTGGGAGCTATACCATGTTAATAATTAAAATAGCAATCCACATTTCCTTTATTTTTATTGGATAAATTGTTTGATTTATTCGAGTTTCATTGTGGGTTACAATGACACTTTCATATCACATATTCTTCATTAAATAAAATGAAATTAAAACTCTTAGTGAAAATTATCGGACCATTAAAATGGCATCGTTGTTAGGGAGGCATGCGAGGGTAGTTAGGTTTTCTTTGCCTTCTGCTCTTGATTTTGTACATATCATGTTTTCTTTTTATCTGTTTATTTTATTCTTTTCCTGCTTTATTTTGTTTGCTCTTATTTTTCATAACTAGTTATTTGACATTTCTCTTGTTTCTCTCTTTCTTGCGAGGACTCGACCAGCAAGGGCAGAGTTCATAGGAGGACCGGAGCACATAAATGAAGCAGAGGCATCTCACTTTTGTATTGATAAGTAGGAGAGAGTGGGGGAGGAGGAGCAGAAGAGTTGGAGGATTACTTGGAGCGCTTTTATTTTTAGCATTTTTTCCATTTCATTTTTTAAACTAATTTGTAATAATTTTTGGCACTAGCCCTTTTTTTTCTAGAGAGACTTCGGAAATTATTCGGGGTCTATTTTGCTAAGTGCTAGTGCTCGTGGGGGACTTCACCAGAGTTTTTGTTCTATCGCCTTTTTTATGTGTTTCTTGTAGTTTTCGTGTGCTTGAGCACTTAGAAGTAGGTTCTATTTCCTTGCCTGAGCATGGTAACCAATTAGGTCCAAAGACCCTAAATAAGAATATATGTTCCTATAGATTAGTTTGTATCTTGTACTTAGTCAAATAATTTAGTTCCTTCCCGCTAATAGAAGTTACTTCTTAGTACTTTCTCTTTCATCATATAGATTAGTTTAATTATTATGTATGGATCATGTTGCATGTAGACTGCTGGAGCAAGGTACACCTTCTATATCATGCATGCATTCATGGATTTCCGTCGCATTGGCTTTTCCGACTTCCTCACTTGATTTCTCTCACCTAGGAAATAAAGAAATTGGAAAAAATTTAGGCGATTTATTTGAAAATACCCATAAAAAGTGACAATAAAATAAATTCGAGACTACTAAAGAAAACTTGACCCTAAAAGAAACATCATTGTTTTGGGGAGAGTAATCCCCTCCCTGTTTTCAGGTACTCTCTAGACAGAGTGAGACATACACATATATGGAATAGATCCCAAAGACATGGACTTGTGCCCTAAGCGCTTGGACTTTGACTCTCAAGTATGTTATTGCTGCAAGCACTTGCCTCATACGTTAGTGGAAATAGTTGCATGGGTACAGAGGTGGATTTCCATTGGACTAATCATGAGCTCTTACATGGATAGTTCTCTATTTGGGCGATTCATCGACTGATTCACTATATACTATAGGAGACTACACCTACAAGCTTGCTAGAAAATTATTTGATCATTTGCCTCTAAAATATAATAGATTAATGACCGAGCCTTCATGGCCATCATTGCGTTGCGTTACTGAATTGGGTTTGCATTGCGTTAGATTGGTGTGAGCAGTCCAGATCTCATCCATTTGTCATCCACCTCATTCACTTCCTCTTTTTTTCCCTAGACTACGATCATGATGATGGGAAGGAGATCTCTTAGGTTGGCTCTTGCAACACAGCTATTTAGCGATCCTCCTCGTTCATCTTTGTCGGTTAGAGAGAGTCCTCTCTTCTAACTCGAGTTGTCATCTACTCTTTTTCCTCTTAACCACCATTCTTCTATTCTTTCTACATCACTGTCTTTTACACATCATTAGTTTCAGCAGTTCTACATAGATCTTTCAGAGCCTGATATATATTCTTTCTCATTTCTATAGACAAAGACGATGGATGGGAAAGCACCACAACAGTTGTAGACCTCTTCTGTAGTGATCGACTAGGCAACGATCAACAATGGTTTACTTGCATCCCTCGGGTCCATGCAAAACCAGATTAGGGAGCAAGGGAGGGTGATGATAGAGGTTAGAGCTGAGATTGTCCAGTTGAGGCAGAGGTAAGATGATGAGTTAGCCGAGGGTATTCCTGATGAGGATAGAGATGATAGAGAGAGACCTCAGAGTCAGGGAGTTGATATTCTACGGGATGGAGGAGCTGTGATTCCACCTAGTCATGCACGTACCATGAAGGAGTTGTACAACCCTAGTGCAAATACTACTCATCGGTGTATCTGTTTACTTATTATTCTTGGAGATTTTGAGATTCATCCTTAGATCATTCAACTATTGCCCAAGTTCCATTGGCATGCCACTAAAAAGCCCTATTTACACCTCCGAGACTTTGAGCAGATATTCAGTACTATCCACGACAGATTTATGGATGAGGACACTATCAAGATGATATCTTTCCTTTTCTACTTGATTGATCGAGAAACGTATTTGATGAAACATCTTGGGAGAGTTGTCATTACTAAGGAGCAGTTGAGGATCGAGTACTTAAACAAGTACTATCCACTCCATCATACCAATGCAGCTAGAGCCATGATCAGCAACTTCACCATGATCCCAAATGAGCAATTCTGTGAGGCTTGGGATCGTTTTAGAGAGCTCACCGAAAAATATCCACATCATGGCATTAGCAAGCCCAATCTTGTTCAGAGTTTCTTTCATGGGCTGACACCTAAGCTGTAGGGGATAGTGAATGCCTCTTGAGGAGAATCCTATTTTTTCAAGCATGAGCATCAGGTATGTGCTATTTATAAGGAGATGGTAGAGAACTATATTGTGATGATTGTTGAACAGGAAAATCGCAGAGGTCGTGTTGACTCACAAGGCGAATCAACAGTCGCTGATTTGACCTCCAACGAAATCCCTATTCAAACAACAATTAACCCACGACAAATATATCAAGCAATGAAAGTAAATGTGAGGAGTTAAAATTTATTATAACTCTACAACAAGATGTGTATAGTGCAAGTATGTGTGGAGGTCGAACACAGGGAGCAAACAGGTAATACGGGGCACAAATGCACAAAATGAGTGAATGTCGTCAAGTTGTCTATTAATGCTATGTTTTTGTGGGTTTTTAATTTTATATTTTTTTATTTAATTTTTGATTTTATATTTTTTTATTTTGGTTTTTAATTTTTTGATTTTATATTTTCTTTTTGTATTTTATATTTTTGGGATATTTACCCAGCGAACCCTGAAATCTTTCAAAATTACCTCTACGACCTTTGAAACATCAATATTCCTCCCTAGACCCCGTAATCTTGCTAACCATTACCGTGCAGACCCTCTGGTTAACCTCCATCCATTTGTCCGTTAAAACTAACCGGATTCTGTTATTAAATGTAACAATATACCCATCTTGTTTGTCAAATTTACAGTTATTGCCATTCCACCCCTCCCTCCTCCCATCCGTTTCCCACCGCCGCCTCCCCGTCGTCCTCGTCGAAGCCCTGGCTCCCGTTGCGATGCCTGAAGCCCCAAGTCGAGCCCCCGCCGACTGCCGCCCCTCCCTCCGGGGCGCCGCCTCTAAACCAAAAAAATAAAATAAATAAAAACAAAAAAATGTAAAAAATGCAGTTTCCATCGTGCAAGCACGCAGCCCACGCCATGCCGACCACGCTTCTCCGTCGTACGCAACCTTCTGCTACACCAGTCGTCGCTGCTCCAGCCATCCCCCGCAATTCCAACCGGTCGTGACAGCTCAACGTGACCCATCCACCTCCAAGACACGGCGGCCCCGCGCCTCCAGCCACCGCATACACCCGCTCGGTGCCCCGCTCCAGTGCTGCATGCCCGCCTCGCGCGACTCCTCCAGCGCGGCCCGCACGCGTTCATCTTCGCTGCCCTCCAACTCACCCGCGCAACCGCCGTCCACTCCATTACCGTGCGCTGCCCACAACTCCCACGAGCGAATGATGCGCCCCCAACGCCCCTGTTGCTCTGCTCCAGGGATGCGCCCTCCATCCGCTTGCGTCCAGCAGGTTCCCCCTCCGCCAATGACCGCTCGCGCGCTCGACGTCGACCCGCCACTCCTTCGCGCCACCTGCACCAACCCAACGGTTGTGCCGCCCCTCCCTCAGGGGCATCGCCAACCGCCCTCCCCCCTGCTCCAGGCTCCGCCGCCAACCGCCCCTCCCTCCGGGGCGCCGCCTCCTCTGCTCGAGGCTCGCGCATCCCCTCCCCCGGCAGGTCGCCCTCAGCCAGCCTTAGCCCTCACTTCGAGCCCCCTGCCACCAACCCCCCCACCCCCACACCCCCACCCCCCGGCTGCTCGCCCTCGGCCCGCTTCATCCCTCGCTTCAGGCACAATGCATCCCCCCAGGTCGATGCCCCCTCCCCCGACCCTGCTGCCCTGCTCGAGCCCCCCCGCGTGCATCTGCCGCCTCCTCTGCTCCAGCTAGAAGACCCACGGCCGGCCTCGTAAAGCCTCCTCCGACCCTGCCACCTCCCCTGCACAAGTCCTCCCTCCTTTTTTCTCTTATTTAATTATAGCCATTCGATCATAGGTGGTTAGATTAACTCGTTTTTAACCTAAAGAAGTTAACTCTAGGTGTGCCAATTTAACGGTAGGGTTCGTGAGGTAAGACGGAGCAAGATTACAGGGTCTAGGGAGGAATATCGATGTTTCAAAGGTCGTAGAGGTAATTTTGAAAGATTTCAGGGTTTGCTGGGTAAATATCCCTATATTTTTATATTTTCTTTTTCCAATAATAGAATATATAAGCAATGTAATAAAAGGGAGAAAGAGATATTTATAGAAATAGATAAAAATGTTCAAAAATTAGCAAATAAAGTCTTTCTGGTCTATTTATATTTTTCTACTGTTTTTGTGATTTTTAGGTAATTTTTAGAATATTTTTGGTATTTTTAAATGATAAAATACAAGAAAATAGTGAATATAAATGCTAGCCGAAATTAAAGTGAGGATGAAAAATATCAAATGGTGTCTAAAATTCCTCAAATTAATTTTAATTGAAAGATAATAAATCAAAGAAGATACAGAAACTGAAATTGCATTTTTTGTATTTTTATAGAATTTTTAAGATTTTTATGAAGGTTTTTAGAGTTTTATAATTTTTAGGAGTTTTCTTTTGTATTTTTTAATAATTTTTGGTCTGGAGCTAAATGATACTAAAAGACACAAAATATATTTTTTTGGGAATTTTCTGGGTAGTTTTTATAATTTTAAGGATTTTATGACGCAATCAGTGCTGAAAATGAATATTTTTTATTTTTATAAATATTAAAATGCAATAATTATGAAAAATAAAAATATGGCAAGATACTACAATGCAGCAGGAGCTTAACTCTATTTTTTGAGATCTTTTCGAATTTTCTAGATGCATGAAATAAATAGGGAAATCATACAAAAATACAAGGCCTAACAAGGGTATGAATGAAAATAGAGCGAAGTTCAAGGGCCAATATGCAACTTATACAAAAGTACACAACTGCAGATGAATGCTTTGAGTCCTAAATAAATAGTACACAAAATGGCAGGGGAAATGGTGCAAAATACCCTCGCCCGAGTAGATCGGACGGTGCTGGGGCTTCAAGGATGAACTAACAACGAACAGGGCCCCGGCGAGCTTGAAGCATCGAGATCTCGGCGTTCAAGGTGGCTTCCTCCCTTCCGACGGCACCATCGACCTCCTGGGAGCCCCCTCGATTGGACGATGCCCACAAAATGGCCACGGAATGGCTGGAGCGCCGCTGCGTGGTCGGTGGAGGAGATTGGCTCCAGGTGGATGTGGCACGAGAAAAAACGTCCCCTGACGGATTCCTGGGCGCCTAGGAACCTGCAAGAAGAGCAAGATGCAACAGTAGAAGGTCCCAGGTCCAGCAAAAAAGGGTGGATGGCGGCGTGGTGAAGGTGGTGGTCGCCGGAGCTCAAGAGCTTCGGCGAGTGTTCGATCGTGAAAACTATGCAAAATAATTGCTTAATCGACAAACTAAAAGCATAGACTACAAGCTACAACTAACAGCTAGCTAATAAGCAAGAAAATGGACAGAAAACACCTCGACTTGGCCGGAGCCAAGGAGATATTGGACCTCACGGCCGTGGATGGCCGGAGATGGATTGGAAGCACCTCCCGGCCGCCTCACTCCCCTCCGAAGGGCTGGAGGACTTGCTGTTACCAAGTCAGTCCAGAGCACGTCCAAGAGATGAAGGAAGGTGGTCAAAAAAGGGTTCAAAATTGAAATGGAGGATTGGAGGTCTTTTTTAAAGAGTGGTCGATGGGGCACAAAGAACGGTGCTTCTGGAGCACACCAGTGATGCACTCCCCGAAAACAACCATGGGTGTGTATCCTCAATATATGGTGAACAAAAGTCAAGAAGGAAGCAATGCCAAATGGTGAAAGACGTGCTCTCCAAAATTCGGAGAAAACGCCAAAAAAAAGCAGTCTGACAAGCTTCAGAACATTGGGCAGAGAGTGGCCGAGATGCCATGTACATCGGCGACGGCGAAGGGAAAGCACATCGCATCTGACGGGGAATCGAAAACACCAGGGCCAGCCAGCATTTTGGGAGCAGCACCAGCATCCAGAAAACCACAAAAAAATGAAGAAAACAGAAAAATACAAAAAGATAGCAGCAACCTCGATGGAGATCAGCCAGCATTGGAGACGCCTGCACCTACCTTACAGCCAGTTCCTGGCAGGAGGAGCACCACACCTGCAGCGATTCCAACGCCAGCAACTGAAGCCGAGCCTGTCATTTTTGGTCCGCAAATTGTAGATGAATCTATTCCTTTTTGTCATCTACCTGTAAACAACAATATGGACACTATTTTGAATGATATTGGAGAAGAGTTTGTAAATATTCCTTTTCGTGGAGCAATGAAAAAACACAAAAAAATGAAAAATTTGAAAAATGCTTTGTCTGATCCTGCTATCATTGAGATCATTCAGAATTTGGTGCTGAATATGCCATTGATGAAAGCTCTTGAGTACATGCCAGCTGTAAAGAAAGGATTGAAAGAGGCATGCACGACCAAGCGTAGGCCGAACCCCCACAATTCCATAAGCAATAGTGGCAAATCTGAAAAGCACATCCTTACAATGGCCACCGTCAACGCCATCAGCAACCTACCGCATGAAAAAACCAGATATGGGAGCACCTCTTGTTACGTTGTCAGATGTTCAATCAAGAGTTCGAACGAACACTTCTCGACAGCGGGTCTTCTGTCAATTTGATGCCAGCGTCACTACTCACGGAGTTCAAGTTAGGACCGCTCAAGCCTACAAAGATGATTCTGCAGTTTGCAGACAAGTCAGTCAAGCGGCCTAGGGGCCTGTTGGAGGACGTGATCGTCACGTTCAGGGAAAGTCATTCCCGGCCGATTTTTGTGGTCTTAGATATGGACGTCTCCTCCCCGTTACTACCTTACCCTGATCATATCAGAAGTCCCATTTATGCGGACATCAAACGTAGTTGTGAATTATGGGACGGGAGAATCACTTTCGGCGCTGGCAGCGAAATAATCAGAGTAGAGACCCTGTCTGAGGGAACACATGTTGAGCAGACATCTACCGCATGTGCCAGGGTGATTGAGTACGCTGACGACTGCGACTTCCTGGCAGAAATTCAAGATACCAACCTATTCCTGGATGACAATGAGATCCATGAACTCCTCTGTCTCGAGGAGGAAATGGAGACCGCAGTCGAATTCCCCTGTATCAATCAAGATGAGGAACTTGCTGATGTACTACAAGAAACTGTTGTGGGAGTAATGTGCCTTCAGAACCAAGAGCTGAAGTCTGAAGAATCCTTGAATGAAGAAGAAATTATTGAGGAATTCTGTCAGGATTTGAGAGAAGAAACAGATCAGAACAAGGTGGACACCGAACAGTTGCATGAATCACCACCTGCACTGATAGCTGAAGTCACCACGGAAGCAACTCAGACCCCGCCAGAGCTAAAACCTTTGCCCTCCAACATGAAGTATGCCTTCCTTGCGGGAGAACCTAATATGCACCCGGTCATTATCAATGCCCATCTGACCGAAGACCAAGAATCTCGTTTGATGGAGGTTCTTGAACGCAACCGCAAGGCGATAGGCTGGCGAACTTCTGATCTCCATGGGATCAATCCGTCACTTTGCTCACACCGCATCTTTCTGGAAGAAGATTGCAGGCCCTCTCGCGAACTGCAGAGAAGATTGAATCCGAACCTGCGGGATGTTGTTATGAAAGAGATCCAGAAATGGTGCGATGCGGGATTTATCTATCCCATCTCCGACAGCAAATGGGTGAGCCTGCTGCATGTTGTGCCCAAGAAATCAGGGATCACCATTGTCAAGAATGACAAAGGAGAGGAGATTGCCACCAGAGTACCCACTTCTTGGCGAGTGTGCGTGGATTACAGAAGACTTAACCTCGCCACCAAGAAGGACCACTTTCCTCTACCCTTCATCGACCAGATCTTGGAGAGATTGGCCGCGAAGGAATACTTCTGCTTCTTGGATGGATACTCTGGGTATAATCAAGTTGCCATGTCTCCTGAAGATCAAGAGAAGACCATGTTCACCTGTCCTTTTGGCACATATGCCTTTAGACGGATGCCGTTCGGGCTTTGCAACACCCCAGCCACATTTCAGAGGTGTATGCTTGCAGTCTTTGCCGATATGGTGGGCAACTTTCTTGAGGTCTTTATGGATGATTTTTCGGTCTACGGGGATTCATTTGATCAATGTCTAGACTATCTAGATCGAGTCTTACGGAGGTGTTGCGAAGTCAATCTTGTGCTCTCTTGGGAGAAGAGCAATTTTATGGTGACCAAAGGAATTGTGCTGGGTCACGTTGTTTCTAAATGTGGCATGGAGATTGACCCGGCCGAGGTGGATGTAATTTCCAAGCTTGAGCCACCTAAAAATATCAAGCAAGTCCGGTCATTCTTGGGACATGTCGGTTTTTACCGACGATTCATCAAAGATTTCAGCAAACTGGCCAGACCGCTGACTGAATTACTCGGCAAGGACAATGAATTCATTGTAGACAACCGTGTGCTCCTTGCCTTTAATCAGTTGAAAGAGCTCATCACGCAGGCCCCTGTCCTACAGCCACCGATTTGGACTCAGCCTTTCGAGATTATGACCGACACGTCAGATTATGCCATCGGGGCTGTATTGGGACAGAGGAAAGATAATGTACCATTTGCTATTCACTACGCTAGCCGAACGCTCGATGAAGCCCAGAGAAACTACACTGTCACTGAAAAGGAGCTGCTAGCGGTAGTCTTTGCTTTGGAAAAGTTCAGATCTTACCTCCTTGGGTCCAAAGTTATCATTTACACTGATCATTCGGCCATTCGGTATTTACAGCAGAAGAAGGACGCCAAACCACGTCTCATCCGGTGGATCCTTCTCCTCCAGGAGTTTGACTTGGAAATTAGAGATAAACCTGGGGTAAAGAATGTAGTGGCTGATTATCTGTCAAGACTTCCTGAACCAGAGTCTCCTGAGCTGAACCTGCAACCTATCACAGAGACTTTTCCAGATGAGTCGATTCTATCTGTCGCCTCACTTCCTTGGTATGCGGACATTGTAAATTATCTAGTTGCCAAGAAAGTCCCACAGGACTGGCCAAAGCTAAAAATAGACAGATTTTTGTCTAAAATCCATTTCTACCAGTGGGAAGACCCGCATCTGTTTCGTGAGGGAGCAGATTGCATCTAGAGGAGGTGTATTCCTCAGGAGGAAGTTCCAAGTGTCCTCGCCTTATGTCACGATCAGGATTCTGGAGGACATCATTCAGAGAAACGAACGGCAACGAAAGTTCTTCAAAATGGCCTCTGGTGGCCTTCATTATTTAAAGATGCAGATGAGTCTGTCAAACGCTGCACTGACTGTCAGAAGATGGGCGGAACCATAGGAATGAGAGACACGATGCCTCTGAAGTACATTCAGATCTCGGACGTCTTTGACGCATGGGGTATCGACTTTATGGGCCCATTTCCTAACAACCAGGGTTATGAATACATTCTGCTTGCTGTCGATTATGTAAGTCGATGGGTGGAAGCTATCCCCGCTCGAGCCGCCGATAGTAGGACTGTCTATCGATTCTTGAGAGATCACATCATAGCACGGTTCGGGATTCCCAAGATCCTCATATCTGACGGGGGCAGTCATTTCATAAACAGAGAGGTGAAGAAGATGACCCAAGAATTCTACATTGAGCATCGTGTTGCTTCACCCTACCACCCGCAGTCAAATGGCTTAGCTGAATGTTCAAACAGGGAGATGAAGACAATCTTACAGAAGCTTGTGCGTCCGGATCGCAAGAACTGGTCTCAGCTGCTTGATTCCGTTCTTTGGGCTTACAGAACAGCGTACAAGTCACCCTTGGGAATGTCCCCCTACCGCCTTGTATATGGCAAGCCTTGTCATCTGCCCGTGGAACTTATTTACAAATCTTTATGGGCTATTAACATCTGTAATTTGGACTCCAAGCAAGCAAGAAAGAACAGAAAACTGGATCTGAACAGATTATTGGAATTCAGAGATTATGCATATGACAACAGCCTGATGTACAAGGAGAAGGTCAAAACATGGCATGATAAGCACATCCGCCACAAGTCCTTTGATCCAGGTCAGAAGGTATGGTTGTTCGATGCGAAATTAAAGATCTTTCCAGGCAAATTGAAGAGCAAATGGACCGGGCCGTTCATGGTTAGGCAGGTGCATGACAACGGAAGTGTATTGATATCCAATTTGTCAGCTGACGCACAGCCATTTGTTGTCAATGGACAGCTTCTAAAGCCATACCTTGAACATGATACATTCATGGCAGTCGTTGACTCAATTCAAGTGATCTATGAGGATGAGCTGAATATCTCCGAAGAGGCAGAGAAAGGTGAAGCACATCAAAATATTTTTGAATGATTTTTCTTCTTTTCTTCTTTTCTTCTTTTCAGTTTCTTGTATCCTCTTCTACCGAATTGATGCCATCCCTTTCCATCACTGCTATACTTAGGATGTACTTTATCCTAAGTATAGGGGGGATGCGCACCCCAGTTGTTCATATCCAATCTCATTTCTTTTCTTCTTTTCTTCTTCTATCTTCTTTATCTATCAAAAAGGTGTCACCCCTTGTAGACAGTTTCTATACTTAGGACGCACTTTGTCCTAAGTATAGGGGGGTGTGCACCCCGAGTTTTTCATTTATCTCGATCCTCTCCATTGTCTCCTCTTCTTGTCTATACTTAGGGATATCTTACCCTAAGTATAGGGGGAGACAATCTGAGTACGATCTGTTCATTCCCACCCTTGACCCTCCCTGCGTTGTGTACAGTCTGCTATACTTAGGATTATTTGATCCTAAGTATAGGGGGGATGGTCAACTTCTCATTGGTACATTCATTTATTCCTTTATTCTTTTGACTTGTCTATACTTAGTACGAGTTATGTCTTCTCTTTTCTCTCCGATCTATAAGGACATAGCTCAAGCTAAGTATAGGGGGGTCGTATATACTACGTATATACTTTAGCCATAACTTGTACTTTCCTATTTTCTTAATAATATGGCTAATAATTCATCAAAATTCATTAAAATTCTTTAATAAAAAGGTGTTCTGTTCCTCAGATTCTTCTTGTATTTATTGATTAATAAATCAGGTGAAAATGTTTTTTGCAAAATGTTTGAAAAATAGTTTGAAAACCTTTGTGAACATCTATTGAAAACTATTTTGAAAATGTTTTGTTACATGTTTTCAACCTGTGTAAAAATGTGTGGTTTGTAAAATTTCTTTTCTTTGTGTGAAATAAAATATTTGAAAAATAATTTCCAAATGGTTTGAAAAATGGTTGCAAAAATGTTTTGAAAAACCTATATATATTGTTTGAAAGCCTTTGGCAAAATGATTTTCAAATGTGTGTACATGTTTGTAAAATGTTTGTAAAAACTATTTTGGACTATCGTTTTCAAAAATTGTTTGAAAAACTTGTGTCAAATAAGTTTGAGGAATACATACATCTCACCAGAATCCACTATATATATATATATATATGTGTGTGTGTATAAAACTGACCACTTACCTTTGTAAATTCTTAAAATCCATTTCTTGTAGATATAAGAAGCACTCTCGTGTACATATTTTAACCTAGCTTTCAGCCAAAATCTTTTTATTTTCAAAAATCCCAAAAACATTTGCAAAATTAAAATCCAAAAACATTTTAAAAATTCCTTTGAAAAATACAAAAAATGCATCTGCATATGCATCATCATCATATTTTCAAAAATCCATAAAAAGTTCAAAATCTTTGAAAATTGCATCACAAAAATATTTTCTGCAGTCTGCATTGCATGGCATTTGCATTTTTCGGATTGAGTTTGATAGTTGAACAAGTCTAAGTAAAATCTGGAGATTGAAGCTTGATTGGACCTTAAAATCTACCTAATAACAGGAACCTTATAGGAACTGGGTTGGAGGTACTTCAGGTCTAGTTGACTTAATTCTTTGAGGATCACGGGACTTGGTTCAATGGCTTCTTGACTGCCTAAGTAGAGTATTTCGGAGCACACGCACGACTCTTGTTGATAATGACCTAACTTGGACACTTGCATCTTTCACATGGCTCAACTCAGTTGGGGTGGTGAGGGGATTGGATTTGCCGGTATGAGACGCACACAAGTGGAAACATTTGTCCTCCTCTAGGGAGGGAAGTGCACCCCAACCCGTCAGATTCGGTGATGCTCCCAAACCTCGATCTTCATGCCATCTCGGCCACTCTCTGCCCAATGTTCTGAAGCTTGTCAGACTGCGTTTTTTTGGCGTTTTCTCCGAATTTTGGAGAGCGCGTCTTTCACCATTTGGCATTGTTTCCTTCTTGACTTTTGTTCACCATATATTGAGGATACACGCCCATGGTTGTTTTCGGGGAGTGCATCACTGGTGTGCTCCAGAAGCACCGTTCTTTGTGCCCTATCGACCACTCTTTAAAAAAGACATCCAATCCTCCATTTCAATTTTGAACCCTTTTTTGACCACCGTCCTTCATCTCTTGAACGTGTTCTAGACTGGACTTGGTGACAGCAAGTCCTCCAGCCCTTCGGAGGGGAGTGAGGCGGCCGAGAGGTGCTTCCAATCCATCTCCGACCATCCACGGCCGTGAGGTCCAATATCTCCTTGGCTCCGACCAAGTCGAGGTGTTTTCTGTCCATTTTCTTGCTTATTAGCTAGATGTTAGTTGTAGCTTGTAGTCTATGCTTTTAGTTTGTCGATTAAGCAATTATTTCGCATAGTTTTCACGATCGAACACTCGCCGGAGCTCTTGAGCTCCGGCGACCACCACCTTCACCACGCCGCCATCCACCCTTTTTTGCTGGACCTGGGACCTTCTACTGTTGCATCTTGCTCTTCTTGCAGGTTCCTAGGCGCCCAGGACTGCGTCAGGGGTCGTTTTTGCTCGCGCCACATCCACCTGGAGCCAATCTCCTCCACCGACCACGAAGCGGCGCTCCGGCCATTCCGTGGCCATTTTATGGGCATCGTCCAATCGAGGGGGCTCCCAGGAGGTCGATGGTGCCGTCGGAAGGGAGGAAGCCACCTTGAACACCGAGATCTCGATGCTTCAAGCTCGTCGGGGCCCTGTTCGTTGTTAGTTCATCCTTGAAGCCCTAGCACCGTCCGATCTACCCGGGCGAGGGTATTTTGCACCATTTCCCCCGCCATTTTGTGTACTATTTATTTAGGACTCAAAGCATTCATCTGCAATTGTGTACTTTTGTATAAGTTGCATATTGGCCCTTGAACTTCGCTCTATTTTCATTCATACCCTTGTTAGGCCTTGTATTTTTGTATGATTTCCCTATTTATTTCATGCATCTAGAAAATTCGAAAAAATCTCAAAAAATAGAGTTAAGCTCCTGCTGCATTGTAGTATCTCGCCATATTTTTATTTTTCATAAATATTGCATTTTAATATTTATAAAAAATCAAAAATGCTCATTTTTAGCACTGTTTGCGTCATAAAATCCCTAAAAATTATAAAAACTACCCATAAAATTCCTAAAAAAATATATATTTTGTGTCTTTTAGTATCATTTAGATTCATACTAAAAATCATTAAAAAATACAAAAGAAAACTCCTAAAAATTATAAAACTCTAAAAACCTTCATAAAAATCTTAAAAATTCTATAAAATATAAAAAATGCAATTTCAGTTTCTGTTTCTTCTTTGATTTATTATCTTTCAATTAAAATTAATTTGAGGAATTTTGGACACCATTTGATATTTTTCATCCTCACTTTAATTTCGGGCAGCATTTATATTCACGGTTTTCTTGTATTTTATCATTTAAAAATACCAAAAATATTCTAAAAATTACCCAAAAATCACAAAAATAGTAGAAAAATATAAAAAGACCAAAAAGACTTTATTTGCTAATTTTTGAACATTTTTATCTATTTCTATAAATATCTCTTTCTCCCTTTTATTACATTGCTTATATATTCTATTATTGGAAAAAGAAAATATAAAAATATAAAATACAAAAAGAAAATATAAAATCAGAAAATTAAAAACCAAAATACAAAAATATAAAATCAAAAATTAAATAAAAAAATATAAAATTAAAAACCCACAAAAACATAGCATTAATAGACAACTTGATCACATTCACTCATTTTGTGCATTTGTGCCCCGTTCTACCTGTTTGCTCCCTGTGTTCGACCTCTACACATACTTGCACTATACACATCTTGTTGTAGAGTTATAATTAATTTTAACTCCGCACATTTACTTTCATTGCTTGATATATTTGTCGTGGGTTAATTGTTGTTTGAATAGGGATTTCGTTGGAGGTCAAATCAGTGACTGTTGATTCGCCTTGTGAGTCAACACAACCTCTGCGATTTTCCTGTTCAACAAATGGCGCTGTTGTCGGGGTCGGTGGAGGAGATTGGCTCCAGGTGGATGTGGCGCGAGAAAAAACGACCCCTGACGGAGTCCTGGGCACCTAGGAACCTGCAAGAAGAGCAAGATGCAACAGTAGAAGGTCCCAGGTCCAGCAAAAAAGGGTGGATGGCGGCGTAGTGAAGGTGGTGGTCGCCGGAGCTCAAGAGCTCTGGCGAGTGTTCGATCGTGAAAACTATGCGAAATAATTGCTTAATCGACAAACTAAAAGCATAGACTACAAGCTACAACTAACAACTAGCTAATAAGCAAGAAAATGGACAGAAAACACCTCGACTTGGCCGGAGCCAAGGAGATATTGGACCTCACGGCCGTGGATGGCCGGAGATGGATTGGAAGCACCTCCCGGCCGCCTCACTCCCCTCCGAAGGGCTGGAGGACTTGTTGTCACCAAGTCCAGTCCAGAGCACGTCCAAGAGATGAAGGAAGGTGGTCAAAAAAGGGTTCAAAATTGAAATGGAGGATTGGAGGTCTTTTTTAAAGAGTGGTCGATGGGGCACAAAGAACGGTGCTTCTGGAGCACACCAGTGATGCACTCCCCGAAAATAACCATGGGCGTGTATCCTCAATATATGGTGAACAAAAGTCAAGAAGGAAGCAATGCCAAATGGTGAAAGACGCGCTCTCCGAAATTTGGAGAAAACGCCAAAAAAACGCAGTCTGACAAGCTTCAGAACATTGGGCAGAGAGTGGCCGAGATGGCATGAAGATCGAGGTTTATCGAGCGAATCTTCGATCCAAAGACCAATGTAAGTACTGGGCGTGTATGGTGGTTATATTGGGATAAAAAGTGAAGAAGGGCCCGAGGTCAAAATGTGAACGATGCGGCCTAGAAAAATAGAAGAAATTGGCTAAAAAACGCAGCTGACAGGCTGCAGGTGCAGACCAGGGAGTTGACCAGCGGGTCAACTTCCACCTGGTTGGTCCACGT
This sequence comes from Ottelia alismoides, assembly GCA_037367405.1. Taxonomy (NCBI): domain Eukaryota; kingdom Viridiplantae; phylum Streptophyta; class Magnoliopsida; order Alismatales; family Hydrocharitaceae; genus Ottelia; species Ottelia alismoides. The sequence goes on along the minus strand of JAZKJV010003278.1, from coordinate 292,414 downwards.
GGACCAACCAGGAAAATCCCTGGGAAAAAACATTTCTAAAATCAATTAAAAATAGCAAATCAATTTATTATTTTTTGGTTACAAAAAAAAATGTTTATTATTTTATAAATTATTTTATTATGATTTTTATTTATTTTTTTAGAGGTATATTTTTACAAGTTGTCTATTATACCCTTTATAGGTATATTGTTCTATACATTGTGTTCTTTTTTTTTATTGTATGTATCTAATTTATTTATTTTATATTATTAATTTATATAATTATAACATACTTTTATACACATAATTATATTTTCATTTTATTTTATTGATGTGTTTTGTATATTTAATAAAATAGAATTAGTAATTATACAACTATGTATATATGTATTATACCTAGGTTTTGTACATACAAGTATTTTTATTTTGAGTTTTCTTTGCATTTTTATTCTGATTTTAATGCACATAATTATTATAGGTATTATTTACAAAATTATAAAAATATAAAAATACAAAAATAATGAATAATAATAATAAATTGAATATTTTATTCGGTACACTGTACAATGAGGGTCCAAAAGTCAACTTTCAAACCGTAGCTCCGCCAAATGCGAAACCACCGCCATTAAATAGCTTATTTTCTTCTATATACAATTAAAGGTGAGTATGCTGCATTTGGAGTTCTTATTTGTGAGATATGGGTCTGGGAAGTTGGAATTCTGGATTTTTATTCAGATCATAACTTTGTATCTGTACATTATTTTTCAGTGAAATCAATTTTGTATTTTTCTTTATTAAATTATCTACAACTTTCATATACAAAGTTTCTTTATTTGATGTATAAAAAGTGGAACCAAAAATAGGTCCCAAAATGAATAAAGAATGAATTAATAATTATAGGTATTTGGCCCTTATCTCCCCCTACTTTATTCCTTGTCGACCTATTCATCAAGATGCCTAGGTCTCGGGTGTTTTGGGTCATAAAATATTTATAATATTTTATTCTTTTTCTTTTCTTTATTTATTCTATAATTTTGGCTTTAATTACAGTATTTTATACACTATATAAATGCACATGCATGAATGCTAAGATGCTCTATTTAAGGGTATTTACAGGCATTTGCTAGGGTTTTTGGTGCCAAAATGATAGAATAAAGATGATGAAATGTGGATTCATCAATGATGTAGACCCGTGTCTACACACACGGGAATTCCCCACATCCGGTATCACATCATAGAGTGGCAAACACTGAGGCGAGAGCTTCTTCTTCTACTGTTGCACCAAAGTCAGAGTCCTCATCTGCTTACATGGGGATCATTTGCTAGAAGCAAGACTGCAGGGAGTTTGATGATTACATATTATGCTGGTATAATACCATTCAAATTACATGAAGAATCCCATTAATATCTGACACATACACCTCAATACCACTTAATCCAGATATTATTTATTTTACAAATACAATGGGAAAACCACCTCTAAAATGCATGCACAATTGATTTAAATGAACAAATTCTCTCCTCTACAATAATTATATACTACCACATTCCAATCATTCAATTATGTATCCAAATAAAAATTGCATGGTCATTAAATAAAACACCACATTCAACCACGCACATTTATACATCAATTTGGCTCTACACGTATTTTGTTCGAAAGAAATGGAGATGGGTTTAAGGGTAATATAACCTTTCATTATTGATTGCACATGGGGCACCACATCCCATGCACAATGAGCCTCCCACATAATATGCAATGCATGAATGCCCTCTTTATTCTTCTCTCTCTCTCTCTCTCTTGACCATGCATTATTTATTCCCCATGCATATGTCTCCCATGCATGAATGCATTTATTTCTTTTATCTTTATGTGCATGAGATGAAGAGCCTTCAAAGACCAAAAGATGCAAATAACATCTATAAAAGGAGGAGTCCCCCAAGGCACCAAATGGCTCATGATCTCTTCTCCGACGCACTCTCTCTATCCCATTCGTTGCTCTTGCTCTTGAAAGGCAGCTCTCCCCCTCACCCTCTTCCTCTCGGAGTCAGCAACTCCAGCTCGTGGCCTCCTCTTCCTCGACACCGCCACCAACTCCAGCCAATGTGTGATCAGCCCACGCATCTTCACCACGCAACCCGCGTGTGCGATCAGCCCGCGCGCCTTCGTCACCACTATCTCCTCAAGCACGTATCTAGCAAGTTGTGCATCCGTCTCCACCATCGTCATCATCGTCTTCATTCCGGATCTTAATAGAGAAGCATTTCTTTTTCTTCCTTGCGCGACTTGCATTTTATTACATTAATTAGTTTTGTTTAAGATGAGTTTGAAAGAAACAACTCTCATTTTGTAAGCTCTCTTGCATTTGATTTGGTTTAAGTTGAACTTGAAAGAATTTTTTATTTTGTTAGATCTCTCTTTTCAAGTCTAGGTTTTCTTTAAATGTATGCATTGCAAGTCTTACATCTCATTATTCTTCTTGAAACATTGCAATTGTCATCTCATTTCCTCCATCTTAATTTGCGATTCAACTCATGTTTTCTTATTTAGTTGTATCTCCTCTTTCATTTATTTCAAGTTGTAACGAATATTTTCACCATAGATTACATTTATCATCAAAATCTCTTTAACATAATTTTTCTTTCATCGCACTAGATTAGAATTTTAATAAATTTGAAAGAAGAACAAAAATTGTGAGTTTGCTTAGTCCCTGCGGATATGAACCTCTACTTGCACTATACATCTCATATATTTTCATCATGCATGTAGTTGTAATCTTATTTGTTTAATTGTGGTTTTTCGTGGAACAACAACGATGTGGTAAAACTAACTTTATAAACAACATAATATCGCATCAACATTTTGACGCCGTTGCCGGGGACTTGGCAACATTTGCAAATATTTTTCTTCATTCTTAACTTGTTTTCGATATTCTAATTCCTGTATTATTTTTATTTCAGGTACTTGAACCCTGAAAAAGAAAAAAAATGAAAAATCCATGCATTTTTAGCGAACTTGTAATTTATTCTAAGTAAAAAAAAACATTTTGTAATATTTCTCCCCCCCCCCTTCTCGGAAAAGCTCGCCATCAGTAGGACAAAACATTACGGATTTAGCGCTAGAAGTGCAGGAACTTTTAGCTTCCTTTTTTACTTAGGCATTCTAAGATTTACATTTCTTGCATTTGTTTGCACATCGAATTAAATTGAAAAAAAAATTAAAAAGAGTTCTTGATTGCAACATCTCTGTTGTCTTCTCCCTCTAACAACTTAATTCAAAGACCACCAAAATTGTGCTTAATCACATTAAAAAGATAAGCTTGAAAGATTACCGCAGTGATCTGAGTGAAAGCGGACAAAAATTTGAATGCTTGTTTGATGCACATGGTGAATGACATAAAACTCACAAGAACATAGAACCCTATGATAGAGATAAAAAATCCCTGGTGCTACGTGGGATTGCAGAGAGAAATCATAACTCCTCGACGTGTTGGGAACAAGTTCTTGTGGGAAGAACAGATCATTGATCTGAGTACCGCACCCTGGATCCCCCAGCCGGATTAGGACATCGATTCCTCACAATCTTCCACACCCACCTCTTCATTAAGGATACTTAATGCTCTGATAACATTTGTTGAATCACTAAATTAAAATCGAAAAGATAAATACTTCCACAATAATTTTTGTGTGAGTTGATGAATCAACAACTTGTCTGGTGTTTGTACTGTGTATGCTAGGTCGTAGATCTTTGAAAAATCAATTGCAACAACCATTAGATTACGACCCAATCTATAAAAGAAAACCCCACCCATATTGTTCAAGTGAGAAGTCTGAGAATTCATCTGATTTAGTAGACATGGGAGAAAAGAACCGACATAATCCCATGGACCTCATTCTGCAATAATTACAACTGCTGAGAGAAGAAAATGCCACAATCTGCCACACCATAGCACCTCTCATCCGGCCACCACCTATTAGTACACATTACAACCCTACAGCAGAAGACTTACTCCATTGGGTCCAGATTTCACCTGAGGTAGAAGACTTTGAAATAAAGCCAGCATCTCTCTCATTGTTACCAATGTACTATGGAAATGAGAGTGAAGACCCATTCTTACACATACAAGACTTTTGATCTGCCTGTGACACAATGAGCATCCCCAGGGTAGCAAAGGAATACACTTATATGAAAGCCTTCAATCACTCTTTGAAGGAACGAGCACTCCAATGGCTCCGAAATTATGGAACCCCACTCACCTCCTGGGATGCCTTAAGAGAGGCATTCATCAAGAAATACTTCCTAATAGGAAAGACAAATGCCCTGAGACAAGCCATATCATCATTTACCCAGAAGAACAAAGAACCCATTCACGAAGACTAGGAACGTTTTAAGGAATTACAAAGGAAATGCCCTCATCATGCAATCCCCAAATGGAAATTGGTTCAGATATTCTGTGAGGGCATAGACACATCATTCAAGAGAGTTATCGACGGCTCATGTGACGGAATTATATTAGCCGCGACAAACACTTCGTGTGGACTTTATTTGAAAACATGGCTGATAATTCAGTGAATAGCTCCTCCATTGAACAATATAGTGGGCATGTGAGACCAATTAATTTAGTTGATCAAGAGTGATCCACTAGTGAATCATCCAACCAAAATCATGATAAATGGGAAACCCTCTCCAAACAAATGGATCTCATGACCCAGGAAATTGGTAACTTGGCTCTGAATAAAGTCCCGAATAACATCTGTGGGGTTACTTATAATCCCAACATTAAATACTTTGGCCACGTACCATTCACCTATGATCTAGAAATAACTCCTGAGACAGTAAATTGGATACAAAGAAATCAAGGTGGATCGTTCTCAAACACCCAGAATTCAAGATGTAGAGAACAATCAAATACTGGTGGAATAGACAACACAATTATCATTTTCAAAATCACAACCAGCCTAAAAATAGACGGGACCTCCCATGACTCAACCTCCCTCAGCTGTGAAATTTGACGCTCTTACCCAGGCTATTATGCAGCTTGCTGCAGCACAACAACAAGCCAACCAAGCTCAGCAACAAGCAAATGCTGAAAATGCTTGATAATTTGTCGAGATCATGTCTTACATCCCAGCACTGTCACCTCAACCCTTAGCCAATCCTAACACAAATAGAGCTACCTCATCTGGATATTTCCACACCCCTCCACCACATGTCGGGTCCTTCACCTCACCTCCTGGTTTTCAACATCAAAATCAAGGATTTTCTACACCTCATAAGATAAACAATTCAACCCAGGGAAACACATAACAACCGCCTAGGAATCAAGTGAGTTTCAAAATACCAACCCTTTCCAACCAATCCGCCAATGTCGTAACTCTTCGAAACGAGAAAACCACATCTACACACACCGCATCACAGACTGTTGAGAATGGAAGCGAAGAGGAAGAGGACATCGATAATAAGAATAATTCAATTGAATCCCCACCTCTCCCACTTCCTCCCCGACCATAACCATTCCCTTTCTTGAAGCTCTTCACAGGAAAAACATGAGATCATCCACTATTGATCCGGAGTTGGAAAAATTATTTTCGGACTATATCATTGAGATTCCACTCCTAAAAGCCCTCGAACAAGTCTCGGCCTTCTCCCGCTTTTTGAAAGAAAAATGCACACCAAAGCGGAGGTCTAAGGGAAAGAATAAAAAAGACCAGGAAAATATTGAAAAATATGAGCTCCCACAAGCAACATCTAATGTCATTTCCCAATTCCTACCCAATAAGAAGAAAGATCTGGGAGCACCTCTAGTTAAATGCACAATTGGTGAATTGAATTTCGAGCGCACTCTACTAGGTGGAGCCTCAATTAATCTCCTCCCTACTGCTTTTCTAGAGCAATTTGACTTAGGAAAATTGAAACCTGTCTAGATGATTCTGCAAATGGCTGATCGTTCTGTGAAGAGACCGAGAGGAATACTAGAGGATGTAATAGTCACTTTTCAAGGACATCAATTTCCAATTGACTTTGTGGTAATGGGTATGGATCCAAACAACACATTGAGTTAGACACCCATCATACTCGAACGACCATTCTTAGCCACCGCTAAGGCACACTTTGACTTTGAAGATGGGAAAGTTCAATTTAATATCAATGGCAAGGTTATCCCTGTTGATCTTGTCATTCCCACATCCATTGACTCTGAGACTGAAGACTGTGGTTGGATAGAAAATTGTGCTGTACTCGATATACAAAATGACTTTGCCCCTATCCATCTCTCCAAAAACCCTATGGAGGTTAGTTTGAAGACCTCCCGATCCACTTATAAGGACACGACACATCAAATTTCCACTTATAATCTGAACTCTGCACTCGAAGATCCACCATGCCCACTCACTAGACAAGATATTGATGAGCTTGATAATGCCTGGGATACACTAACATTGACCTCAGACATGATCATGCCCATGATGGAACCACCTTTTGAGACCATTTCTTTGATAGATTCATCAGAGGAAACTACATCTCCGACTCCACCAACATCCATTATTGAATTGAAACCCCTACCCCAAGATCTGAAGTATGCTTTCCTTAATGATGCACACACTCTACCAGTCATCATCAATGCCAACCTATATCACACTTAGGAAAGCCAACTCATAGAGGTTTTGAAAAGAAATTCCCAGGCTATTAGATGGAGGATAATCGATTTGATAGGAATAAGTCCGACATTCTGTACACACCACATATATCTGGAAAATGATAGTAAACCCTCTCGAGAAATGCAAAGACGGTTAAATCCCACTCTATGAGAGGTTGTGAAGAATGAAATCTAAAAATGGTCAAGTTCGAGCATCATTTATCCTATTGTTGATAGTCCTTGGATCAGTCCTCTCCAAGTTGTCCCCAAGAAAGCTGGATTGACAATTGTAAAAAATGAAAAAGGAGAGGACATACCCACCCGAGTAGCCACATCTTGGAGAGTCTGTGTCGATTATAGGAAACTCAACAAGGCTACAGGAAAAGATCATTTCCCGCTGCCATTCATTGACCAAATCATTGAGAAGCTAGTCGGAAAAGAATTCTTCTATTTTTTGGATGGATATTCCGATTATAACCAAGTAGCCATAGCACTAGAAAATCAAGACAAAACTACTTTCACTAGTCCCTTTGGGACTTATGCCTTTCGCCGTATGTCTTTTGGATTAGGTAATGCACCAACAACCTTTCAAAGGTGCATGATGGGAATTTTCACCGATATGATTGACGATTTTATGGAAGTATTTATGGATGATTTCTCTATTTTTGGGGACTCATTTGAGGAAACACTCAGATTTTTAGATAGAGTCCTACAAAAATACATTGAATTAAACCTGGTATTACTTTGGGAGAAATCACACTTCATGGTAAAGCAAGGGATTGTGCTGGGACATATTGTGTCAAAAAAGGGGATGGAAGTAGATCCATAAAAAATTGAGACCATCGCCTCCTTAGGCCCACCTGTGAATATAAAAGGAGTTCGATCCTTCCTAGGTCACATCTATTTTTACCACCGATTTATAAAGGATTTCTCGATAATTTCCCGTCCTCTCACCAAACTACTTGAAAAGGATCAAGATTTTACATTCACTGAGGAAGCATACGAGTCTTTCAATACACTAAGGAAAATCATCACTAAAGCACCTATATTACAACCTCCTGATTGGACTCTTGAATTTGAAATCATGTGTGATGCTTTTGATTATGTTGTTAGGGTAGTTTTGGGACAATGAAAGGATGGTAAACCATATGCATTCCACTATGCTAACAAGACACTTGATGATGCACAAAAGAATTACACTGTGACTGAGAAAGAGTTGCTAGTTGTGGTGTTCTCACTGGAAAAATTTCGGTCTTACATCTTGGAATCCCATATCATAATTTACATGGACCTCTTTGCTCTAAAGTACCTATTCACAAAGAAAGATGCCAAGCCTAGACTCATTAGGTGGGTTCTATTGCTCCAAGAACTTGACATAGAAATTCGAGATAAGGCCAGAGCAAAGAACGTCGTTGCCGATCACTTATCAAGACTCCATTCACCTCTTCCATCTAATGGCTCGATCAAAAATATAATCCCCATCTCTGACACTTTTCCAGATGAAAATATAATGGTTAGCTCTCAAATTCCTCGGTATGTGGACATCGTCAATTACCTCGTTACTTCCAAGTTACATGACGATTGGCCAAAGCATAAGAAGGATAAAACCAAAGCCCAAGCTCGATACTATCACTGGGATGACCCTTTACTCTTCAAAGAGGGCAATGATTTAATTTGGAGACGTTGTATCCCTGAATCTGAAGTCTCTAGTGTCCTATCTCACTGCCATACTTCTGGGTGTGGAGGACACCATTCAAGGAAGCGCACAGCCGCTAAGGTCTTACAATGTGGTTTCTACTGGCCTACACTCTTTAAGGATGCCCATAATTTTGCTCAATCTTGTCCTTGTCAAACCAATGGAATAATGACCCGACGCAACATGTTGCCCCTCCAACCTATACATATAGTCGAAATCTTTGATACTTGGGGAATAGACTTCATGGGACCTTTCACCACATCACAAGGCTTTCAACACATCCTACTCGCCGTTGACTATGTGTCCCGTTGGGTTGAAGCCATTCCCACTCGTGCTGTTGATAGCACCACTGTTGTCAAATTCCTGACCAACCTTTTTTCTCGATTTGGATTACCAAAGGTGGTCATTAATGATGGTGGCACCCACTTTCTGAATGCTTCAGTAAAGAATTTACTTAAGAAGAGTGGAGTTGAACACCGTGTCTCAACCGCCTATCATCCACAAACAAATAGAATGGTTGAGCTGTCAAACCGAGAAATCAAGACCATACTCCAGAAAATTGTTCGCTCTGATCGTAAAGACTGGTCTCAACACTTATCTTCTGCTCTTTGGGCCTACCGTACAGCCTTCCGCACAGCCTAAGGAATGAGCCCATATTGATTGGTCTATGGAAAACCATGCCATTGACCCGTTGAGATTCACCATAAATCACTCTGGACGATCAAGAAATGCCATTTTGATTATGATGAGGATTGAAAAAGAAGATTGTTGGATTTATCTGAATTAGAAAAACTAAGATCACAAGCCTATGACAACAACTTGTTGTACAAAGAGAAAATCAAAATATGGCATGATGCGAACATTTCGAGGAAAACATTTCAGGAAAATAAAAAAGTATGGCTTTTCAATGCAAAATTAAAACTATTCCCAGGAAAGCTGAAATCGAAGTGGAAAGGACCATATACTGTAACCGAAGTCTTTGATAACGGTTCAATAGAAATATGTGACCCACACACCAAAGCCACTTTTCGAGTCAGTGGTCAAAGATTAAAACCCGTTGTTGAACCCTCTGGTCCCATGCTTGTTTGTGCAACATACCTTCTACATGAACAATAAGCAGTACACATCGCCGAGCTGAGGCGTTAAATCATGCACTCTCATGAGCCTCTACTCACATGTATCTTTTCTTCTTATTTCTCGCATGTTTATTTTCACTGCATTGCATTAGATAAATATGTGGGTACAACACTTTACTAAAAAAACCAACAAAACACAAAAATAAGTTTTCACATCACTCGCCAAAATCTATTGGTCCACTAAGTCATGCGAACATGGCTTCCGCTAAGAATGGGGGGTGTTTACATATTTTTCAAAAATTGCATATATTTTACAAAAAACTACCAAAAGCATGTCCTTCCTTCCCTATTTTTATCCTACTTTTGAGAAATCAGCTCTTCATTGCATAAATCATAGACTGAAGCTGAGTTGACCCTAATCCACTTAATTCCATCAGAATTTCACTAGGCATGAGTTTTTAAGCTTTCTTCAGGTCCATATGACTTTATTCTCTCAGTTCCACTGACTCTACTAGTGAATGAACTTCTGTATCTAAGTAGATCACCTGAGCAACTAGTAGCACTCTTAAACTCTTCATTGGATATTAAGCAATTGCACATTCCTCAGCTTGATTGAGTTTATTTTACGAGATACAATTACAAACTAGTTGAGGTGAGGAGTTGTCCTCTTGGTTGTGCCAATGCTGGAACCTTGTCTATAGTCAATGAAGGAACCTGACTCAGGAGCAACATGATCTCTCTAGTCTAAGTGTGTCAGCAAATAAGCCAGTATCGTGCCTCCAATATCAATATTAAGCCGATACTACCTTTGATGCCAAACCCAAAGAAAAAACACCACAAAAAGGCATATCACAATATAAAAGAATTCCAAAAACCACCAATCATGCAAAGATGTGTGAAGTAAAAGCAATGAAAGAAGACCACCAAATAACCCTTCTCCACCAACAAGCTATGGTAGCAGCTCAATGATGCTACCTAATTTCTTAAAAGAGGCCCAGGGTTATTCTCTGCAAAAGGAAAAAAAAAGAGAGCAACGGACCAAAGCGGTCTATGGAAAACCTCAAAAATTAAGTCCCATTCACCAATAAACTATGACCTATTTTTTATGCTGACATACTTGGGTGAAAAGAGAATATGCCTGAATTCAGGTGAGGACTGAGGCTATATGTGTATGGAATCATTCGTTACCTTGATAGATTGTGTTGTTAGCTCGTTCTCTTGACTCACAAAAGCTACAACTACACTAACACCGTTTATATCCATTCATGGTCAAAGAGAATACTTGTTGCTTAGGGTTGAGCTGACTTGATCGACCTTCTAAAACCATGTCTGATTTTGTTGGAACTGAAAGACTGTTGAAAGCTAAAAAAACTTGAATCAAGTCGATAATTCGAATAAATCTTTATTCCATGGGTGGACTCTACTGAAGTTTCTGTATATGTGTGATTGGAGTCTGAAAACTCAAGACTTTGTGGGTGTGTCTGCTGCAAACCCTCACCTAGCCCATCTTGATTATTTCCCTCGTGCTTCAATATATTTTATCCTATTCTTGCTCGAGACTAGCAAGATTTATGCATGGGGGTGTGATGATTACATATTTTGCTAGTATAATACCATTCAAATTACATGAAGAATCCCATTAATATCTGATACACACACCTCAATACCACTTAATTCAGATATTATTTATTTTATAAATACAATGGGAAAACCACCTCTAAAATGAACAGTTGATTTAAATGAACAAATTCTCTCCTCTACATTAATTGTATAATACCACATTCCAATCATTCAATTATGTATCCAAACAAAAATTGCATGGTTATTAAATAAAACATCACATTCAACCACACACATTTGTACATCAACATGGCTCTACACATATTTTGTTGGAAAGAAATGGAGAGGGGTTTAAGGGTAATATAACCTTTCTTTATTGATTGCACATGGGGCACCACATCTCATGCACATTGAGCCTCCCACGTAATATGCAATGCATGAATGCCCTCTTTATTCTTCTCTCTCTTTCTTGACCATGCATTATTTATTCCCCATGTATATGTCTCCCATGCATGAATGTATTTATTTCTTTTGTCTTTATGTGCATGAGATGAAGACCCTTTAAAGGCCAAAGGATGCATATAGCATCTATAAAAGGAGGAGTTCTGCATGGCTCCAAAGGGCTCGTGATCTCTTCCTCGACGCACCCTCTTTATCCCACTCGGTGCTTTCTCTCTTGCAAGGAAGCTCTCCCCCGTACCCTCTTCCTCCGTAGTCAGCAACTCCCGCTCATGGCCTCCTCTTCCTCAACACATCCATTAACTCCAGCCAACGTGTGATCAGCCCACGCATCTTCACCGCACAACCCGCGTGTGCGATCTGCCCATGGGCCTTCGTCGCCACTATCTCCTCGCGCACGTATCTAGAAAGCCGTGCATCCGTCTTCGCCATCGTCGTCATCGTATTCATTCCGGATCTTAATAGAGAAGCATTTCTTTTTCTTCCTTGCGCGACTTACATGTTATTACATTAGTTAGTTTTGTTTAAGTCGAATCTGAAAGAAACAACACTCATTTTGTAAGCTCTCTTGCATTTGATTTGGTTTAAGTTGAACTTGAAAGTATATTTTTTTGTAAGATCTCTCTTTTCAAGTCTAAGTTTTCTTTAAATATATGCATTGCAAGTCTTATATCTCATTATTCTTCTTGAAACATTGCAAGTGTCAGCTCATTTCCTCTATCTTAATTTGCGATTCAACTCCTATTTTCTTATTTAGTTGCACTCAGACCCTCTTTCGTTTATTTCAAGTTCTAACAAATATTTTGACCATAGATTACATTTTACCGTCAAAATCTCTTTAACATAAATTTTTTTCATCGCACTGGATTAGAATTTTAATCAATTTCAAAGAAAAATAAAAATTATGAATTTGCTTAGTCCCTGTGGATATGAACCTCTACTTGCACTATACAACTCATATATTTTCATCATGCTCGTAGTTGTAATCTTATTTGTTTGATTGTGGTTTTTCGTGGAACAACAATGATGTGGTAAAACTAACTTTTTAAACCGCGTAAAATCGCATCAACAAAGTTCATTGAGAAGAAGTGTCAGGACCTAGACAAGCTTGACGAGCTGTCCCAGTGTTTGAGTGACATGAAGATATAGATCACATGCTTTTAGAAGGTACATATGATTTTTTCACCTTTTTCAAAGTTACAGGATGATAAGAGGAGTATTACACCATGGTTAGTGACTCAGACACGTCAGATTCACCGCATCCATTCTGAGTTGATCCATCATGCCTCCTAGTACCAGACACAACAACCACCCTCTTCTGATACTCGGATCGTGGTCTACCAGAGCCATCATCCCATTTCTTCTTTGCCACAATATACTTTAGAGCACCTTAGTCGTTGATTGAGGTCAATGGGATTTCATACAGCCAGTAACCACAGCAGCCAGGGGCCCGTCGTGACCATCCCGATTTCTTTTCGTCTATAGGAGGTGCTTCTTCCCAACATCAGCCTCAGGCATCTTCAGGGCAGAGTAGAGAGCAGACACAGTCCAGTCCTTGTCCACATTACGTGAGTTCAAAGTGGAGGCAGCGTGTGCATCCTGCTTAGCACTCGTACATGCAGTAGTAGCCTCATTCTTATACTCATCAGCACCGACATGATTCCCAATAGCCTCATTTCTAGAGAGGCAACTCATCCGGGTCACATTCTTCTTCTTATGATAACCCAACGTTAGAGGATCTCGCATGCATGATTTAAGAACAACATACAACATTTAGGAGAGAGATGGATGAGTTTAGACATGAGATGATAGATATCATCAAGGGCAAGGCCACCATTCATGCTCAGATCGAGCCAAATTAAAATAATCTAAAGAGGAAGTCCGAGCAGGTACAGTCGACAGAGTCTACCATTTCGAGTGAGGTACATGATGATATTCCTTCGTTATTAGATGCTGATTTGTATCACTTAGGAGTGGTAGAGTTCCAGCCAGTGGTGCCTCATATGGGCAAGAGAGGATGCACGCGCATATTCAGGCGAGCTTGATGAGCGAGAGAGTGGTACTGAGACTGCTCTACCATTTTCTTTTGTGCTACTAATGCCACCTATCCTGACGATCGAGAGGGCGGTACTAAGGTCTTCATTCCCCCAGTTGCAGATAGTGGTGCTGATGCCATCATACTTATTAATACAAAGAGTAGTGCTGATGCCGCGACACATACTACTAACGGTGGTGCTGATGCCATCAAGATTACTTGTACAGACAGAATTGTTGATATTCCCTCACATAGAAAAATACAAAAAAATGTACAAAACAAAAATACCAAAAAAAAGTAAAAAAAAGATTTATTCATCTGTTACTAGTTCATCTTGTGTTGATTATGATGATTTGAATGATGCTAGTCATTCACATCTGGAGAGACATATTCTTGGCGTAGACCCTCAAACTTCTGAGGAGGGTCCATCTATTCCTTTCCCTTAAGTCTAACTTCCGTACCTCATAACTTAGTCATATGATCTCTGATTTGGGTGTACTCACTTTTAAAGTGCTTTTGTAAAATTATCTATCAAATAAGAGAAATCTCACTAAAATCATTTATTTAATTTGTTAAAATTTATAATAAATTACTTTATTAATTTCTCAAAAATGTTTATTTTAATTATTTTGGGTGTAATTATTTCATTTACCGTATTTATTTATTTTATAAAAAAATATAATAAATTACTTTATTAATTTATAAAAATTATTTATTTTAATTTTTTTCTAACTTGTAATTACTTTTTATTTTTTTTAATTTATATAGATCTCTGAATTCTTACTGGTCCAAGTCATTTCATTGACCATTGGTAAACTGACCCCTCCTAGGACTAGACCCGACTCTCTCTCCAACTCACTTTTTCTCCTAATTTTCCAGCTCGACTCTGAATCCCTTTATACCCGATTTCTTCACTCCTTGATCCACCTAATCACAATGATTTTCGCCTGACTAATTTTCACCTCCATTCGCATTGGTTCACACACCTTTTTGAGTTTGAAATTCATCTTTTCCTCATGCTATAAAATCCTCCAAGATCTGAAATTTTGGGCATCCACCATTTTTTCCTTCTTCCCCGATCCGTGATCTTGGAGGCAGCATGGGAGCTCATAACAGGAGCTACGGTTCTTCAATCGACAAGCGAGTTTAGCGAGAGAGGAGGTGATATCATCTCATAGGAGTACTTCGTGCTCCACCACGATTAGCATCCCTACACCGAGATAGAGGCCATCACCACCTAGAGCTCCCGCTCCAGGTCCCCAGGCGAACACATTCATTTCATTCCATTCACAACTGATCATCACATCATCCTTCTCTTCTCCTTTCAATCCCTTCTTCTTCATTTTCATTTCGATTTTTTCTTCTATCCAACCCTATTCCATCTCATCACAACTAGATCCAATTCTATGCATTCCCTCTACAAATCTTTGTCACCTCTGGTCATTCATATCAGAGTTCGATCCAAATCCCTCACAATCATTACAGATCATCCATCCATTCCATCTCCTATTTGTTTACTTAATGTCTGGCTGAGGATCGAACTCCTTGAGTCTCGTTTTATCCTTTGCAGGTCTGTAGATCATTCAACGAACATGGTGCTGATCTTCAAGAATCACATCAGCGCCTACAACTTGGTAGATTAGCACTCGATTTTATGTACCCATTTTTATGATCATCGTCAAGCATCTGGAAACCGAAGGTTGATTCACCAAAAACTTCTTTTAAGACCTGAAGCTCTTCATCACCGAACCATCTAAAGCTTTAGATCTAAGCTCGCCGCACCATCTGCTCGAATCTTGTCCTGGAGTATCAAGGAGCAACATGTTTAATTCGCATAATCGATAGCATCACGTTTGTGTAATTGGAGACCTGGACGATCATCTATGATACAAATATTGCCCAATTATCTCAATCGATCGAGGTTTGTATATTCGTTGAAAATCAGAATCACCGCCATTAGCAGAAAGAAAAGGGGGAGAACATTCACATGCTCGGTCGAGATGCCACAATTACACTTGGATCAGATCTTATCCAAGGGTCTATAACTGTCAATTCCAAGCCATCGATCATAGATCTGTCACCCGACCTCCGCCCAACCACATGTCATGCCAGCTGACCCCACCGCTTAAGACCCTCATGTGCATTGCACGTGAGGCAACATTTTTATTGGGTAAATTGCTAACCCTCTTGACCTTATATGTATTTTCAAAAAGAACATATTTTTGTTGCTATCACGTGATCTACACATGCATATTCTGTGAAAATTGCATGAAGGGGCCTGTGTTTATTACTTTGTTATTATTTGATCATAACCTTTCTTGAAATTATATTTCAGTCCCGCATTTATAGAATAAATTTTCTTGTCTTTCTTGCTTGAAATTGAAAGCATTCTTACTCCAAATATTCCTTAAAAATTAGGACAATTTCCAGTTAGGTTTCTTTAATTCGTATAATTTTGGTTTTGCAAAATAAATAAAATTGCTTTTTTTAGTATTTCAAAAATTCTCTGAAATTATCCTATCTGATTCTAAAATTTATAAAAATTTAAAAAATGCCCTAAAATTTCCAAAAAAAATTAGTATATACCTATTTTGTCTTGTTTTAACTCGTATAAATTTGGTTTGAAAATCTTTTTAAAAAATAAAAAAATATATATTACTGAAGTATACTTTTTAGGCCAAGATTCAATCTGACATTCTTCTTCTCCTTCTTGGAGATTCTCAGCTAAGTATACTTTACTTTATTATTTCATCTGATTGCCATTTATTTTGTTGATCAGATCAAACATTGATCCATATTTTCAAATCAATGAAAAGCTCCACATTACCTCCATAATCCATGTGTATTATCTAGTTTCCTATATCGCTTGTCCATTGTGTAGGTCACTCTGCTCATTATCTTCTTCAGCACAAAGAAGAAACCCCAATTTATGGTTTGCATATCACGCCTTCAAGAGACATCCATTCTACCTTACATACATCTTTAAAGATTCGCAAGAGTTATGTCATTGCAACGAACCCCTGCAGGTCCTCACTGGATGGAATTTTGTCAGTGCTCACTTGAAGATCAGCGACTCCGATGACCCTCCATCGTTACACTGCACTATAGATTTTCGTCTATACTTGATTGCACGACCTTCTTCATGGGAGTAGGATGAAGGTTCCTCTACATTCAAATCATGAGAAAAAGCACGAACGGGGAATCAGGTACTTGCCGGAGCGCAACCTCTCTTTCACCACCTACATAGGAGTACGTTGAGAAAAAGCCACAATAGTTGTTGGATCACACATTTTAGGCATGATCAGACGGTTGATCTTGAGCTACGTCTCTGTCCCGAGGAACTACTTCAATCCTCAACCTCAGAGTCTCCAAGCCTTGGACGAGACGACATATCGAGACACATCATCCTCAAGCCGAAGCACCGAACCTAACTCCATCATGTGCTTCCTGTATGTAACACAGGTTATATTGCATCGATATCCTCACTGCTTCCAACAATTGTAATTCAGTTTAGATCATCATGTAACCCGTTCACGTGCAGGTGGAGAAATTGCATCAAGGCCCAGCTTGTTATTCAAAATTACAGATAAGTCCCCAAACGCCTTTGTTAAGTATATTTGTACCCTTGCTGTTATCTGTAATTACACTTTAGTTCAATTTTGGACTTGTTTGTGAGAAAACTTCATGGTTTTTATTGCATATATAACCCTAGATATAAATGTTAATAACTTTTTATCTATAAATCCAATTTGAGTAAATTTGATCTTGTTGGAAAGATTGTTTGATGTTTTACCTATTTCCATGTTCAATTGTTAAATTTGATTTATAATTCATGATGGATTTGTTATATATATTTATTTACCTTGTAGAGTTATGAACTAGTTATTGGATTGAGATTTAATGCTTTTAATTGAATATCTTAGTTGTCCAGAGACTTAGGCCATAATCACATTGATTTATAGGCTCAAATTTATTGCTTATTCTGGGATCCTTGTTGTGTTCGTCAAATCTATTTGTTCGTGCATTATTGGATCCATGTAAATTAAAAGCATTAAAAATTGTTTTGATAGTTGGTTTTGCTTTTGTGTATTCTATTCACTAAATCTAAATAGCCTTTATATCTTTAAAGTGGATATTCGTCACCTGTAATAAATCGTAGAATTGTCTGTGTCCTTGTGTTCTACCTTGGACATCCCAGGTTTATAAATTAAAGTTGAATCCTCATCGTAGAGATATTCGATTCTGTGTTGTATGGTTCGTTGAGTACCCATTCTATAATGGATACATATTAACTTATGTATTTTAGCGATTGATCTGGTGCACACCAAGACCATCCCAACACAAGCTCTTCTCGCACAACAAAGAAAAAAGGGAGAGGGAGAAGAAAGAAGGTGCGTGGTTGCCGTGATGTTTCGAGGGAGTAATCTTTGGGGTAATTATTCTCTAGCATTATTCCTATAGTTTGGTGAAGGATTTATCGTTTTGGTGGTATTTCTTCTCCCTACTATTCTCCATTGCTTGGTGATTTGTAGCACTTTGTAAGGGGCCAGCCTTTTGTAAGCCCCAGTGCTTCATTTTGGGTTGCGATCAACCCAATGGCTTTCCCCTGACGTTGAGGGTTTTCTACGTTAAAAATTCTCCGTGCATCATTGGTTTATTTTCTGTGGTTGCGATATTTCTTTATGAAGTTGTAGTGATATATCATGCATGATGCACTTATCAACTTCGGTAATTTTTGACGATTCAATTTATATGTAGAACCCATTCCAAACAATTGCATCATCTTAGTTGAGCCACTGTATGACATTACTTTTAAATCTCAACTATAACTAAACATTTTTACTTATGTCAATCTACAATCACTTCTCTCATTTGATTGTAGGGGAATGGGTACTATGATTTAGATTATTCTTAAATATACATATATTTCGTTTCTTATTTGACTTTTAACAGATTAAGACATGCAGATTTGCTTCTAGAAACTATCATAAAGTGATAAGTTATAGTGGAGTTTGTTTTATTAATTATCTTATACACCCCAAGATCTTAAATAGGTTAGTTTGAAATAGAGAATCAATTAAACGGAATTATCCATACTCACCTTTATTATTCATAAAATTAAATTATCTATTTAATGAAGGTGGTTTCAATCAACTTGGTCTTAAGATGCAAAAGTAAGGTTTTGGGCCCTCATTGTGCCCTGAATAAAATAACCAATTTATTTATTCTTTATATTTTTCATATTTTTATAATGTTTTAAATGTTATTTATAATACATATAGATAACTAAAATAAAATAAAAAATAATTAATGCATTAAAAAAATAGGTATACTAAAATACACAGATGAATATACATGCAACATACTTATACATTATATATACATTTTTATTTAAGTGTACATATAATTTCATAAAATCACAATAAAAATATATTTATGTCTATTTAAATAAGTTATAAAAATATAAATTATGCATATAACATAACTAAATTTAAAATTAAAATTAAAATACTCATTATATGCGTAAATATACCTATATTATTACATCTAAAAAGTAACATACAATAAATTAACTCGAAAAAATAAATAAAAATTACCATAAAATAATACATAAAATAATATTTTATGCTTTATGAAAAAAATAAAATATTCTTTTGTTATTTTTTATTTATCTATATATTTATTTCATTTTTATTATTTAATGGGTGATGTGGCCCAATGGGAGCGCAGCCTTGGTTGACCCATTAGTGAATTGGCCGGCTATTCCTCTAGGCCTATCAGACCAAACTGACAGCCCCTATTCCTCAGATTTTCCCCATCAAACCTTGCATCTTCAGTGCTTGATTCCTCTTTGTCTTTTATTCCTCTGTCATTGGTCTTTCATGTGAACACTTCTCCTCAATTTGAGGATAAATGAATCAAGCTATCTGCCAAATCCAACTAGCCCTTGTTCAGATTCCTTGTCAGACCTTTGATTCGAGTTTGATATGGTTTCACAACTCGAAATACTCTAATTTCTCGTGCTTAGGTCCGCTGGTGACAACAACGAGCTTGTCGACCATCTTGGAGTGGAGGAAGAGGTCCAGAATTTGGAGATTCGAGCTTGCTGACCTTCTTGACTAAACTCTGTCTGGCTCCTTCTCCGTTGATGTTGAGCCATAGTTCCTAGCTTTTTCATTCCTAGCAGTAAACTTAGTGTAGTGTAACTCTTACTTTCCGTTAATTTTTTCTTTTATTTCGTTATTTTGTGAATCGTAGTTCGCTAGAGCTTTAGATACGACCACCATTCTAGCATTTGATCTGACCATCCTCAGACACCCCTTTCACCCCCATCTCGTTCCGCTTACGCTTCGGTATTCCTTGACCCATTCCATACCACCTAATCTACCCTAGATTAGGAGATCCACATTCCCCTCCGTCGCTTGTCGCAGAGCCCCACCCTGACCTGAATCCTCTCCATTTCCACCAAATCAGACCCCTAGGAACTCCCTTTTTGTGTGCTTGAGCTTACCTTGCAGCCTCTGAAGGTCAAAGGCTCTATGGAGGCAAATTTTTGTTAAAGTGAAGGTTCCCTAGGCACTTGAGCTTCTCCTACCTCATGGGACCTCATCAGTGGTTCCAGGAGCTTTTTGAGATGTCCAGCACTATAGACGACTT
Organism: Ottelia alismoides; assembly: GCA_037367405.1. Classification (NCBI taxonomy): domain Eukaryota; kingdom Viridiplantae; phylum Streptophyta; class Magnoliopsida; order Alismatales; family Hydrocharitaceae; genus Ottelia; species Ottelia alismoides. The sequence goes on along the minus strand of JAZKJV010003278.1, from coordinate 272,317 downwards.
TGAGGAACTTAAGCATCTATGCAGCACAAGCAACCGCCGGAGGAGGGAGGAATCGCCGCTCAAAGCTCACCTGAGGAGTTGTTCTTCCTTGTTCTTCAGGACGAGCAACAACCGTCAAATCATCCCACCGCTCCAATTTGAAATTCCACTGTTGGATCATATCGTACTACACCACCATATCTCCATCGAAGATCTAATCCAACCCTCCATCGATGAATGAGGATCATGCAATGAGACGACGATACGTGAATAAGTGGAAATCAAGAGCCATCAGATCGCCTTTGAGGGGTATTGTGCACTGCCACTCCTCCATTTTTGTATTTTACTTTTTAGTCAAAAAACATTCCTCGGTAGTTATAAAAGTTTTGTATAATTTACACTTTGCACCCTAGGATTTTTTTATTTACACATAGATCCCTCGTCATGTTACCTCACGTACATATACATGTGGGGGGGGCAATTTGCAAGATCCCCAAGTGGGTTGTTGTTATTGTTTCCTTAAAATTTTTATTCTAGTGTTAAAATTTTGTTTAATTTGCAAGTAGGCCATGTAGTTTCTTAGATCTAATAAAAATACCCATGCTAGGCATGTTTAATATAATATTCTCACGATTTTTGCACAGAGGACCTTATACTTTTAATTTATGTTCTGGAATGCGTGCTCAGTTTATCTAACATTTAGGTCCCTTCCATCTTTTTAATTTTTATTTCTTGTATTTCTTTTATTAAATTTACATCTAAAAATCATAGGAAAACTATTTAGGCGCTAGGACTTGAATTAAATCAAATATATTTTTTGTAAGGCAATTAAAATTAATTTCATATTTTTAAAAATTTAAAAACATTGCATTTATTCCATGTTTGATTTAAAAAATATAAAAAATGTAAAAATGTTTTGAAAAATTCTAAAAAAATACATTTCCTTTTTGTTATATTTTTGAACTCCGGACAAAAAATCATTACAAATTACAAAAGAAAAAAAACAAAAATTATACAACCTTGATAATCTTATAAAACTTATGAGAAATTATTCAAAAATTCAAAAATATCATTTTCTGTTTCTATATCTTATATATTATCTATTATGTATAATTATAATTTTGGAAAATTTAGAGCTATTTAGTTATTTTCAAACTCAAAAATCCGACCTTGTATTATTATTCACCATTTTACCGTTTTTATTCAATTCAAAATACAAAAAATTTGAGAAATTATATGAAAATTACTAAAAACAAAGAAAAACATAAAAAAATACTAAAATATTTTATTTAACCTATTTTGAGTGTTTATAGTTATACATATGAGTATTAATGCATATATTCTATATATAGCTATATATACTTCTATTTTTATTAGCAAAAATACCTTTTATATTTTAGAAACCCATAAAAATAAAATGGATTCTTCTCTTGTGTATTTTCTGATTTTTATATGTTATATATATTTATTTATTAATGTCCTATATAGCTATTATATTTATATATAATCTATATATCATTATATATCCATATATCTTATATATTAAAAAGAAAAATAAAATATCATAAAATATACAAAGAAAAAAATATATATAAAACTAAAAACAAACAAGAATGATAAAAAATAATAAAAATCCAAAAATATAAAATATAAGAACCCACAAAAATAAAAATCCCTATAAAAACATAAAAAACATTTATTGATTCTACTATCATTTTTTGTCTATTCCAGTTCCTCCTTAGTGGTTCGACCCCTACACTTTCATACTATATAGATAAATGTTTAGGGTATAATAAATTTCAGCTCATTGTACTTATTGATTGAGCATCATTGTGGGTTAATTGTTGATTGATACACTTTGATTGAGTGTTGAGTGTTGTGAGAGAAGCAACCACAACGATTGCCGAATCTGACTTGTCAGACACCGCAATCTCTCCAAGACCTGATGTTAGACACTTCAATTTAACGTTTATGAAATGGCACCATTGCCATGGAGCAACAAATAGGATAGATTGTTTGTTATTTTTCTCTTTCATTATATTTCTATTCATTCTTATTTTGTTCGAGATAGTTGTTTATCTATGCTAACCCATTTTCTCTGTTGTTTTTCTTGCGAGGGATCATGTGGCTAAGGCAACCACCTAGGGAGTTGGAGTACTTGAGCTGCGAGGAGAGTGGTTCTTCCTCTTGTGAACAACTTGGAGAGAGTACGAGAGAGAGTAGCATAACACTTTTTCTTTTATTTTTTCGAGAGAGACAGTCTGCTATTTTACACTATTAATTTGTAATAATACAGGTGGACAACTGAACATTTGAGTCTATTTTACCATGTGATTGTTCACTTGGGGGCTCACCGAATCTTTTCGCAGATTTTTTGCCTTTTTTTCTTTTATTTCCTGTCATTTGTGCTTTCCACCATTTTTGTTTTCTGTGATTGAGATATTGCTTAATCGAGTAACCTAGGTCTACACACCTAGTATCTGCATGTGCATATAGTCTACATTTGGATCAAGTCAAATTAAATTTTGTGCTTCACGTAAATAACAATTCCTGCTTAGGGAGATTTCACCGTTTGCATTTGATGATCGGTTTTTGCAAGGCTCTAAAATAGTATCCTCACGAAAGCGCATATATATTATTGGTGAGGCGACTTTTGAGAAAGCTAAGGTCAAACAACAATTAACCCAAACAATGTGTAATTCAAGCAAAGCAAGAAAGTGTATATAAAAATTTATTATACCCTACAAATAGAAGTATAATGACAAGAAAAGTGGGGGTCAACACCAGAAACAACTGAGGATAGACCATCAATAATTGGCCAAGACAAACAATAAATGATTTTGGGTTTTTTTGGATTTCTAGATTTTTATCGTTTTTTAATTTCATATATTTTTGTTTTCTTTTTATATTTTTTTGTTTTTTTCCTTTTTTTTAAATATATAACATAAGAGTATATAAGTCTATATATACAATATATATTAATCTATTTATAAATACTACTAAAAATAGTCAAAATATAGGAAATAAAATGTTTTTTATTATAAATTTTTTCTACTATTTTTGTGATTTTTTAAATAATTTTGCAAATTTTTATATAGAAATAAAACCAAAATTTTCCAAAACATATTTTAAGTAATAATATATAACAAAAAAATAAAATTGCAGAATAAAAAGGGTATTTTTGGATATTTTGGGAATTTTTTATATTTTTATAAAGGAGTTTGGATATTTTTAATTTTTAATATTTTTATTTTTCTATTTTTAGGGATTTTTTGTTTGGAGTTAGAAAATACAATTAAAAAAATAATAATTTTGAAAATCTTTTTTTATATTTTTGATATTTTATAATTTCAACAAGAACAAAATTATTATTTTTGAAATTTTTGCAATAAAAATATAGTTAAGGGTGACAATGTAAATTTCTCAAAAATGTTCAACTAATATTAAAAATTACCGGACTAAATCGAAATACGTTAACCCGTGAGGGGTTCGATTCAAAATCACCACCTCACATGGGATCCCATGTGAGGTGATGTTGACTTGATACAAAAATAATATTAAAGGACTATATGGGTTTCGATGCAAATTTACCAAAAGTGTTGAACTATGAAAATAAATTACAGTACTAAATAATAATACACAAAAAAGAGGGACCTAAGATGCAATTACCCCTCTACTACATGTGATCCAATGGTGGGAGAGCTTTACTTATCCACGTGGCAACCATTTGACGGTTGGTACCCTTTGTGGTTCATCAACGGAGATTAGATCTCCGCCCAAGATCTGGCAACTGAGGCTCGAATCATCAGACGGTAGTTGTTGCGTCTGGGGCATGTAGAAGATTGTACACTCCAAGGGCACCTGGAAGAACTGGGATGAACAACAGGTGGCGCTTGATTTGATCTCATCTCTTGGGAGACCCCGGCCACCTGGGCGGCTCCCAGATGGTTCAAGATGACTTTATTACTCCGTGTCAGTGAGGGTCTTGAAATGGCTCAAGATCGTCGGAAAAGCTCCAACAAGCCTCGAGACCTGGAGATTGTCTTCCTACATCGAATTCCCCTGGAAGGGACCTTTTTTCGTTGAAATCTGCAGGATTGACACAAGTACAAAAATACGATTCTCCTAGACGCTTCGTGTGTCGAAGGGAGGTGGAGATCGAGTGTAGCGGAGGTCTTTGATGATGCGATAGAGAAGGTGATCGAATCTTCTGATTTATGTGAAATTCCGTTTGATGGAGGTACGTGGGGCGACGAGGGAATGAGGGAGATGAAGGTGGGGGTGACTAGAGTGGCAGGGCAAGGTAGATATGATCGGAATGGGGCGACGGAGCTGGATCTCCGGCAAGGTGATTTTTTTATTTTGCGAAATACCAAATTAAATCAAATGCGAGAAACGGATGCACTACACTACTATTATGCAAAGAAGTTGAAAATGCAAGAAAAGAAGAAGCTTACCGGTCTAGAAGCACTTGGAGCAATGTTTCATATGGAGGCGATGACGGAACTTTGGACCTCATCGATACTACTCGTTGTCACCAGGGTTCGACCTAGGGCTAGGGTTTGGGCTGAAACTGACGGAAGAGTGATAAAATATCCAAGGGAGCTCAGAGGCGATACTATATACCCGCCGACTTCATCGAGAAGTAGAGATCGATTGAGAGGTCCATCAACCTATTAATGAAGCGTGTGTGAATGTGTGTTGATCGAGATTCAAAAGTCAAAAAGAAATTGAACGAATATAGCACAAGGATTGAGCAGGAGAAATCGATGAAGATCGGTCAAAATCAAGGTCTGACAGCCACTTGCTTTTGTCAAAGAGTTGACTGAGGGTCAACGCTTGGGCGGCACCCATTGGTCCAATTGGGACACTACAAGACAAAAATAATTTGAATACAAAATTAATTCAAAATAAATTAGTAAATAATTTTATTGATTTTTAGTTAAAACATAATAATGTTTATTATTTATTGTAGTATTTTAATATAATTTTTATTTATTTTTATATGTTCATATAATACAAGTTACTTTTTAGCGTTTGATTTATTGGTATATTTAATATGTTTTATGTATTTTATTTTTATTTTATATTTTATATTTTATTATATTATTCTCATAATTTATAAAATTATAACTTATTTTTTATACATAATATATATTTATTTTTTTCAGATGTTTTTTGTACACTTACATAAATAAAGGTATATAATGTATATGTGCAAGTATTTTATATTCATTTATGTATTTTTGTATATTATATTTTTTTAATGTATTATTTATGGTTTCATACTATTTAAATATGTACATATAGTATTAATAATATTTATAAAATTATAAAATATTAAATTATAAAAAAAATAAAATAATTAAAGTGAATATTTTATTCACGTAAACTATACAATAGGGGTCCAAAACCTAATTTTCACATCTTAACTTCAAATTAAATGAAACCACCTTCATTAAATATCTTATTAAAAGTTATATACAATTAAAGTGATTTTGGTACATTTTGAGTTCACATGGAGAAGATATGGGTCTGGGAAGTCTGGGTTTTGGATTTTTATTAGAGTATAAAAAGTACAATGTATATTATTTTTATGTAAACTCAATTTTGTATTTTTATCTACAAGTTTCATGTACATAGTTTCTTTATTTGAGGTATAAAATATATAGAATAAAATTTACATCGGTGATCTGAGGGGCTAAACCGGAAGAAGAGGGATCAAAACGCCAAAAGTGGTGAAGGGGGTTTATTTATAGGCGAATTTTGGATGATTTTCGAGGAGATCTTACGTGAGATCTGGCGAGGGTTGGTGGAGATTCTAAGATAGGCGTGGATGAGGGACAAAGTGGGTGCACTATGGTGGCATTCTTGAGGGCAATGAGTGCTAGGAGAGGTGTGGAGAAATTGAAGAAGAAGGCAGCCTCGTGACTTCTGATAGGTGTCAGAAGGGAGACCGGATAGTTGACTCAAGTCAACAAAGAATCGCGCCAGGTTGGTCCATGTGGACCAACTAGGAAATTGCAAGGCAAAAGTGCCTTGGAAAATGGTAATAAAAAGAATTCGATTTTATTATTTTTAGGTTATAAAACAAAAAAAATATTTCTCATTTTCTGTAGTATTTTATTGACATATTTATTTATTTATTAGAGGTATGTATATACAAGTTACTTTTTAGGGTACATATTGAAGGATATGGGAAAATCCTCAAGCGCATCACGGAAGCGTGAGCGTCGTATCGAATACGACGAGGAACGACTAGTCGTACTAGTTGTTCTTTACAGCGGAAATTAAATTTTTTTCATGTGACGAAACCACATGATCCAAGAACACATCTCGGATCACTTTCTCTAAACCACAAACAAGTAATAGGATTACCTCTTGAAGCGTGGTTGCGATTGAGTCTCTAAACGAAGAGACCTCCTGTCTCAAGTCCAATCCGATGGAGGAGACGCTTGCGAGCGTGTTGAGGAAACACGTGCTTCTCGCAATCCATGTTGATGATCCAAGCGGAGAATCTCCTGACCTCGACACACGAGATCCGACGTCTTCTTCACGAGCGAGGCGCACCGAAGGAGACTGAGATCCACGAGCAAATAATCGGGCAACATAACGACGACGTTGCGGCGATGGAGAACCTCTCTAAAGCATCCATGGTGGATGTTCACATGAGAGAATAAGAGTGGGCGTGTAGAGAGAGAAATAGAGAGAGACTTATGTTCTCTTGTGTGTAAAGAATATCAAAGGGGTGCCTCCTCTTTTATAATATTTTGGTATCCACGGATCTCAATCCATGGACAACACAAATCCAATGGCTCACATTGATTTGTGTTTCTTTTAATGGCTAAGATTTGTGTCGGTAAAAACCAACAACAATTAATTTAATTTAGAATAAATCTATATTGATAAATCAATCTCAAATCAAATCAAGCAATCATGGAGATTATTGGAATGAAGATCGCCTCCTTCCATAATATGGGATTTGGTGGCAATCTCATGTAATCTCATGTTATCTCATGAGATTACATTATTCCATGGAAATCTCTAAGATTTACAACAACACTTGTTGTAAATTATTCAACAAAAATAATTCATAAATATTTTGTGAATATTGCAATCTTGCCATTGGAAAATCGTAAATCACATTCACAACCCAAAATAAAATGTGAATTACATTTTCAATTTAATGTTCAATGTGAATCCAATTCACATTAACATTTAATTAACAAATGTAAATTACAAGTAGCTCTCTCTTATATATTATAAATCGCATCTATAATATATATGACTAATATGTATAGTGCTATCCACATTATTCAATATCCATGATAATTAGATCACATTTAATCATCTTCAATCTATATTCTCATGTACCCAAATAATATGAATCTCATTCACATTATTTATATCTTTGATAATCAAATCACAATTTATTATTTAATATAAATCTCTTTATAATATGAATCGAATTCATATTAATCATGATAATTAAATCACATTTAATTATCCATTTTCTCAATGCTCGGATACTTATATCAACAATGAAATTATCCTTACTTATATCAACAATGAAATTATCCTGAACTCTTTCAAGGATAATGCGCTTTCTCTGCAGATACTCGGAGATAAGGACAGGGCGATTGTATTGTTCTACGTATAGTGACTTGGATATTGAGATCACATCTCAAATCCATATCTCGGGCCTCCCATAGATGCTTGATTAAATCAAGACCGCAAATCTAATCTTCTCATTGCATCTGAATCACATTCAGATCAATGTACAACATTTGGACTAAGATTAGATTACTTCTCTACTGAAAGGAGTCACTAAAATCCAGACCCGTTTCATTACTCTCTAGGAATGGAAGCGTCATGGTTATACAATCGTTTATGATCACAACACCCTCAGGTATTCCCAATAACTGTACATCCTGCATACTGGAAGACCCAGAATAATCCTGAAGTATAAGATCAATTTTACACTATCTACTTCAGGGATTTATCATTAAGTTTCTCATTTAAATATTAGGAGTTGGTATCGATCATATACTTTCCAAAAGAATATATCATACCCAGGTATTGATCATATACTTTCCAAAAGTATATATCAAACCTACAAATTCAGTCAAGCTTCCAAAGTGAGACGACCATGCATGGAATTTAATTCTTCCCAATATCTCATGAGCGAGCTCATGTCTTCCGGTTCAGTGCTGAACCTGTATGATCCCTTTGAGAGATCGTATTACTCATATGCCCTTATATGCACACGAGCGCGTTGGTGTATAGACCTTGATTAGGTCATCAACCTATTAGTCTGCCAAATGTACATACTCAATCATATAGTAACACATCTGTCTCTGGTCAGAGGATGCGTGCCTATATCATGACAGCATATGAGAAATGACTTTGGTTATCTCGATCTCGTTAAGTCAACTCTTTGACCTAACTAATCTGACACCTCTGAATCTCTATTCCCATGCAGAGGACTTGCATCAAGAGGTCGGTCAGATATCAACCTACTTGAGAAATGATTGCCATCTCCTACTCAGGCTGGAGATCATCTCCCAACAATCATTTGATGGTGCTTGATGAGTCCTCAATCTAAATCTTTAGATGTTCATCCAAGTACCATCCTCTATGATTCAATATTTGTATCAACAGTTGTATGATCGTCAAGATGGCCATGGTACATATCCCTAATTGTACTAAGGGACCTATTATGCAAATTATCTATTCTTCATTTCATATTAGGGAATGATATTCGCAATAACATTTATTGCATAATGGCTCGTCGTGGGCTCGCATGTCCAACAATCTCCCACTAGCCCAAAGAGCCATTAATGGGCTAATCATTTAAACCCACACTCATGTGACAGTCATAGGCTATTTTGAAAATAGCCAGGTAAGCTGATCAATCACTTTGTTCCCAAGAGACTATGCCAAGTTCTTTTACGACACCTGCATATGTCCTAGTGACAATGTTCGTATCCAATGCGAATGTTGCATCTCATTCAACCAATACTCAACATTGTTAGTTACAGTGTCGTTGACACTCCAACTCAATAATCATTTAACCAGTAATTAATATCTATCATCCTTATTAGAATACCCTTAATTCTGGTGATCTCTATCTCCTAAGGTATCCGTAGTTAAGACCTTTTAGATCACTATCTATAAAGTCTTAATTTCTTGAAGATAAGACTTTGAGATCACTATCTCGAAAGTTTTACATTCAATGAAGATATCGTTATTACTGCAATCAAGTGTTTCATCACCATAGTAGGATTAGTAGCAGTTTACTACTCCCACTGCATGGTAGACATCTGACTTTTGTACACATCTAGCAAACACCCGACTTCTCGGAACTGATGCACAAGGGCAAGCGGTTTTAGCATTCACATCCTAAATTCTTTGAGGTGCTATCCCTTTAGATAGGTCAGTACATATCTTGAAGAAAAGAATCCTTTCTTGGATTTTTCCAAAAAAAATGGAAATGACCAAGGTGTACTATTAATGTGACGGTCCCAATACCCTCTTCTCTTTGCTTCTGAACAACTTCAGAACTAAGATCTAAGAGGTATCCTTGAGATCATATCTCAAGGTATGGAACAACGAGATTATAAAACACCTATCATTATCATCCTTATATCATTCTAAATGATTAAGATATTATCTACATTTTGCACGATGAACACAATGGCACTCCCACTAAGCTTCACACAGTTCATCAAGATTCTATCTGAAATCATAACATTTATAATTTCATCAAATCTTATGTTCCAACTACAAGAAGCTTATTTGAGTCCAAAGATGGAGTTCTTTAGCTTGCACACCTTGCTTTCCTCAACCATGAAGCCCTGTAGCTGCTTCATGTGAATATCCTCAAAGAGGTATTCATAAGGGAATACAATCTTGAATCACATCTTGTAGATGCCATAGTCAAGTTGTGTAGCTAGGGTTAGCAATATTCTGATGGGTTTAAGCATGGTCACTGAAGAGAAAGTCTCATCGCAAGCGATGTTTTCTCTTTGGTGTGTAGCTCATGGCTACAAACCATGCTTTGAAGGCCTCTACCTTCTCATCAGGTTCCCTCTTTCTCTTGAAGATCAATTTATACCAAAATGGGTCTTACTCATATAGTTGCATCCTCGAGGGTCTACATACAACATTTGTATATGAAGTCTACTTTAGACTTTATTGCTAACATACATCTTTTCATGATATGATCTTCAGAAGCATCATCACATGAATTCAGATCATTGTCAGATTAAACTGACACATGGAATCCATCCTCAAACTTATTTGAAGAGGTATTAATGTTTCATCTTTAATTGTTTATCTAGTTTCCAATTTCAGGAACCTCGTTACCTTCTCAAGATTAAATGAGTTCCTTTACTTCATTTTCATCTTGATTCTCAAGAGAGTCATCCTCTAAGAATCACTTTCTCAGAGATGAGATCCTTTGAATCTCAAGGTCATAAAGTATGTATCCAATACCATCCTTTATTATCCTAATGAAGTAGCACTTTCCAGTGCTAGATTCCAGCGTACTCACATGGAACCTTATTAAGGATATATAATGTTGTCTCTACCACATATATATACCTGGAAACTAAGAGATAATTATGCTAAGATTAATCATTGATCAAATCATGTCACACATGATCAATTGTATATCCCTACAACTCTATCGAGTTAAGGTTCATTAGGAGGATTGAGATAAGAATGATATTCACATCTCCATAAGGTATTCCTTGAATTCATCTAATAGGTACAAGCTAACTTGGTTAGATCAAATTCATTTCATCTTCCTTCAAACTTTGGTTCTAAACCAAAATTGGGAAATCTTTGAACATTTCAAAGGTTTCTTAGGTGAAGAGAAGAAATCTCATATCATACATAATCATCAATAGATATCACATATCCATAATGTTTACTATGATATAGATGATTCACATATATCAATGTGTATGAGATCATGAATACCTTGACATCTTACACCTTTCCCAAAGAAGGGTGTATTGGACATTTTACTTTGAATACACTATTCATAAGTATGCAAGTTTTGAAATTTTAGACATTCTAAAGTTTCATCTCTTACTTGTCCATTGATCTCATCAACAGACATATGTCCAAAACAAGGTGCCAGATCATTGTCAAATGATCTTTATCCTCCTATTGATCTTTAAAGGTTGAATTTTTAGTATTAGAAATCTTAATGAACCATTCATTAATTTTCTAATTTAGCGGAGTCCACTAGATTTTAGATTACTATTTGAAATATATCCATCATAACTCTTTATTATAGGTTTATTCCAGAATTCATGTTTATTTCCAACATTTAGAAATAAACTATGAGTGTATTCTAATATCCAGGTCACAGAGACATTCTCTAAAACTAATGAAGGGCTCCCACTGAAGATATGAAGTCTATTGATCCAATGGAAATTGTTGCAACAATTGCATCACTTCCAACATGGATGACCATTAAACCTTAAGATCAAATTGCTAATATTCTAATACAGATGCAACTAATTGCAAGTGTCATTTGAAGATTGAGATACAATTATTAGACTTTATCTTATCAAATAAGTAATCAATTTCAATGATTATATGTAGATTAATCTGATGTACTATCTGATTCCTTCTCTAAGGATTCTAGATAGATTTGATAGTCATACTATCAACACATCAACATATTACAGTATTGGCATTCATCCAACTCTTTGGATGTCATATGGATGTCAAAGAAGTACAGTCAATTCTTTGACTCTACTTCTTACTTTGGTCCAACCCATGCTTCCACTGCGCTCCCTTTATCTATAAGCAACCATTGCTCAAGACAAAGGATCGATTATGTTGAAATCAAAAATTTCAATATAAGAGTATTTCAACATTTATACATGCTTCATTCAATTCATACAATATGAATATTATGAAGCTTCATGAATGACTCGAGTATGGATAGTATAATGATGACACTCATCGTATTTACATCCATTTAAACTCTTAAAACTTAGGTTCAGGTAGGTACTCAAACAATTTGAATACATCATCTCATATAGAGCCACCATTCTGCATAATGCAGAAAACCATGTCATTCATGATTATATATCGAGAGCACATATGTATGCCAGAACATCTTCTTAGATTTTATAAGGATTATTTGATAATTACGATCATTATCGACATGTCACTTCAAAAGTACATTCGATGAGATCAAGACTTATAGAGGCATAAAACCCTAGGGTTTTAGTCTTATGGTCTATTTAATTATCATTCCTCATTATTATGAGGAAACTTGCAATTGCAACCACATACATTATGTTTCCGCAAGTACAATATCTGGATCATGGGTCCAATCCATGATATTCTACTGGTTATTAATGAGTATAACATTGAGTGGGATTAAAGAAGGATTATCTGAAATAAGAAATTTGCATAAACATATATAAATTTATAATTTACTTTTATTTAGGAATTTTTATATCAAAGTTGTATTGCCATGTCAACAATGAAAGTTCATTCCCTTAATCACTTTCAATGTAAGAGATATACTTACCATTATATCTCAAGCAAGATCAGGGATCTCCTTCCTTGTCTTTGTTACATCCCAATAATATGAGAACCTGTAACTCGGATAAAAAAAAGCGGGAACACATTCCGCCTTGCAAGTCCAACTTGCATCTCCCAATTCGGTCTTTGACACCAGGGCCCACCATCCCTAAGGTGATGTTGACCAGTCATTAATTAAACCAACCATCAACAGGAATACAACTCGCTATACGAAATACAATATCGCTCCAATAATATGAGGACCCGATATTGGGGTCACTACGCATAAGTCCTTACTCTTTCGAGAAGCGACGAGCCCGATCCAAATGGATCGAACGCAGGAGCTGTCACTTCGAACAGGCGTCCCCTACATACAATATCTGGCGATGGATTCGACTTGATGGGAGACCATGGATGTCACTTATGTGATCCTCCACCTCATATTCAAATTTTAATAAATTATTATGAATCATATTCATATAATTAATTCTTCCAAGGGAAATACACATCTATTCATAATAGAGTGTTTTTAATTGGATATAATTAAGTTAATCACATTAAATTAATTATCAATCCAATTCAATCAACAAACTTGATTTTACTTGAATATATGGTATTATCTCAAAGTACGTATTAATTCGAATTTTAATAATTAGAAAATACATCATGATCTCTCAGGCATCATTCGTTCCCTACTCGTTGTCATGGCCAATACTGGCGGGAGTGGGACGGACCGCAACCGGTGCGACCCGCTTCCCCAACGCTCCTCGACTAAACACCATATCGGCCTTAGGAAAAAATAATGCCGAGCCAATCACTTTGTAATTGAGATGATCATCAATTTTTCAAACGAAATTATACCATATAGTAATAATCAAAACATTTTTAATTATAAGGAAATTTGCTAACCAAATTCCCAATCATATTCAAGCAAGTTATTTGTTGATTGTGTTTACAATTATGATCTAGATCAAATCTAATCAATTATTGGTTGAGGCCAAGTCAATTAAGGAAATAATCATCATTAAATATTTCTCAAATATTTTCCATATATATTTCATGAAATTAACAATTAATTTCACTAATTGATAATCACTTGGTTCTTGATTAAGAATGTAATTTCAGCAGTAACCCCTACTTACTAAAATTAACATATCTCAATCAAAACAAATCCAAATTGTGCAAAATTAGTTTCCTAAGATTGCTAATTTGATTTATGAATGAACTTAAGTGATATTTCACACATTTCAAGGCGGACCAAAACAGTAATTAACTCATTAATCATGTTATGATTCGCAGTTCTCGCAACAGTGAATACATGTTCATTAAAACTACCATATCTCGAGCAAACGGAATCCAAATTACGTAAACTCAGTTCCTATGTTTTCTTTATTTAATGGAGAACAAAATAAAAGTATTAATTCGAATTTAAATATTTTAAACAGGGCCTAATTTATTCACTAAACAGATGTGCGAAAATAAAATGTGACAAAAATTTTCGCAACCTTAACGAACCCAAGTCGTCCTAGGTTTACAGATCGTATCCAAAACCTTCGACCTAAGGTTCTGATACCACTTGAAGGATATGGGATAATCCTCAAGTGCATCACAGAAGCATGAGCGTCGTATCGAATACGATGATGAACGACTAGTCGCACTAGTTCTTCTATGTTGCGGAAATTAAAATTTTTTCATGGGACGAACCACATGATCCAAGAACACTTCTCGGATCATTTCGTATAAACCACAAATAAGTAATAGGATTACCTCTTGAAACATGATTGTGATATAGTCTCTAAACAAAGAGACCTCCTGTCTCAAGTCCGATCCGACGGAGGAGACGCTTGCAAACGTGTTGATGAAACACGTGCTTCTCGCAATCCATGTTGATGATCCAAACGATGAATATCTTGATCTCGACACACGATATCCGACGTGTTCTTCACAAGCGAGGAGCACCGAAGGAGACGGAGATCCACAAGCAAACGATCGAGCAACGTAACAACGACGCTGCGGTGATGGAGAACCTCTCTAGAGCATCCATGGTGGACGACCACATGAGGGAAGAAGAGAGGGCGTGTAGAGAGAGAAAGAGAGAGAGACTTATATTCTCTTGTGTGTAAAGAGGATCAAAGGGGTGCCCCTCCTTTTATAATATTTTGGGATGCATGGATCTCAATCCATGGACAACACAAATCCAATGGCTGACATTGATTTGTGTTTCTTTTAGTGGTTAAGATTTGTGTTGGTAAAAACCAACAACAATTAATTTAATTTAGATTAAATCTATATTGATAAATCAATATAAATCAATCCCAAATAAATCAAGCAATCATGGAGATTATTGGAATGAAGATCGCCTCCTTCCATAATATGGGATTTGGTGGCAATCTCATGTAATCTCATGTTATCTCATGAGATTACATTATTTGGGGCGGTGAGGTCTCAGGTGAAAGAGCATAGATCGAGGAGAAAAGACATGAAGGAATCTCTCTCCAAAAAACCCAAGTTACGAGCTACAAAAATCAAAGAAGAAGAGGTCGTTGGCTGGTCTGATAGGCCTACGACTAGAGTTAGAGAAGTTGACCCGAATCAACGGGGGACGTGCCGTGATTGGGCCACGTCACTTGCAAAAAGACAGAACATAAATTAAATTCAAATATAATTCAAAATAAATTTATAAATGATTTATTTGATTTTTGGTTAAAATAAAAAAAATTATTAATTGATGTAGTGTTCTATTATGATTTTTATTTATTTTTACAAGTTAATTTTATACAAGTCACTTTTTGAAGGTCCATTTATAGGTATTTTTACCTATAGTATGGGTATTTTATTTTTTTATTTTATATATTTTATATATTTATAACTTATTTAAATATACATAAATATATATTTATTATATTTTTCTTATGTTTTTTGTATACTTAAATAAATATGTATACTTATTTAAATGTATAAGTATAATATATTCATCTATGTATTTTCGTTTATTATTTAATTTTATTGTTTTCATTATGGTTTTTTTGTATTCTTTAAATGTACATATACTATAAATAATATTTACAAAATTATAAAAATATAAAAATATAAAAATTATAAAGTATAAATAAAATGAATAATTTATTCAAGTATATTATATAGTAGGTGTTCAAAATCAAATTTTTACATCTTAACTCCGAATTAAGTGAAACCACCTTCATTAAATAGCTTATTAAAAGTTATATACAACTAAGGGCGATTTTGATGTATTTTGATTTTATATGGAGAATATATGGGTTTGAGAAGTTTGGGTTTGGATTTTCATTTTTAGTATAAAAAGTACATTACATATTATTTTTGTATGAAATCAATTTTCTATTTTTCTATGTATTTTTATCTACAACTTTCATCTACAAAGTATTTTTATTTTATTTACAAATAATAAAGAAATAAATGGGTCCTAAAAATGGGTTATTGGAGAATAAAAGGGCTTCATTGGTGATTTTTGGCCCTTATCTCCCCTTACTTTAGTCCTTGTACTCCAGTCATCAAGATGCATATGTCTCGGGGTTTAGGATCATAAAATACTTTTGACATTTTATTTCATTTTCTTTTCTTTTCTTTATTCTTTAGTTTTGGCTTTAAACAATGTATTTTATACAATAAACAATGATTGTTAATTTCTGTATAATTATGATATATACATGCATTTAGCTTGGGTTTAAAGGTCAAAATGAAAGAATAAAGGTCATGAAATGGAAATTCATTAGAGCTATACCTGGTTAATAACTAAATAACAATCCACATTTCTTTTCTTTTTGTTGGATATATTGTTTGATTGATTTAGGTTTCGTTTTGGGTAACAACGACACATTCACTACATATTCACTTCACATTCATTTCATTTATCATTAACCCAAGTGAAATTCTCTGATCATCAAAATGTCACCTTTACATGAGAAGCAAATCGAGGGTAGCTAGGTTGCTTTGCTTGCATGTTATTCTTGGAGTTTATCTTTATTTTTCTATCATTTATTTTTGTTAGCCATAATTGTGGACCTGTTACTTGTTTGAAGAGTGAGCCCTTGGTTGAGATCCGCATGTCATGAGGGGGTTATACAACACTTGCAGGATCCAACGTGTCGGACACCGAAAACCCCCCAAGATCAGACTTTGGTTACTTACCTCAGATCTCTTTTTACTGTCTCTTATCATTTAGCCAGTTGTCCACCTGTTTGTTTCTTTGTTTGTTTTATTTTTCTACTTTTTTCTTTCTTTTTATTTTCTCATATTTTTTTATAAATACTTATCTAACAAATTTCTTATTTCTATCTTTCTTGCGATGGCCCACGAGCGAGGATGGCATTCTTAGGAGCGTCGGTGCACCCGCATATAGAGTCTCGCTTTGCGAAGGGGTTGTAATCTCAGAACCTACAGAAAGTAGAAAAGTGCCCAAAAAACTGACAAAGACAAGAAGAACAAGGGCAAAGAAAAGGCAAAGGAAGGTGTTTTCTCGATATGGAGGAAAAGAAAGTTTTAGT
This sequence comes from Ottelia alismoides, assembly GCA_037367405.1. NCBI lineage: Eukaryota > Viridiplantae > Streptophyta > Magnoliopsida > Alismatales > Hydrocharitaceae > Ottelia > Ottelia alismoides. The sequence goes on along the minus strand of JAZKJV010003278.1, from coordinate 255,260 downwards.
GCAAAGTATAGACTATGTAATGATATTTATTGCCAGAATCTTGTAATGTGAAGAACTTTAATGTCTAATGTTAGTCATTAACTTATAGTTTTTATGCACTTGAATTTGTAGCATTATATTGTCCTAAACTTGTATCTAACTTTCTATTATCTTCAACTAATAGCCACGTGTCTTGATCTTATAGTCTTTTAACTTTTTCTTTGTATAGTCTTCAACTTTCAGATGTTAGTCATGTCTTAAACGTGTACCTTTCTATTGTCTTGAAGTTTTAGCTAAATACAAGCAAGATGGATTTTTCTTAAAGATGATGATATTTGATTGTAACTACAAATAATATGTTGACTATATTATACTATTGATTGGAGGATTTCAAGAAGCTTGGATGATTATATTAGCTTATATTATACTACAAGGGAATAATATACACTGTAGGTGGCTGCTGGTTATTTTTTTATTAGGATTGCAGAGTTTGTGATTACTCAGCTACTAGTTGGCTACCACTGTAGTAGCAAAATGGTAGTCATGTGATTGCACAAACAAAATCTGCTACTACATTGTAACTAACTTACTACTACAATAGTAGTAAAGTAGTAGTACATGGTCGTTATTGTAAATACATTGGTGGTAAAATGATCTTTAGGTAGTCGTGAAAATTTTTCCCTGTGGTGGCAACGTGATCGCAATATGATGTGTCTTTACTCAGAGTTCAATCAAAAGTTGACACTAAACTGTGACAATGTAACGACTACGTGTGACTATAATTTGCTACCACCTTACGACTAAGGTGTAGTCGCAGATATTTTGCGACCATATTGACACGACCACAGATTTTGCTACTATATGTGATCGCAACATAAGATTAGGACTACATTGGCACCACATTGTGACCACTTTACCACCACATTTGTGGTCGCAAAACAACATTTTCTTGTAGTGTCATTTCTTCTCTTTTCCTTTTTCCATCATAAACCTAGATTCACAAGAAAAATAAAAAATCGACACCTTGAGAATCATAATCATATTTCTTTCCCTCTCAAGTTCTTTCTCTACCTCTGCACCACCTTCCTCTGCATTTCTCCTGACCTTTCACATTTCGACAGAGCTCCGCCATTACCATTCTTCATTTTAGGTTTGTTCCTCAAGACCAGACCGGGCATAAGTTTGAGCCTTTGATTTATTGCAGACACATCAATAGGAGAACTACAAGAACTGGAGCAACTCCCCATTCTTGAGGACAGGCTGTAGGCCACCAGGATCCATCAACAATCGACTGTGTCATTTCTGCACGCACGTTGCGCCTCCATTGTAACCCTCTCCCAGAAGCTTCGTGCGGCTGCTCCCCCACCAACACCACACCGCCCACCTCTTGTGGCCTCCCATGCCTCCCCTAGCCGCAACACTGCCTGCTCGCACACCTTCTGAGATGCAACCCCACGCAGCGCCATCGCGCCCCCCAACAGCCGTGTGCGACCATACCCTATCGTCCTTCGCCCGCCTCATGCTACCCATGCGTACCCTCCAGCAGCCCACTCGCGCCCGGCCCGCTGCTCTCCCCGCACCCCCGCGTGAGGTCGCCAACTGCCTTCTGCGACCGTGCACCTCCTCCCACAGCAGAGCGCCACCGCTACTGGCCCCTGGTCACCGTCCACTCGCCACTTGTGTGCGCCTCACCGCCATGTGTGACCGTCGCATCCTGCCCCTAGTTGCCGCATCCCGCCACCGTTCTGTGCCCCAGTCGTGGGTTCCACATTCTCCACTAAAGAGGAAGAAGAAGAAGTCTCTTCATCATTTTGGGCAAGTTACAAAATCACCCCTAATGGTATATGCAATTAAAGAAGTGCCATTAGGCACAACTTTATTTTGTTGAATTTGTATTTCAATATTGTATTGGGAACTTTGTGTTCAAGCATTATTTTGGACCTTTATTTTTTTATCATTTTCTTGGACCAAAAATAGTTTGTTGTGCGTCAAATAATTCTCTATCAATGTGTATTAGTTTTTAATTTTGTGAGCTTGGAACGATGTACTAAAAAATAAAATTTGAAATTCAGTGATATTTTGCCCATTTGTGTTCTGAAATTCACACGCATTTATTCGTTGATCTAAAAATTCTCAAAAAAATCAGAGATGATACGATTATTTATGTTTTAACGTGTATCCAAATTGCACTGAAATTGGATGTGTCTTCTTCCTAGAATAATTATTTGAGTGATATTTGTAATTATTTTTATTTAGTTCCACAAATATTATTTTTGCACAAACTCAAGTTTTTTTTGGATTGCTTATTGATAGAACCTTTTGAGGTAATTTGGTTTGGCGTGAATTTACATTGTAGATTTATCAGGAATTATTTTCTTAGATTCACTATGTTTTAGTAAAAAAACATAAAAATAAAAAAATGGCTCAGGGCTGAAGCTTCAATCCAAATTTCATATTTTCCATATTTTTCATGAAAAATTGCATAAAATCCCATAAAAATCATTCATTTTTCATTATTGCATTTTAACCTCAAAAATTCAAAAAAATACATTTTGCATGCGTCATTGAATTAAATTTATAGGAAGAATACCACTTACTTAATTTGATCTGGTTTTGAATTAAAATCTAATTGGGCCAAGTTGCTTGTTTCTCTTAATAACTTAATTCAATCGCATTTTGCATTGTCATTCATATTGCATAAAAAATGCCAAAAAATTCTCTTTGAAAACCATGCATTAATTGATCCAGTTTGATCCATAAGTTGTATCTTTTCCTCCTTGAGTCGATCTTGGGGCTTGCCCAGGTTAAAAATACATAAAAAACTGATTCAATTGATTAATTGATTGATTCATGTGATTTTTGATTGATCCCGATTGCGTGACTACAACACAATTCGACATAATTAACTTAGGGTATTTTCCAGATCGTCACATCCCTTGAGTCCAGGCAAAATTAGATTAGGGAGCAAGGGCTGGTGATGACAGAGGTTAGAGCTGAGCTCGTCCAACTGAGGTAGAGGCGAGATGACGAGAGAGATGAGGATATTCCTGATGAGGATAGAGTTGATATAGAGAGACCTCTGGGTCATGGACCTGATATTCCAGGAGATGGGGGAGCTGGGATTCCACTTAGACCTTCTCGTACCATGAAGGAGTTGTACAACTCTGGTGCAAATACGACTCATGCTGATCTCTCTGGTAGACCACCATTTGAGTATTAGAAGATGGTGATTGTTATGTCTGGTACTGGGGAACATGCTAGATCGACTCAGAATGAATGTGGCGAACCTAGTGCATCTGAGTCGGTAACTGTGGTGTACTGCTCCACTGATCAGACTGTGACCATGAAGAAGGCATAGAATCCATGTATATCTCATGTAGGCACATTATATGTGTCTTCACGTCACTCAAACACTGGGTCAACTTGTCAATATTGTCGAGCTTGTCTAGTCACTAACACTTCTTCTTGATGATCTCCATGTGGTCTAACTTCTGGCAAATGATCCCCATGTCAGCTGATGAGGACTCAGATTGTGTTGCTGCAACAGAAGAAGAAGAACCCACCTCAATGTGTGCCACTCTATGATGCGATGCCGGATGTGGGGGCTTCCTATGTGTGTAGGCACGAGTCTGAGTCATCACATCGGCGATCTCCTCATAAATATCCCAGACTGATCCTCATGCTTGGAAAAATAGGATCCTCCACAAGAGGCATTCACTAGCCCATGCATCTCAAGTGTCAGCCTGCAAAGGAATCTCTTAACAAGATTGTCTTGCTGATGTCATGGTGTGGACACATGTCAGTGATCTCTCTAAAGCGATCCCAAGCCTCATGGAACTGCTAATTTGGAGTCATGGTGAAGTTGTTGATCATGGCTCTAGCTGCATTGGTCTAACCGAGTGGATAGTACTTGTTCAAGTACTCGACCATCAACTGCTCCCAAGTAGTAATAACTCTCCCAAGATGTTTCAGCCAATAGGCAGCCCGATCAACCATGGATAAAGGGAATGCTATAATCTTGATAGTGTCCTCGTCCATAAATCTGTCATGGACAGTACTACAAATATACTCAAAATCCTAGATGTGTGAATTGTGCTCCTCAGTGGCATACCCATAGAACATGGATAAGAGCTGAATGATCTTGGGACGAAGCTCAAAGTCTCCAAGAATAATAGGTAAACGAATCAACTTAATTACAGAGGAACCTTATAGGAGTTGAGACTTTTCAGGTCATAGTGACTTATTCTTTGAGTCCACAAGACTATGTTCACATGTCATCTTAATTGGTCTAAGTAGAATAATTCAAAACTCATGCATGACCCTTTTAGACAGTGTCTTAACTTGAACCGGCACTCTACACGTAGCTCTTCATGGATGAGGTGGTGATGGGGAAGAATCCTTTGGCTTGGAGTAGCACACGCGTGGAAACATTCGTCCTCCTCTAGGGAGGGTGGTGCATCTCAACCGATTCTAGTGGTGCCAACGTCTATCGACGGGATGTTGTGGGTTGTAATAATGCTTCAAAAGAGGGATAGTCTAGTGGATCAAGAGGAAAAACTCCTTGTGTACATGCTGCACATTTGCATATATGTTCAAAAAAATAGAATATCTCCAAAAAAAGTTATACGGGTAAAAATGAAATAAATAAAAATTCCCGTCGGAGAAAAATATGAATAAGCAAGGAATAGGTTTCAAAGTCTCATACCATGGAAGCTTGCAGCTGGAGACTTGGCTACAATAGTCAAGCTCCAAGGATATGTAACTATACTGGTCACAATCCATTCTCTTTTCTCCCCCCTCTTCTTGAGTCGGTTGCACTTGAACTTAGAAGGGAATATCCCGCTCCTTGAGGAAAGAGTAGCTAGATCGGGGAATTAGAGTTGCCAGTTGGAGGTGGTTGTTTCTTTGCCATTTCTAAGGTGAGGAGCTATATTTCACTTAACCGTACAAGTAAATATTTATATTCATAAGAGTTTGCATATGTAGACTTGTTCTAACATGACTGTTGAGGCGACCTGAACATATAATTGTGGAACTTGAAGGTTGTTAGGTCTTAACGCCTATTCCCAATAAGGTTCTGCCAAACTAATAATCCAAAGTTCTGACCAAGCTCCATATTTTGATTTTATGGAGATAAGTTTAAAAATCAAAATTGTTCTAATTTCTTTCGTTTTTCTTTTCTTATTTTTCTTTTTCACTTCTTGTTTGAATAAGTGTTTGTTAAGGGACTAGCGAAGACAAAGTATAAGGGAATGATGAATCTATGTTTCAACCTCTTTATTCTTGTATTTTAGCTAAAATCCTTGGTAAAACACATGTATATAGCCATTAATTTTCATTTTTTATCATTCATCATTGATTTTTTAATAATGTATATTTATCATACTTTTACACCAAAATAAAAGAATAAAGAAGAAATGAAAAAGAAAAGGAATAAAGAAGGATGTATTTATGAGATAAATGCAGACAAACCCAAACCTTGAGAGAAAGTAAAGACTTGACCTGATCGATCAGGAATAAGGTAAGGGGAGATAGGGGGTCCTTAACATGTAAAAATAAAGAAAACCAAATTTTACTTGTACATATTCATCATTTTTCACCTTGTACATATTTTAACCTATTTTATCTATCAATAAAATAACCTGTAATAAAATTATTTTCTTCTTTATAGTTGTTCATAATAATGTATATTATTGTATAAAAATATCAAAAAAAATATTTAACTAATAAATAAATAATTCCAATGAACCTAAAAAGCCTAAAAGTCCAACTTCCTAGGTTCATAACTATTTATAGAAAACTCCAAATTGATCAAACTCACTTTTAAACTTTGTTATGTAACTGATACTATTTATTATAAATACTAAAAAATTATGGAATAAAACATGTCAGTTTTGGCATTTGGAACCCTTTGTATATATGTACATTATGTATATAAAATTTCTTTGTTTTCTATTTAATTATTTGTAACTCCAATTAACTTAATTCTTTTTCTGAAATGATCATAAAAAACACTAAAAAATATGAAAATATAATTGAAAAAATAATGTGAATAAATACCAATAAATCTTAAAAATCTAAAAAGCCGTAAAGCCTAACTTCCAAACCTCATAACTCGGACGTATGAACTCTGATTTAGGTGTTCTCACTTTTAAAGTTTGTTTTGTAAAATTATCTATCTAATAAGAGTAGTTTCACTAATCAGAGTTAATATATAAAAAGTAGATTTTGGGAACTAAGGAATCTCCATTTCATCACCTTTGTTCTATTATTTTGTCCATAAAAACCCTAACTATGCATGTAAAGAATATTAATTTGTACAAAATAACATCCATTAATTATTGCAATTATTGTGTAAATAATACTATTTTAATGACAAAATTATAGAATAAAGAGAAGAAAAGAAAAAGGAATAAAATATTGAATTGTGGACATGGACACTTGTTTGGATACTTAGACTTTGGGGTATGTTTCGCCAAGTACCGGTGTACTCTAGGGTCCTCACCGCGATTTTTCATCGTTTTGTTTTTATCGCATTTATTCCTTTTTTATTCTCGAGATTTTAGCCCCTAGACTTAAGCATTTCTATTGATTTTGACATAGTTTCTAAGGCCCCACACCTAATTGTTTATCTGTTCCTATAGATTGTAATTGGACTTAACTAAAATAAATCTAAAAAAAAGTTAACATATTGGGATTAGAGACCACGTGCCGAGAGAGGCCGTATATAACGCTGGAAGGACCTATTGTGGTGGGCACCGATCGACATCGAAGACCCGACTCCTATCTCTCTTCCCGATAGTTAGCTATTTGTGCTTTACGATTAATAGAAGTTGCTCGTCTAAGGCCAATTTCCTTGTGCATCATCTAGGTAATTTACTTTTTGTCTTTACATTTATACGCGGATCACCGTGCATGTAGAGTGCTGGAGTCAGGTATACATTTCTATATCTGCATGCATCATTGTGTTTAATCATGCATCAGCTTTTCCAACATCATCCCCCTGTTTGATTAGACTCAAAATAATCAAGGAAATTAAAAAATTTTGTTAGGCATTGCTTTATTTCAGAAAAATACGTAAAAGTGAAAATAAAATAAAATTAGGGCTGCTAATGCAAACTTGAACCTAAACTACGCCTCATCTAAAAGTTATTTTTTTGGAGAGAGTCACCCCCTCATTGGTTGATTTATCTACAGCCAAAGAGTGACTCACACACTAGGCTAGAGGCATAACTGAACTCCTTTCAGACTACTGGTCTTGTAGCTAGTTGTTCTCCAGTGAGGATTTCACCTGGTAGTCGATAATTGGTCCAGGACTTCCTTAGCAGATTGGGTAGATCTGGTAGTCAGTAAACGGTCCACACCCATACTCGCTGGGAAAAAATAGTTCTGAGATTCAGGCCAGTCTCTTGGGAGCATTGGGTTCCCAACAACTCGCTTAATCGCTCTGATAGATTGATTTGTAACCTTAATAAAAATTGACAAAATTAATGATCGATCTTTCATAGTCATCGGCTCGAGTGTTGATTAGGTAAAAAGGGGGTTTGATTTCTTATCTTGTTTGCATTCCAGATTCAATCTACATAAATACCTAGATCACGATGATGGGATGGAGGTCCCTTAGGCTTCCTTTGACAACGCCACTTTCGAACACTCCTCTCCATTCATCTAGGGCGGATTCAGAGAGCCCAACCCTGCTATCTGAACCTTAGTTCGCTACCACCCTGTTCCCCCTTGACCACCCTTCTGCCAATCTTGAGATTATAGAGCAGAGGCCAGCATAGTTATTTGTTTACTTGATGGCACCTGAGTTCGGGTCTTTTGCCTTTGTAGAGACCCAAGAGATGGCCAACAGTGAGGGACACACTGATGAGCAGCCTCACGGATAAGCGTATGTACTTGATCAGGATGCAATCAACAACACAATATTAGCCTCCTTGGATATAATGCAATGATAGATCAGGGTCCAGGGAGTATTTATGACTTAGGTGTAACGAGAGCGGACGTAGATGCGAGACGACAGAGTAGAGCTGCAAAGACCAACCGGTGGAGAGATACCATCAGCTGGAGGAGGAGACTGACGACCCGAGGAGCTGGAGGATCCAACCAGGCCACCACGTACAATGAGGCGGTTGCAAAACCCTAGTGGAACACTCACCCACTGTTGGATCCAGCTACCGGAGATCCTGCACGACTTTGAGCTTCGCCCCCAGACTATCCAGTTACTACCCAAATTCCATGGGCTAACCACCGAGGAGCCACACCTCCATTTGTAGGAGTTCGAGATGATCTGCAACATGGTCCACGATAGATTCGTGAATGAGTAAATAATTAAGATTATCACCTTCCCATTTTCCTTAGTCGACAGAGCAGCCTACTGGATGGAGCATTTGGGGAGGTATGTCACTACTTCGGAGCAGCTCTGAACCGAGTACTTGAACAAGTACTATCCACTCGGCCGAACCAACACAGTCGGAGTTATTTGTCTAAGGTGAACATCATCGAGAAGAGGTCACAAGACCTCGAAAAACTTGCAATTATTGAGAAAAGGACCCAGAACTTGGAGAACTTGATTTGATTTCCCAGCAGCTGGAGCAGCTGCAATTTGTATCTACCACTTCTGAAAATCCCACTGAGCATGAGGAGACAACACCAACATAGCCTCCTTAATCGAGTCTCCCGCTGCCCCAATCCATCAAGTATGTGTATTTCATGCAGACCCCAGAGCAGCCCCCGTTGTACCAAACACAAATGGTTGTTTACCAACCAAAGTCCCAATATGCCTATCACAAGTAGTTCTGTCTACCCCCGCCACTCATCAAGAGATAAATGGTGTCTAGAACAATGAAGCACAACTAACCCATTCTCAAGGACAACCTCTGGGTTAGAACATGGGCAACATGCCCTATCACCAACAGAAGAGTGGAAGACCCGATCAAGCCTCTCATCAGCAGCATCCTCCATATTACGGGAACAACTGGAGGCAAGGATACCAATAGGGTCTGCAACAGTCCGATTACATGCAAAAGAGTTACCACCAACAACAACTGGGTGCTCATTATTACAACCAGTACCCGATCCTCCTCAATATTCCTCATACCCTCCTACTCACTATCAAAACAATTAGGGTTACTTACAACAACCTCCCCTGCAGAACTAGAGGCCCACACAGGGCGAATCATATGAGGTTGTGTTGCTTAACCTGACCTTGGACTATCCTCAGCTGATCAAGAACATGGTTGAGATGAGTCATAAGATCGACAACCTGAAATGTGTGAAGACTATCATACTAGCTCAAGTCGAGGAAAACACGAATAACTCCCGTTGCAAAGAGTGGGTAGCGGGTAGTGTCCTCCCTGATTCAGGTGATCTTAATTGCTTTTTATCTAATGTTTTACTCTTAGGAGAGGTAAGACACTCCAGGCGTCGTCAAAAAGGAAGAACATTGCATATGATGGTGAGTCGTCAGCCTAGCCAGCATGAGGACCAAGCACCATTTTTGTAGCATCAGAACCAAAAAGCCAAAAAAATTGAGAAAATTCAAAATATACAAAAAGAAGATAGCAACACCAGGCTCGGTGGAGATGCCAGCCCAGGAGATGCACGCAACAACAACAGATCCGAAGCCAACCAAGCCATCCCTTGAAGCCGAGCCAACTATTTTTGGTCCACATAATGTAGATGATTTTATATATTCACACCATGTACCTGTAAACAATGATATGGACAAAATTTTGAAGATAGAGTTTCAGATTCTATAAATATACCTTTCTCGAAGCAATGAGAAAATACAAAAAATAAAAAACTTAAAAAATGCTTCGTTTATCCTGCTATTATGGAAACTATACAAAACTTGGTTTTAAATATTCCTTTGACGAGAGCCCTTGAATACGTGCCTGCTGCGAAGAAAGAATTAAAAGATGCATGTACTACAAGGTGCATGCCTCGCCCCCACAATCCAAGGAGTCAAAGTGCAAGTACGAAAAGCACATCCTCACCATGGCCACTATTAACACCATCAGCAATCTCTCGGACAAAAAGAAAGGCAAGGGAGCACCACTCATTCGTTGTCAGATGTTCAACCAAGAATTTGAACTTACATTGCTCGACAGTGGGTCTTCTTTCAATTTGATGCCTGCTTCACTACTCACAGATTTTAGCTTAGGATCTCTCATGCCAACGAAGTTGATTCTGTAGTTTGTAGACAAATCTGTCAAGTGGCATGTGGGCATGTTGGAGGGATCCATTTCCCTATTGATTTTTTCATGCAAGATACAGACGTCTTCATACCTATGATCCATACCCCTATCATTCTTTGCCGGTCGTTCCTTCGAACAACCAAAGTAGTAGTGAATTATGACACTAGAGAAATCACATTCATCTCTAGTAGCAACAAAGTGAAGATAGAGATCATCTCTGAGTCAAAGACAATAGAGAGAGTATCTAAAATGAGTATGCTTGCACCAAATTGCCAAGAAGATTGTGACTTACTATCTGAAATTCAAGATACAAATTTATTCATGGATGACAATGAGATCCAAAAATTCCTCTGCCCAGAGGAAGGACTGGAGACATCAGTCGAATTTCCCTCCGTCAAAGAAAATGAGATCTTTACTGAGGCACTTGATGAGTTTTGTGTGGGCATCTGATCCTTGATGATGAAGAACTTATTATTGAAGATTTCTGCGATAATGTGGATCTGATTGAAAATGTTTCTGAACCCTTGATTAAAAAGGCTGAATTGTCAAAGGTGGACATTGAACAGATCAAATAATATTCACCTAGGGTTATTTCTAAGGTTACTAGTGAAGCAGCTCCAACTCCACCTGAACTCAAACCATTACCCTCCAACATGAATTACGCCTTCCTTACAGGAGAGACAAAGATGTACGCGGTCATTATCAATGCACATTTGACCGAAGACTAAGAATCTCGTCTGATGGAGGTTCTTAAACGTAACCGCAAGGCAATAGGGTGGAAAATCTTGAATCTCCATGGGATAAATCCTTCATTGTGCTCGCATCACATTTACCTTTAGGATGACAGCAAACCCTCTCGTGAATTCCATAGAAGAATGAATCTGGACCTTCGGGAGGACGTCATGAGAGAAATTGATAAATGATGTGTTTCGGGAGTCATATATCCCATCTCCGACTCAATATGCGTGAGTCCCCAACACATAGTGACGAAGAAATCAGGGATCGCCATCGCGAAGTATGATAAAGGATATGATATTCTGACCAGAGTACCTACTTTCTTGTTGAATGTGTGTTGATTATAGAAGATTGAATCTCACCACCAAGAAAGACCACTTCCCACTACCCTTCATTGACCAGATTCTTAAGAGGCTGATCATGAAGGAATATTTCTACTCCCTGGACAGGTACTTGGAATATTATCTAGTGGATATTATGCATGAATACCATGAGAAGACCATGTTCACCTGTCCATTTGGGACGTATACTTTCTGACGGATGGTGTTCAGGCTATGCAATGCCCCAGCTACATTCCAATGATGTACGCTTGCAGTTTTCATCGACATGGTGGGCAGTTTTCTGGAGGTTTTCATGGATGACTTCTCAGACTATGGAGATTCGTTCGATCAGTGTCTTTATTAGTTGGATTGAGTTCTGCAGAGGTGTTGAGAAGTTAATCTTGTGCTCTCGTGGGAGAAGAGCAACTTCATGGTGACCTAAGGAATCGTGCTGGCATACATTGTGTAAAAACGTGGCATGGAAGTTGACCCAGCCAAGGTGGAGGTGATTCTGAATTGAGCCACAGACTACCATCAAGCATGTCCGGTCATTCTTAGGGCACACCGATTTTTACGGACGATTTATCAAAGATTTCAACAAATTGGCCTGACTATTGACTGAATTGTTAGGCAAGGAGACATATTTCATTATTGATCACTGTGCACTCCAAGCCTTTAATCTACTAAAGGATTTGATCACTCAGGACCTTGTATTGCAACCACCAGATTGGACACATCCATTTGAGATAATGACAGATGCATCAGATTATGCCATCGGTGCAGTAATGGGATAGAGAAAGGATAATGTGCCATTTGCAATTCACTACACTAGCAGAAACCTATATGAAGTTTAGAAAAACTACACAGTTATAAAGAAAGAGATGCTAGTGGTAGTTTTTACCTTGGAAAAGTTCAGATCTCGTCTCCTTGGGTCTAAGGTGACTATCTCTATGGATTACATGAGCATCCAATACTTACCGCAAAAGAAGGATGCTAAACCACGTCTCATCAGGTGCATCCTTCTGCTTCAGGAGTTTGATCTTGAAATATGAGACAAGCTTGGAGTCAAGAATGTGGTGGCTAATCATTTGTCCAAACTTCCCAAGTTTGAAGCTCTTGAGACGAACATGCAGCCTATAACTGAGACCTTTCCAGACAAAGAAATCCTGTCAGTCACCTCGCTCCTCTAGTATGCCAATATTGTGAATTATCTTGTGTCCAAGAGAACTCCATAAGATTGGCCCAAGATGAAAGCAGAAAAGTTCTTGCTCGATATTCATTTTTACAAGTGGGAGGATCCATATCTCTTTTGTGAGGGGGCAAATTGTATATGGAGGAGTTGTATCCCTCAAGAGGAAGTTCTTAGTGTCCTCATGCATTGGCACGATCGAGAATCTGGAGGACATCACTTAGGCAGAAGAAAGGCAGCAAAAGTACTTGAAAGCGACATATGGTGGCCAATCTTATTCAAAGATGTAGAAGACTAATTGAAGCACTGCACTAACTATCATAAGATCGGTGGAACCATTGGAATTAGAGACACAATGCCCCCCAAATTTATCCAGATTTAAGATGTATTCGATGCCTGGGGTATTGATTTATGGGCCCATTTCCAAATAGTCAGGGATATGAATACATTATGATTACTGTCAATTACGTTAGCCATTGGGTGGAGGATATCCCAACCGAGCGGTCGACAGTCATACCATCTATCATTTATTGAAAGATCATATTATTTAAAGGTTCAATATTCTGAAGATACTCATATCAGATGGGAGTACCCACTTTAGCAACAAAGAGGTTAGAAGTTGACTCAAGAATTCTACATTGAACAACATGTTGCTTCTCCCTACCCCCCACAATCCAATGGCTTCACTGAATTCTCAAATAGGGAGATTAAAACAATTCTTTAGAAGCTTGTGTCAAGACAGTAAGAACTAATCTCAGTTGCTTGACTTAGATCTTTGGGCTTATAAAATCGCGTATATCACCTTTGGAAATGTCTCCCTACTGCCTAGTCTACGACAAGCCATGCCATCTGCTTGTGGAATTAATTCATAAATCCTTGTGGGCGATCGATGTTTGTAATTTGGACTCCAAGAAAGCCACGAAGAATCGAAAAGTGGATATGAACAGATTGGTCAAATTTAGAGATTACGCATACGATAATAGCCTAATGTAGAAGGAGAAGGTCAAGAAGTGGCATGACAAGCACATCCACAGAAAGACTTTCGAGCCGGATCAAAAGGTTTGGTTGTTTGATGAGAAATTGAAAACCTGTCCAGGAAAATTGAAGAGAAAATGGACTTGGATGTTTACAATGAAACATGTGCATGGCAATGGTAGCGTGATGATATCTGTATTGTCAGTTGGCACGCAACCTTTTGTAGTCAATGGATAGCTACTGAACCGTTACTTAGAGCATGATACATTTTTGCTTGTCGTTGAATCAATTCAAGTTGTATATGATGATGAGCTGATAGCAACCACTTCCACAATTTTAGATAGTGCAGAGCAAAATTTTTTTGAATAATTATTCTATTTCTTCTTTTCATTCTTAATTTTCTTTTTCTTCTGAAAAGGTATCACCCCTTTCATCATTGCTATATTTAGGACGTACTTTGCCAAAATATTGGGGGTGTATACCCCGAGTTGTTCATTTTCTGATCCCTCTCCTATCTCCTCAACTTTTGATACTCTATCTATACTTAGGGATATTTACCCTAAGTATATGGGGGACAAGTTGAGCCAATGATTTTGTACATTCCCACCTATGACCCTCCTTGCCTTGTGTACAATCTGTTATACCTAGGATTATTTCATCCAAAGTATAGGGTGGACGGTCAACTTCACATTTGTCCATTTTTTAGTCATTGTAGTATAGGATTTCCTATACTTAGTACGAGTTATGTATTCTCTTTTTTTCACTAATCTATGAGCACATAGCTCAAGCTAAGTATAGGGTGGTCGCATATACTTCGTATATATATTAGCCATAACTCATACTTTCGTATTTTCAATAAATATGGCTAAAATACAATTAAGTGTAAAGAAAATACTTGTATAAAATTCATTAAAATTCTTCGTATATACCGATTAATAAATCATGTAAAAATATTTTACAAAATATTATAAAATGGTTGGAAAATATCTTTGAAAAATCTTTTGAAAATTGTTTGGAAAATGTTTTATAAAATATTTTCTAACTTTTATAAAATTATTTTGTTTAAAATTTTCTTTTTTTGTGAAATATTTGAAAATCTATTTGCAAAAGATTTAGAAAGGGTTGCAAAAATATTTTTGAAAAATCATTCTATATATATAGTTAGAAAAATATTTGCAAAATGATTTTTAAAATGCTTGTAAAAATTATTTTTCGAACTAATTTGCAAAAATAAAGTTTTCAAAATGTTTGCAAACATCTTTTCAAATTATTCGAAAGCTATGTACATAACTCAAGCAAATAAAAACTCTTACAAATACGTGCATATGCAAACCTGTAAATTCCTAAAAACTCAATTTTTCTAAATAACAATATGCACTCCGTGTAAATACATGCACATACTTCTTTTCTGAAAAAACTTTTATTTGAAAAAATCCCTAAAAAAATGTAAAATAAAAAAATCCAAAAATATTTGCAAAAACCTTTTCAAAAATTACATAAAAATTTATAAAACCTTCTCAAAAATCCATAAAAAGTCCAAAAGTAAAATTGCATTACAAAAATGTTTTCTGCATTGTTCATAGCATTTGCATTTTTCGTATTGAGTTTGATAATTAAACAAGTCTAAATAAAATCTGAAGATTGGAGCTTGGTTGGACCTTAAATATACTTAATGACAGGAAGCTTAAAGGAACTAGAATTGAGGTACTTCAGGTCTAGTTGACTTAATTCTTTGAGAACACGAGATGTAATTCATTGTTGTCTTGACTGCCTAAGTAGAGTTTTTTGAAGCATACACATGACTTGTTAATAATGACCTAGCTTGTACACCTGCACTTTTCAGTTTGCTTACCTTAGTTGAAGTGGTAGAGTTCTGGATTAGCCAGCATGAGACACAAGCCAATGGAAATATCGGAAGTCACACATTTGTGGTCATTGTACCCCAATCCAATCCAATGGTGATGAGGTCTAAAGATAGAAGTTGCGGGTTGCAATAAAGCTTCAAAAGAGGGATAGTCTACTATCTCAAGAAGAAAAAGTCCTTATATAAATGATGTTGTATATAGTATTCAAAAAAATGGAAAAATCAAAAACTCCAAAAAAGTGAAGAGGCCTGATTGAAAATAAAATGTATGCTAGAGTGTATATATTTGCATAGTCAAATAAGCAAGCTTGAACTTCAAAGTCATACTTTTGTGACCCTGCTGCTGGATGACTTGGCTACACTGGTCAAGCATCCTAGGATAGGTAGCTACATTGGAAACCATATATTCTTCTCTCCACCTCCTCTTCTTGAGCTAGTAGTACTTGAACTTAGAAGGGAATATCTTGCTTCTCGAGGAATTGATTGGGGAATTAGGTTCACCATGTTGGAAAAGACTAACTTTTACCGCTTCAGTTGAGAGCTACATATGTCACACACTATATAAAAGATATTCATAGTTAAAAGGGTTTTCGTATGAGTTGATAAATTTTGACCTGTCTATTAAGGAAACTTGTGTAGAGTTTTGTAATTCTCGAAGGGTTGTTGTGTTTCAAATCCGTTCCCAATAAAGTTCCGACCGCACATAAAATCCGAAGGTTTGACTTAAGATCCAAACTTTGATTATGTGAAGATAAGTTTGAAAATAAAAATCAATCCAAGTTCTCACTTTTTCTTTTGTTTATTTTATCTTCTACACTTATTGCACAAGTGTTTGCTAGGGACTAGCAAAGGCAAGTATATGGGGTGATGATTCTCCATTTCATCACCAATATTCTATCATTTTGGCCTTAAAAACCCTAGCTAAATGCGTGTAAATAACATTATTTTGTACAAATAAACATTCACTATTTATCTCATTTATTGCATATAAAATATTGTTTTTAATGAATAAAGAAAATAAAAGAAAAATAATAAAACGCCAAAGGTAATTTATGACCCTAAACCCCGAGACCTAGGCGTCTTGATGATTGGATCGACAAGGAATAAAGTAGGGGGAGATAAGGGCCAATAAATAAATAAAATCCCCTTTTATTTATTCGTCAATAAGTTCTTTTTATCTTATAGTTTAATTGAGTCATTAGCACATAAATCAAAAACTCCCAATTCCTGGAGCTCGAGCTCCAAGACTGATTCACCATGATCGATCATTAATCTCCCTCGATTTCCACGCCGTCTCCTTCCCCTTCACATTCTCCATAGAATTCTCCTATTGTCCAACCTAGATCCATCGTGGATATGGGAATCGAGCTCCCTCCGCTGCTACCTCACTGGAGCTCCCTCTCCATTCCGTTCCCCCCACCGTTTTTTGCAAACCCGGGTCGAGAAGATAGCTCTTTACACTTGAGGATCTTTTGGTGACTTTTTGTAGGTCATTTGGCGTATCTAGATCCTCAGCTACCACCTGCAGCTGCTCCAGGTGGTTCACCATCCTCGAAGCACTCCATGATCGATCGTCGTCATTGGACCTTATTTGAGCATGCAGAGGCTCAGATACCCGTTGGGGCCATTGGAGAAGACAAAGCTCGCCGGAGAAGCGAGAATCGATGAATCGAAGTTCGCCATCGTTGAGTTCTTGAGTGTTCTTCTAAGCCCTTCACTGTCGTTCGATCAAGAACAGCTGTCCAAATATAATCTGGACCGTTGATCTCAAACGAAGGGGTACGCAATCAGAGCTGCTCGAGAGGACATGTGGCAACCTCTGGATGCTCGGATCCGGGAGCTTAAAGGGTATAATTTCACTGACACACTCTGCCTTTTTGTATTTACTTAAAGGTCCTGTAAATATTTTAGGAAGTTTAAAATATTTTGGATAAATTGCATGAAACTCCTTAGAGTTTGCATATATTACAATTTGGTCCCCGCTAGAGTCACGTGTAGGGGCACGTTTATGTTTTAAAATTTGCACAGAACCCCATGTATGTTTTTGCAATTATTGTGTCGTAGAGTTCACTTTTGTGTAAATTTGCAAGGTCGCCCTTGCTTTTTATTTTATTTGCAATTATACTTGTGCTAGGTCAAGTATTTTTTTTGCCATTTTTTATTTATTAAAAATAGTTGTCGTGCTCGAAAAATCACCAAAAAATAGGGACAAGTACCTGGATGCATGCTTGATCACGCTATAGTTTTTTTTTTATTTTGTACCACCATTCCTATTTTTAAAAAATAGAATAGAGCATGATTAGCTCATGTTTGTAATATGAAATCTATAATAAATAAAAAATGTTTTGAAAAATTCCCCGAAAAATATATTGTGTATTTATGTATTTCTAATCTTCAGACCAAATATCACTACAAATTATAAAAGAAAATTTAAAAAAATAAATAAACCCTAAAAACACTTATAAAAATTTAAAAAAATCTCAAGAATCCTAAAAACTCTATTTTGTATTTTATATTTTTCTCTATATTATTAGCTATCTATAAAAATTAATTTGGAGAATTTTGCTACTATTTTATTTTTTATATCTCCATTTTAAATTCAGGTATTTAATTAATCCATGTTTTAGGATTTTTTTGACTTTACAAATATATATATTAGCAAAAATTCTTTAAAAATCACAAAGATAGTAAAAAATTATCTAAAACCCCAAAAGATTTTATTTTCTTATTTCGGACTATTTTTTAAAATTTATCTCTACCTAGCCTATATTGTATATATAGCCTATATATATCTATACTATAAATTAGAAGAAAAAGAAAATATAAAAATATAAAAAAATTAAAAATATAAAATTATAAAAAATATATAAATATTATTAATTAAAAATAAAAACCCACTTTATTTGGTAAATACTAAGCATAGTTATATATACACATATACTTATATTATTTATTTATAAATAATATATAGTGCTACATTGTGTGTTCCCCGTGTTCGACACCGTGCTTCACTTGTCACTATATGCATTTTATAGTAGGGTTTATGATAATTTTTAATCCAGACTACCTTTGCTATTTGATATCCTATTGTCAGTTGATTGTTGAGACTGTCCGGGATTTCATGAGAGGTCGCTCTAGCGACACGTTTGACTTCTCTTAGACCCTCGTGGGGCCCCAAGCGTTGTTTCAAATGGCATTACTGTTGTGGAGCAACGGATTGTAGCACATTTTCTTTTGTATGTGTATATATGTGTCCTTTCTATTTACATTCTTACCATTTATACTTGGATCATTATTTGATTATTCTAATTCAATTTCCTTGTTTATCTTTCTTGTGAGGGTCCACTTGACGGGGATGACCTCTTAGGAGGTGGGTGCACCCGAGGTGAGTGGAGGTCGGCTTTCTTCTCTTTGAGCCGACCACGAGAGAGTAGAAAAAAAGAGCAAGGAAAGGAGGAGAAGAGAAGCATTGGGCACAACATTTTCTATTTTAGTGGGAGAGAGAGATTTAATTTTCTGCAAATAATTTGTAATAAATTTGGACATTACTCTCTACTCTACACGAGGTCCAGTTCCCATGTGTATATTCACCTGGGGGGCGCGTACCGGATTTTTCATGTTTTACTGCCTTTCTTTTATTTGTTTCATGTGATTTAAGCTTTCTGCCTTTGTTTCTATTTATTTTCTGTGAGTGAGCCCTTAGATAGTAGGTTGTTTGACTCGGTAGCCAGGTCCAAAGCCATCATAACATTGCATGCACCTATAGTGATACATGCTTGGACTTTGTCAAAAAATAATTATCAATTATTTGTACTTGATATCGAATGCTGAGAGGAGTGTTATACAGTGCTTGTAGGATCCGTTGTGGCGGACACCGATGCACTCCAGAGACTGGACTTTTGGATCTCATTTCTGAGAAGTTAGCATTTGGTTCTTCCTTATAATAGTAGCTATTGTTTAGGATGTTTTCTCGCTTTTGCATATCGCCATATAGTATAAATATTTCAATTCTGCCTTCCATCCCGCATGGAGAGAGCTGGGAAGCACTGTCAGTAACTCTATATTTGCATGCATCATTAGTTACTAAGTTGAGATCTCCGTCTTAGTGACAACTTGAACGGCTTTTCCATCCTCTCTCCCCTATGTTTATATCATTTAGGGTATAAAGGAAAAATAAAAAATTCGTTAGGCAGCTTTCTCTGAAAAATACTCAAAAAAATTGGAAATACAAAAATTTAAAAAGGGACCGCTTAACTTCACCTTAATTAAAATTTGTAGCGAACCATTCATTGTTTAGGGTTCATAAAGACCACATTATTTTCAGGTACACTCCAGACAGAGTGAGGCGCGACCCGCTTAGGATAAGAGCCCAAATCTCGATCTGTGGCAACTTGGTTATCACCTGGGTTGGCGAAGTATTGGAGCTTCTATCATACATGACCAAGTAGGTCCTAGTCGAGCATGGTGTTCCCGCTTTGTGTAGAGCATCCGACTAGGTCTAAAGTACTAAGCTTAGGCCATGCCCTCACGGGTGTGTCTGTCTCATCAGTTTGCGTCCGAGTAGGTCTTTTCTCTCTCACGGGTGATTCTGTTGTGAGCGAGGACCAAAGTAGTGGTTTCGCCTATTGGCTTCCTTTCTATTTCATGAGATAAGTAGCCTCCCAGGCACGAGACCAAGGACCTTTAAGCACACAAATCACAGGTTACAATGGAGGTGGAACAAGTACGGGGCTCTCTCTTGGCAGTACACACACTCCTATACGGTTAGCATAATTAAGGAATCGTGATAAGATTGGCTGAAAATAACAATAAAATTGAAAAGATAAGAATAGTCGAACTTTGACGGCTTCACAAGTGTTGAGTGGGTGAACCGATCCTTATTTTGTGTTTGTTTGAATTAGATTAAGGTCCAAAGATCAGTCTTGCATAGTGTGTGCCTTTTTCTCACTTTCTTTAATTCCCTATTTGATCCCCTGCTCATTTGGAGTCCTCTATTGTTTTACACTCCCTTTATTTCTTGTCTAACCCCTGTATCATTCTTCTAAACATGATCTCATCTTGATCATCGATATGAGGAGACATGGATGGCTTAGTTGGGACACCGCCGACACCAACATCGATTCCATGCGCTCATCACCTCCAATAATTCGGGGTGATTCCCGAGAACCAGGTTCAGACTCCATGAACAGATCTCCAGACTCCCCATCTTCTCCAATAAATCAGGATGACTCTCGTCCCGAAACATGCCCATTTTTGATGACTTCATATACACAACCATCCTTAAAGAAATTCTATGTTGACCTTAATACAGATCGATTTACTACTTATGGTGCCTCCACACAAACTGATCAGGGCATTACTCCATTTTCAGATTAAGCAGCCCAACCTGGAGCTAGAAATTGTGATAGAATCAGACTCAAGGTCAAAAAAGGAGATGGCTACTAGAGGAAAGGGGAAGGGACCACAACCACCACATCAACCAGATCAGAGTCTGCAACCAGATCAGAATGTTGTGAATGCTTAGATCCTTGCTTCTATTCAAGCCATCCAGCAACAACTCACAGATCAGGCTTTAGCACAAGTCGCCTTCCAGTACATGCTCTATGGCTTGAGGGAAAGGAGAGAAAACTGAGGAGGATTCGAATAAGATCCTGAAGGTAGAGGTGGAGGAAATCCAGATGATCCAAGAGCAGAGCGGCCAAAGCTGAAAATCGAGGAGGATTCGAATAAGATCCTGAAGGTGGAGGTGGAACAAATCCAGATGAGCCAAGAGCAGAGAGGCTAAAGCCGACTCTAAAAGAAACATATAATCTTGGGGCAGGACAAGTCACCGAATGGATCCAAATTCCAACAATCCATGCCCATCCTTGATTGAAACCTCTGCAACCGGCACTCCTTTCCATCTTCAGGGAAAATGCAAATGAAGAACTTTACATTCATCTACAATAGTTTGGGCGCATCTGTGGCACAACTCACTACCTTGGTATACCTCTTGGGGCAGTGAAGATGATGACATTTCCCTTGAACTTTCAGGATAAGGCCCTTCATTGGATTAATCACTTGGGGAAGGTCGTCAACACCTAGGAAGAACTGAAGACAGCCTTCTTTCACAAGTACTATCCTCTTGGGCGACTCAATGAGATGTATGCCCCCATAATGGACTTCACCCAAGTCACGCATGAATCCATTCATGAGTCCTGGGAGAGGCCCCATCACTAGATCCCTAGGACTAGCCTAGTCCAACATTTCTTTAGGGGACTTACTATAGAAAGTTAGAAACTTGTGGATGCAACATGTGGTGGCGCCCATTTCAACAAAGATGAGGATGTCTTCTGGCATATATTTGAAGAAATGGTTGAAGGAGAGGTTGCTTTATTGTCATCCCGTGCCTATCAACACCATCAACAATCTATTCAAAAGCCTGTGCACATGGTACCATACCATGAACCGGAGAGGGATGAGAGCTCCAATTTGAGTATTATTGGGACCCACCTATCCAAAGTTGACATCATCAAGAAACGATCACATGACTTAGAGAAACTAGCTGTGATCGAACAGAGAACAAAGAACCTGGACAAACTAGATCAAATCACCAAGTAGCTGGAGCTGCTGATGAGCACAATCAACTCCTGTAACTCTGTGTCTGCATTGGGATCGACTCCATATGATATGAAGGAACATGAACAACCACATCCTCCTCAGCCAAGTCAGCGTCAGATATCGGTTCAACATGTCTATTATGTGCAAGCCCCCGGGCCAACAACTCCTCAACAGTCGAAGCAGCAGCTAGTCGTCTACTAGCGTTGGAGCCCCAGTATATTCCAAAGAAATTCTCCCATACACCACCTCTTATTCAAGAGGTGAACGACATATGGTCAAATGATGCGCAACCGACCTGTCCAGGAAGACCTCAGCAGGGTCAGGTCACCAATTCCCGCCAGTTCCCTTAACAACAAGGAGGGAGGTTTGTCTAGAACAACCAATAACAACACCAACAACACCAGCAGTCTCCACAATTCCATGGCAATTGGAGATAGAATCAATACCAACAACCGTATTGCTGACAGTACCAGCAGAACCAACAGTATGCGATTGTGCCCTATCAGCAACACCCTCCTTAGCAGTATTATCAGAATCACCCTTCTCCTCAATACCATTCTCAGTATCCCAATCAGCAGTCTCAGTACCATCAGCAGTACCAACGCAGCTAGTACACTGAGGTACCTGAGGTTACACTGCCTGTGAACCTAGCCTTGGACTGCTTGACCCAGCTCATCAAGGGCCATGCAGATCTTAGCTGGAAGTTAGACAATTTCACCGCCACTAAGACCTCCATCCCCGCACAAGTGGAGGTGAACCCCAATAATTTTAAGAAGAAAGATCATGTAGTCTGTGAACGTACCACTGGTCTTACAGAGTCAGATATACATAATTTGTTTTTATATAATGTTGTGACTCTCAGGAGCAGTAGGACCTTGCAGCCATTAGCTACTTGTAAGGAGAAGAATAAAGCAACAATTAGTGAGTCATCATCTTCTTCTACATCAGTCGAACCAGCAGCCAGACCGGGTGAGAAAGAAGAAGAAGGAGAAGCGACACCAAAAATTCAAAAAATCAACAAAAGCAAAAATACCAAAAAGAAAGCACCACCAGCAGCAGCGAAGTACCAGCCAGCCCGCCTTGGAGGAGACTGCACCCACAGTTGATCCAAATCCAGTCGATCAATATTCGCTTGAAGATTTTGGATTCTTGCCTTTCTTTGATTAACCTGCTCATTTTAGTCATCCACTTGTACAACCTGGTGAGGGTATAGATGTTGTTGTAACTAAGAACACGATTTCCACTACTGCTTTTGATTATGTAGATATCCCATTTCCTGATGCTATGGGAAAATAAAAAAAATGAAAACTGCCTTGTCTGATCTCGATGTCATGGAAATAATTCAAATTCTTGTTCTTGAAATGCCTCTGTTCAAAGCCATCAAGTACATGCCAAATATCAAGAAAGGTCTAAAGGAAGAATGTACCTCCAATAGACAGTCGTGAAAAGCTCGTGAATGAAATGTGAAGCACATCCTCACCGCAGATACAATGAATGCAATAAGCAATCTCCTAACAAAGAAGAATGATATGGGAGCTCCTCTAATCAAATTCAAGATGTTTAACCAAGAGTTCGACCGAACTCCACTTGATAGTGGGTCCTCAATCAACCTAATGTCTACATCACTGCTCAAGGAATTTGGTTTGGGAACGCTCAAATCCACAAGAATGATTCTGCAGTTCACGAATGCATCCATTGAGTGTCCCTGAAGAATTTTGGAAGATGTCATTGTCGTCATTCAGGGGATGCAGTTCCCTACAAACTTTATAGTCCTAGATATGGACACTTCAACTCCTCTTCTGCATACCACAAACATCATTGGATGGTCGTTCCTTCTAACAGACAAGACAGTGGTAAAGCATGGCACCGGTTTGATAACATTCCGTTAAAATAGTGACAAGATGTCGATTGAGACGATACAAATGCCCAAACCTTCAGCATCTGCATCAAATGAGAGTGAGCCAGTAGAGCAGCAAATAGAAGACTATGACTTTTTGGTTGAGATCCACGATACTAATTTGTTCATGGATGATATCGAGACCGAACCATTCCTCTCCACAGGGATAGTCTTAGAAAGCACAGTCGAATTCCTAGATGTCCTAGAAGAAGAGATTATTGCAGACATGCCTGATGAGTATATTCATTGCCATCTAACCTTGGCTAAGAAAGAGGAAATTATCGAAAATTTCTGTGAGCACGATTTAATCATTGAAGAATTATGTGTAGCACTACACTTAGAGCCTATGATGCCTATGGTAGACACACAACAAGTGAAAGATCCAACACTAGTGCCCTGCACAGTAGAAGAAGTCACCATTGAGCTAAACTAGTCCCCACCTGAGCTCATGCGACTTCTAGCGAACATGAAGTATGCCTTCCTTGCGGGTGCGTCGAACATGTTTCCTGTAATCATCAATTCACAACTAACTGAGGAACAAGAATCTGGTTTGCTTGAGGTTTTTGAAAGAAACCGCAAGTCCATAGGCTGGAAAATTTCTGATCTCCATGGGATAAATCGTTCCCTATGCTCACATCACATATACCTGGAAGAAGACAGCAAACCCTCTAACACTTTTCAGCGCGGACTAAATCCAAACCTACGAGAGGTAGTGATAAATGAGATAATGAAATGGTGTGATGTAGGATTCATCTATCCCATCTTCGACTCAAAGTGGGTGAGTGCCCTGCATGTTGTGCCCAAGAAGTCAATGATCACCATGATCAAGAATGAAAATGGAGAGGATATCGGTATCAGAGTTCCATCATCATGGCATGTCTGTGTGGACTATATACGTCTTAATTCAGCAACCAAGAAAGATCATTTTCCACTCCCCTTCATCGACCAGATAGTCGAAAGACTGGCCGCAAAGGAATACTTATGTTTCTTGGATGGATACTTTGGTTACAATCAAGTCGTCATTGCTACTGAAGATTAGGAGAAGACTACCTTCACATGTCCGTTTGGGACATATGCTTTCAGTAGAATGTCGTTCAGATTGTGTAACGCTCCAACGACATCCCAGCTATGCATGTTGGCAGTATTTGCAGAAATGGTTCGAAGTTTTCTCGAGGCCTTCATGGACAATTTCTCAGTCTACAGAAACAACTTTGATCAGTGCTTATCTTGCCTAGACTAAGTTCTGAATAGATGCTTTGAAGTAAACCTTGTGCTCTATTGGGAAAAGAGCTATTTTATGGTGACCGACGGTATTGTGCTTGGCCATTGATGAATCCTTGATTCTCACTCTTTATTCTTTTATTTTAGCTCTTTTTCTTGGCAAAGCATCATGTAAATATTTGTAACTACAATAACTTAGCAAATTGCATGCTTATGTTAATGTCGCATATTTAGCTTGCATTTTTGTGCAAAAATAAAAGAATAAAGGAAAAGAAAAAGAAAAAGAATGATGTATTTAGAATAAATACAGAGTGACCCAAATATCAAGATATGGTCAAGCCTTGACATGATCGCAAAATAAAACAAGTAGAGAGAGATAGGGCTCACTTCGTACTGTATATATATTTTACCTATATTTGTTCATACCTATTTTTAACAAAATAAAATTAAAGAATTATTTTTACACACATGTACATATTTCAAAAAATAATATAAATATCATAAAAATTAAATAAAAATAAAATCTTTCATTCATTGTACTAAACACATGTATACATATTACATGCACTATCATTAAATGCCATTAAATAATTTATAAAAACAAATAAAAATTATTTTATATACTCCTAAAAATATGTTGCAAATAAATAAATCTAAAATAATAGTATTTGGTGTAAAAATAATAAAATAAAAATACTTGTGCATAATACATAGGTATATTATACACGTAGATAATACTATGCATTGTGTATACATCAATATATTTTTCATAAAAATAATTAAAAATCACAGAAAAATACTTTGAAAACAAATAATTTTTTATTTTATACACTTTTTAATTTAAATTCATTTATTATTTTTATTTAATTATCTTTAACTAACTCCACTTTGTCTTCTAGCGACTTTTGTCCTTTTCCTCTGTCGCTTCTGATTGGTCCAGGAGGGTTTGTTGACTCTAGTCAATGCCCCCTCCTAGCTCGAGTCGGGTCGAAACCTCTTTGCCGGGGCCTTTTCTCCCATTTACCCAGCCCGACTCCGATCGCCACTCGCCTTGATTCTTGGACCCGTGATTCCTCGGACCTCCGCGGTCCTCGTGGATCCCTAGGATGATCTGGATCTCCTTAGGGTTCTGCGCTCCATGCCAATCTTTCTGGGCCCCCGAGCTGCCTATAAAATCTTTTCTTCTGCCTTCCAGTGCCGCAACTCATCCCTCGTGCTCCATTTCTTCCTTAGACCTCTTCATTGAAGTGACAGCCATCAGAGCACTGGCTTTGGACCCTTAAGGGAATCGCCTGGAGATTTGTAGCTCGATGTGGCTGGACGTCTCCGCTGCGTATAGCCTCCTCGCCTGTTGCAGCGTGGTCGAGGCCAAGACCCGACTTTCCGTCTCTGCCTGATCTTGTTGATCATGCCAGTAGCCTCAGGTATCACCTATATCCACTGCACCTCTCATTTCAATCAGTCTTTTCATTCCGCCTTCGCCGACGTCCACCCGCTCCGACCAGCTGGTCAGAGCCCCGTTCCCTACATCTATCCGCTCCGATGTACGCCATATCTCATTCAACACCTTCTTACACAACCCAACCACCCTGAGTCTCGACCATCAGGTCAAGATTAGGCTTAGATCTCCTTCTCACACCTTCGTCGGAGGTCAAAATCCATTCATCGCCGCTTCCGCTGTTCCTTGAAGCAATAACCTGGGTCGAGGCGTAGCCCTGAACCCCCTCTTCCTTTTGTAGGTCTCCTCGTACATCGGGGAGCAGTCTAGAGCCCTTGCCTCAGACAGAGCAGCTCCATGAGGAGTTCACCACCGCCCCGTCCGACCATCGTCACATCCATCGGAGCCATCCACCGGGAGCGGAGCACCCTCGCGACACTCCAGGACCCTTGGGTGACTTGATCAGAGGAGTGGATTGCCTCCATTTACCAATCGAAGTTTATCCAAAGGTTGTTCTTCCAGATCCTTCGCTTGCCGTTGGATGCCCTTGTTGGTGCCAGACTCCATCACGACCGTTCATTAGCAGCAGCTTTTCTACCATTGGATTAGATTCTCTGGAGCCATCTGACACACACGTAGCTGAATGAATCAGAGACATCAGATTGACTGTAGGAAATGTTCAGAGTTGCAGGATAGCGACCTCTCTCACGCGCGCACCACGTGTCTCTGCAGGGGTATATTATTTGTTTACTCTCGTACTTTAATGCTTTGCTCATTAGTCCAGTAAATAAAAATTGTTGTGCAGACATTTTCCAGTTTAGACCTCATAGTTTTTGAGATTTGCATTTTTGTCTAGTCGGTGTGAACTCACGTGCTCCGACATGTGCTATTTGGGAAATTTGCAGAAAATAGTATGTACTTCTATAATGTTATGGAATGAATGAAATATTTGTGTATTTGCATTTATGCCCCTTTGAGCCTAGTTCATGTGATGTACACGTGTTTGCTTGGGCTTTTTGCAATTTAGGCCCTATAATTTTTACTTGTGTTACAGTTTGGCCTGGATCTTTATTTTAATTGTAAGTAGGTCCCTATAAAAAGCCAGTCTCTTATTTAATTTAATAAATAATAAATTAATCCCAAAATTTTCCTAAAAATTACTGTTCACTCCTTTTGATGTGTAGGATTTAATGTATTTTTTGTGGATTTATTTCATCGCGTTTATTTTTTTTAAAAAATTAAAAAAAACCCCTAAAAAGTGTCATGACTATTTTTGAAAATCGATAAAAAATCGATGAAGTGTCTTAAAAATTCTACAATAATTATTGCTTTTGTGTGTTTTATCTACAGTAACATTTTTGTTTGAAAATCCCTTATAAAAATCCTAAAATTATAAAATACCTAAAAATTTAAAAAATTCTACAAAATTCAAGAAAAATAAAAAATATCATTTCTTTTATGTTTGTAGCAGTTTATATCTATTTCGTCATAAAATTGTGCCTCAGGACATTAAGCATTTTAAGAAATTTTAATTTGCAATTTAGTCCTAGATGTACACTATTTGTAATTTTATTCATTGTTTGATTTTTATAAAATTACAAAAACATTTACAAAACCCCAAAAAATTACCAAAAACACTTTAAAAGTTTAACAACCCAAAAATGATTTTATATTAATTTTCTGAGCATTTTTAGATATAAAGAAAAATACAAAAAGATTTATGTGTTGCCTTGTTTCCTTATTTGTTGTTTTTGCTTCCTTATTGAAAATTACTTGCAAAATTAAAACTACCAAAAATATGTTGTTTCATTTCTGAATTTTGACTAATTCGTACATTTTTGTGCTCCTTGTGTTTAACCCTGGTTGCTATACCATGTAAAATAAATAGCGAAACTGCCTATAGTTTGTGCTTGTTTATTTGATTTTATTGAGTGGTTCACATTTTTCTTATTGAGTTGGCCTACTAGTTGGGGTCACAATGACCATTGACTTATCTTGATACTTAACCTTAGTTGGTAGGTCGCTCATCAAAATGGCGTCGTTGCCGGAAAGCATTGCTTAGTAGTTATTTTTCTATTTATTTTTATTACTCTTGTCTCTATTTGATATAACTGTTGTATGACATCTTTTCTATTTCGATTTTTATGCGAGGGACCGCCCGAGGATGCTTTGGCTTTCTGTTGGAGTACCCGTATAGGTGGAGGAGCAGGAGAGCAGGAGGAGACAGTTATAGTAGATAGAATAGGATAGTTTATTTTTTAGCAGACTATTATTGTAATATTTGGACTTGGACTCACTCTTGGACACCTGGACATTTTAGGGTATGTTTCGTCAGGCACCGATGTGCTCGGGGGACCTGACTGGATTTTTCACAGTTTTTGATTTCGTTGCCTTACTTTATATTTGATTCTTGAAGTTTTAGCCCCTACGCTTAGGATTTTTGGTGATTGTGACATAATTAGCTAAGGCCCAACACCTAATTGCTTGCTTGTTCCTATAGATCGTAATTGGACCTAGCCAATAATAAATAAGAAAAAGTTAACTTGATCATTAGAGGACCACGTGTCGTTAGAGGTCGTATACAATGCGTGTAGGATCCGTTGTGGTGGACAGCGACCGACCTCCGAGACCGGACTCAGGCCTCTCTCTCTGATTAGTTGGCTTTTTGTTCTTCACGATCAATAGAAATTGCTCGTCTAAGACCGATTTCTTCATGCATCATATAGTTAGTTTATTTGCTATTTTTAAATTTATGTATGGATCATATTGCTTGTAGAGTGCTAGAGACAGGTACGCATTTCTATCTCTGCATGCATAATCGAGTTTGATCGCGCATCTGCTTTTTCGACTTGCTCCCCCAGTTTTTGGACCCAAAATAACCAAAGGAAATCAAAAAATTCGTTAGGCATTATTTTTATTTGAAAAATACTTAAAAAGTAGAAACAAGTAAAATTTGGGACTGATAATGCAACATGACCCTAAAATACATTTCATCATAAAATCTCTTGTTTTGGGGAGACTCACCCACTCATTGGTTGGTTTATCTACAACGAGAGCGTAACCCGCACACTAGGCTAGAGCCATACCTAAACTCCTTTCAGACTACTGGTTTTGCAGCTAGTTGTTCTCTAGTGAGGATTTCACCGGGTAGCCGGTAATCGTTCCGAGACTTCCTTTGCAGATTGGGCAGATCGAGTAACCGGTAAACGGTCCACACTCATACTAGCTGGGAAAAACTAACTATGGGATTGGGCCAGTCTCCTGGGGGCATCGGGTTCCCAACAACTCGGTTGATCACTCTGATAGATTGATTGGTCATCTAAATAAAATTGACAAGATTAACGACCGAGCTTTCATGGTCATTAGCTCAGCGTTGCATAGGTGAATTGAGGGTTTGATTTCTGATCCTGTTTGTGTTCCAGATCTCATCGTCATAATCCCTAGATCACGACGATGGGAAGGAGGTCCCTTAGGCTACCTTTGATAGCACTGCTCCCGAGCACTCCTTTCCACTAATCTAGGGCAGTTTCGGAGAACCCAGACTTGCTCTCCGAATATGAGTTCGCTACCACCCTGTTCCCCCTCGACCACTCTTCTTCTAACAGTCCTGAGATGCTAGAGAATAGGCCAGCACAGATTTACGTACATATGACGGCACCTAGGTTGGGGTTTTTTGCCTTTGCAAAGACCCGAGAGATGGCCAACAGTGTGGGACGCACCAATGAGAAACCAGGGTTACACGTACATTCTTGATTATGGTGCCAACAACAACACACTCCTAGCCTTTCTGGAGACCATGCAGAGATAGATTAGAGACCAAGGAGCGTTCACGGAAGAGGTGCGACAAGAGCTTGTGGAGATGAGAGCCGGTAGAGGAGAGCCACAGAGACTAGCCGGTGGAGAGATACTCGCAGATGGAGGAGCAACAAGAGGAGGAGACGAATGACCATATCATCAGCCAGAGTTGAGATCACCACATACAATGAGGCAGTTGTACAACCCTGGTGAAACTCTCACTCATCGATGGTTTCAGCTCCCGGAGATCCTGGGTGATTTTTCACTTCACCCCGAGACTATTCAACTTCTGCCCAAGTTCCATGGTCTTGTCACCGAGGAGTCGCACCTTCAACTCTAGGAGTTCGAGATGATCTGCAGTACTATCCACGACAGATTCATGGATGGGGACACGATCAAGATGATCGCCTTCCCTTTCTCATTTGTTGATAGAGCAGCCTATTGGCTGAAGCATTTGGGGAGGTACGTCCCCACCTGGGAGCAGCTTCGGACCGAGTACTTGAACAAGTACTATCCACTCAACTGGACCAACATATCTAGAGCCATGATCAACAATTTCACCATGATCCTGAACGAGCAGTTCCACGAGGCTTGGGATCGATTTAGAGAGCTCATCAATCGGTGTCCACATCACGAGATTTCCAAGTCTAACCTAGTAGAGAGCTTCTTTTGTGGACTGGCACCGGAGCTGCAGGGGCTTGTGAATGCCTCATGTGGGAGGTCCTATTTCGCAAAGGATGAGGACGAAGTCTGTGACATCTACGAGGAGATGGTATAGAACTACACGATGATGTCCCAGACTCCGGTATACACACATGGGAAGCCCCTCCCAGAGGTCGTTTCCTACTAGAGGATAACACAGGTTGATGCAGATCCTTCTACTTCATTAGCAGCAGTAGTACAGGCTGACTCGTCAGCAGCTGACATGGGGATTATCAACGAGAAGCTAGACCGCATTACGATTATAGAGAAGAAGCAGTGCCAGGGCCTCACTCAGATAGATCAGTTGGCATACCTTCTTAGTGACATGAAGACCTAGATCATGTGTCTCTAGGAGGCACAGATGGCTCCACAGGGACAACAGTAGAGGCAGCAGCAGTAGCCTCAAAAGTATTCTCAGCCTCCCCCTCACCAGTATCAGCAGAGTCAGCCTCATTTCCAGCGAGGAAACCTGTCCAGTTCTCATGGACCGGTCTATGAGAACCCAGCCCTTGAAGACATCTCTCACCTACTTTCAGACCAACAGACTTCCTTCATTTCGGAAATGGATGAGTTCCGATAGGAGATGAGGGAAATAATCAAGGTCAAGGCCGCCATACCCGCTCAAATTGAGCGAAACCCGAACAATCTGAAGAGGAAGTATGAGCAGGTACAGTCCATAGAGATTACCACTCCTAGTGATTCCTTGGGTGATATTTCTTCCTACGTATTTGATGTTGATTTTGTGACACTGAGGAGCGGTAGGATGCCAACCGGTGGTGCCTCGTCTGAGCGATGACCACGTGGAGATCCAAGAACACCAGACAAGGATAGTGGTGCTGATGCCTCTTCTGATGTTGATGACAGTGATGCTGATGCCGCTTATGATGTTGACGATAGTGATGCTGATGCCTCAAAGGATGATGATCCAGTTGACGGTACTGAGGCCGTCATATCTCCAGATGTAGTCGGTGGTATTTATGCCACCAATCTTCCATATGTTGAGCCAGAGTGCGGTGCTGATGTCGCGAAAAAAGACATCGCGAGTGGTGTTCATGCCACCATATCTACTTCAGTTGTGTTTCTTTCTGTTGTATCTCAGAACAGTTCCCAAAAAACCCATAAAATGGAATTATAGAACAGAACAAAAATATGAAAAAAGGAAAGGTTCTTGCATCTTCTTCGAGTCCATATGTGTTGCATGATGATATAGGTATGGATTCCACTGCTTCACCCACATAGGAGCTTATTCTTACCCTCTATCTGTGGAGGGCCCATCCATCCCCTTCCCTCAAGCACTCTGCTTAGCAAAGGGGAATAAAATAAAAAATCCCAAAAAGAGACACCTGCTAGAGTTCAGCCAGCAGATGATCGACAGATTCCAGATCCAGCTGACTCTACAGGAGGCACTTGAGCACATCCCTCTCTTCCAGAAGAATTTGAGAGAGAAGGCCACCATCCGCAGGAAGAGAAGGAATCGCAATGCAGAGATCCATGTGGTCACTTGAGCCAAATGCTTCGCCATCCAGGACCGATTGCCAGCCAAGAGGCCAGATGCAGGAGATCCATATGTCAGATGCCATATTCATGAGCAATGGTTCGATCAGACTCTATTAGACATCAGCTCTTCTATCAACCTTCTTCCGGCAGCCTTACTCGATCGATTCGAGCTTGGCCCTCTTCGACAGAGCAGGAAAGTCATTTAGTTTGCTGATAGATCTGTCAAGAGGCCGAAGGGGTTGTTGAAAGATGTGGCCATCACAATTCAGGGCCTGAAATTCCCTGTGAACTTTCTTGTATTGGACATGGAGATCCCTGAGTCTGTGATACATACCCCCATCATATTAGGACGCCCATTCGTGGCCACAGCCAAGGTGGTGTCCGATCATGATAGCGGGAGGGTATACTTTCACGTCAAGGGCAAGAGTGTATAAATAGAGATGACCTACGAGACCAGAGCACGAGATCCAGCCTGTTCCGATCAGTCTAGCAATGCAGAGTAGATGATAGATACAGAGTGAGCCGTCCACCAAGAGTATGACTTTGTGATCACTGATGATGAAGCCGTGTGGTCACACCCAGCAGCACGAGCCCTTGTCACACATACAGATGCAGAGGATTTACATATTATGTCAGACGAGAGTTTGGATAGCACACTCGTGGCAGAGGACACATTTGAGGTTGATGATCGCGGGCAGGATATCATGGCAGAGTTTATTTCTTGTTCTTCTGATTCAGATCCCTCAGATTCAGACATTGATTGGGATGATTTTGATGAGCATTTACCCTATCTTATTTTCACAGAGCCGACAGCTAGGGTGGATATTGAGACAGTGCAGATTACAGAGATACCAGCAGGGCCAACATCACCAGATTTTCATACACAGTGGGAGTTCTCCCATGCAGATTTGGTTTCTTTTACTCGAACTTTTCAGAAGCCGGATTTGCCGGCTCCCAGTTGCCTAGAGTTGGAGACCTTGCCTCAGTCGATAAAGTACAGATTCCTTGCAGGTGAGCTAGAGATGTACCCAGTCATTATCTCAGCGGATTTGACTGGAGAGCAAGAATCTTGTTTGATGGAGGTTCTTGAAAGAAACTGCAAGGCGATCGGATGTAGCGTAGCTGACCTCCAGGGGATAAGTCTGGCCCTGTGCTCCCACCATATTTATCTCGAAGAGGACGCTA
This sequence comes from Ottelia alismoides, assembly GCA_037367405.1. Classification (NCBI taxonomy): domain Eukaryota; kingdom Viridiplantae; phylum Streptophyta; class Magnoliopsida; order Alismatales; family Hydrocharitaceae; genus Ottelia; species Ottelia alismoides. Next base: position 221,664 of record JAZKJV010003278.1, on the reverse strand, counting down.
AGCCCTCGCGTGAGTTCCAACGACAGCTGAATCTGAACCGTCGAGATGTGGTTATGAAAGAGATATCAAAATGCTCGAGCGTCGATTTTGTCTACCTCATCTCCAACTCCAAGTGGGTTAGTCCATTACATGTGGTACCCAAGAAGATAGGCATCACTATAGTTGTGAGTGAGTCTGGAGAGGAGATAGCTACTCGGGTACCCACTTCTTGGAGGGTCTGTGTAGATTACAGACGATTGAATCATGCCACCAAGAAGGATCATTTACCGTTGCCATTTATTGATCAGATTATCGAAAGGCTAGCTGGGAAGAGTCACTACTAATTTCATGACGGGTACTTCGGCTATAACCAGGTGGCCATAGCATCTGAAGACTAAGACAAAACGACATTCACCTGTTCGTTTGGGACATATGCTTTCAGACGGATGCCCTTTGGTCTATGTAATGCCCCGGCAACATTCCAAAGGTGCATGTTGTCCATCTTTTCGTACATGGTGGGTGACTGCTTAGAGGTCTTCATGGATTATTTCTCGGTCTACGGTGATGGGTTTGATGCTTGTCTTGATTTCCTAGACAGTGTACTTTAGCGTTGTATCGATGTCCATCTTATTTATCCTGGGAGAAGAGCCACTTTATGGTGACTTAAGGGATGGTGCTTGGCCATATCATCTCGAATGGGGGCATGGAGGTCTATCTGGCCAAGGTGGATATAATCAGGAAACTCAATCCACCATCCAATTTGCGGTAGTTGCGGTCTTTTCTAGGGCATGTCGGTTTCTACCGATGATTCATTCAAGATTTCAGTCGAATTTCCCGACCGTTTACTGATCTGCTAATGAAAGACACCGAGTTCATTGTAGATGACAAGTTTCTAGCATCATTCGAGACTCTTAAAGGATTAGTTGTTGAGGCTCCTTTCCTTCAGCCGCCTGATTGGTCGCTCCCATTCGAGATCATGACGGATACTTCTGATTTTGCCACAGGAGTTGTGCTAGGACAGAGGAGGGATGGATTGCCTTATGCCATTCACTATGCTAGCTGTACTTTGGATGCCGCCCATTAGAACTACATTGTCATAGAGAAGGAGATGCTAGACATAGTCTTTGCTTTAGATAAGTTCAGATCTTATATTCTTGGATCCAGAGTGATGATTTTTACTGATCACACCGCCATCCGGTACCTAATGACAAAGAAGTATGCCAAAGCTAGATTGGCTAGATGGATCCTTCTACTCTAGGAGTTTGACATTGAGATTAAAGATAAGCCTGGAGTCAAGAATGTGGTGGCAGATCACCTCTCCCGATTAGAGAACCTTGAGGAATCAGAGCAAATGGCACCTATTATAGACACCTTCCCAGATGAGGTGATCCTGGCTATCGCCTCGTTTCCATGGTACGCCAACATTGTGAACTATCTTGTTGCCAAGAAAATTCCACAAGGTCATCCCTGGGAGCAACTTGAGACTTTCCGTGCGAAGGCCAAGTCGTACGATTGGGAGGATCCCATCCTTTATCATGAAGGAGGCGATAGCATCTGGCGTCGGTACATTCCTCAGGAGGAGCACCATAGCATCCTCACATACCACCACAAGCTTGAGGTAGGAGGACACCATTCTTGGAGGAGAACAACACAGAAAGTGCTCCAATCCAGCCTATGGTGCCCTACCTCTTCAAGGATTTTTATGAATTCGTAAAGAGGTGTACTGTCTATCAGAGGATGGGCACCTGTGGACAGCGTGATGTAATGCCAATACAACCCATTCACTTCTGTGTGGTTTTTGATGAATGGGGCATCGATTTCATTGGTTCATTCACCAAGAGTCAGGGATTCGAGTACATTCTGTTGGCTATGGATTATGTGAGTCGTTGGGTTGAGGCCATCCTCGCCCGAACCATGGATGTTGTTTGCCGATTTTTGAGAAATAATATCATTTTACGGATTGGGGTTCCTAGAGTATTGATATCAGACGGGGGACTCACTTTATCAATGACAAGGTAAAGGTCCTTGATAAGGAGTTCAGCATAGACCATCGAGTTGCCACTCCATATCACCCTCAGATCGATGGTCTTGCAGAAGTATTGAACAGGAAGATCAAGACTATACTGTAGAAGGTCGTCCGCCCAGACCAAAAGGATTATTCATAGCTTTTGCACTAGGTCTTGTGGGCATATCGGACTTCCTTCAAGATACCTTTGAGTACATCTTCCTTTCGTCTTGTTTATGGCAAGCCATGCCATTTACCTGTGGAAATCAAGCATAAGTCACTATGAGCAGTCACAGTGTTATTATTGGATACAGAGAGTATAGGGGATTAGAGGAGAGCAGAGTTGGCAGCCATGGAGGAGCTTAGAGACACAACCTTTTCAAGTAGCCGACAATATAACTAGAGAGTAAAGATATGTCATGATTCTCATATCAACCATAAAAAGTTTGAGCCGAACCAGCGAGTATTATTATTCGATGCTAGGTTGAGATTATTTCCAGGGAAATTGCAGAGCAAATGGAAGGGACCATATTTGGTCTGAAAGGTGCATGACAATAGAGGCATTGATATATCCGAGACGTCATCCGAATCCTCCTTTCGAGTTAATGGTCAATGACTAAAGCCTTATCTAGATCATGAATCGCTAATCGTTGGCGTTGCCCCTATTCATTTTGCATGAGATGTGGTCTTTGACTCACATCATTTTCATCTCATGCCTGATTATCACTTCTTCCCTGTCACTGTATAGATCTAATTGTCCATATCGTACATTCTTTGGTCTAACACCCCATCTCTATATTCTGATTATGCTATACTTAGGGTGCACTTTACCCTAAGTATAGGGGGGTGTCAGACTTGTGATTATCTGTTTGTTTCTTTTTACCTCTGTTTTGTTTCCTATACTTAGGGATATTTTACCCTAAGTATAGGGGAGGTAGACCCTATACATTCTAACCCTCGATTTTCCCTTGTGTCCAGACTTCTGTACTTAGGATTATTTGATCCAAAGTATAAGGGGACCACCGACTCTATTAATTACATTCTTTTACTCGTCGTTATAGTATAGCCTTTCTTTTCACTTCCCAATACCCAGCACGAGTTATGTCTTCCTTTCATCGCTCGTTGATCACTCTGAGGGCATCGTTCGAGCTAAGTATAGGGGGTTCGTATATATTGTATATATACGTTAGCCATAACTTGTACTTTGTGTGAGTGTGTTATTAGATAAAATGGCTAAAAACATTATACCTAAAAATCACAATTTTTTTTTAATTTTTTTTATTCTTTCTTTTACATGTTTGTAAATAGTTTTTCATAAAAATTATTTTTGTACAAATGTTGTAAAATGGTTTTGTGTGTAAAACTTTTGTAAATATTTTTGTATAAAAATTATGTTTATAGTATAAAATTTTTGAAAAATGATTGAAAAATAAAACTTTGCAAAAATCTGTTTGTAAATGTTTGGAAATATTTTGCAAAAACTTGCAGTTCTTTCTTGCATTCAAACATTTTTCATAAAATTTTGCTTGTTTTGAAAATTGCATCAAAAAGAATTTTGTACATATTTATATAATCATAGTTGACATTTAAACTAGTCTAGAATTAAATTGGAAAATGGAGCTTGGTTAAGACCTTAATCCGTCTTACTTTCAGAGGAACTTTATAGGATCCGGGGTTAAGACTTTTCAAGTCCATTAGTCACTTAATTCTTTGAGTCCACTAGACTATGTTCACATGTCATCTTGATAGGTCTAAGTAGAACACTAAACAATGCACGCGTTACTCTCACAGACAATGGCTTTACTTGGACCAACACCTTACACATAGCTCCACATGGATGAGGTGATGAGAAGGCAGTTTCCTTTGGCTTGAAATAGAATACGAGGGTAGTACATCTAGGAGGAACCTCTTGTCTTCCTTTAGGAAGGGATGTACATCTCAACTTGGTCTAGTAGAATTGAGGTTTAAAGACAGGAGTTGTGGGTTGCAATATTGCTTCAAAAGAGGGATAGTCTACTGGCTCAAGAAGAAAATTCCTTATGTATATGTTGCACCATGTAGATATGTTGTACATATTCACATCAAAAAAAGGTACAAAATCAAGAAAAACAACAAAAAAGTGGACATGCCTGGTTGAAAATAAAATGCCTGTCGGACTGTATATAGCGAATAAATCCACGCTTATGTGTCCCACCTTCTCATCTCATGAAGCATGCAACGGGAGACTTAGCTACATTGGTTAGGCTCCCAGGGATACGTGACTACACTGGCCACAGTCCATTCTCTTCTTTCCCCTCTTCTTGAGTTGGTTGAGCTTGAACTTAGAAGGGAATACCCCGCTCCTCGAGGAAAGAGATGCTAGACTAGGGAATTAGAGTTTCCTTGTTGAGGGTAGTTGTTGCCTTGTCATTTCTGAGGTGGAAAGCTACCTATCACTTACACAGTATAAGGAAAGATGCATAGTCATTAGAGTTTGCGTATGTAGACTTGTTCTGATCTGGATTATTGAGGAGTCTTGACCATAGAATGGTGGAACTTAGAGGCTATTGAGTCAAACCTATTTCCCAATAAGGTTCCGACAAATCAAGTATCCAAAGGTCAGACTGAGCTCCATACTTCAATTTAATGAAGATAAGTTTAATAATCAACCTTGATTCTTTTCTTTTTCTTTTCACTTCTTTTTCAGATAAGTGTTTCCTATGGGACTAGCAAAGGTAAAGTATAGGGGGGTGACGAATCCTTGATTCTCACTCTTTATTCTTTTATTTTAGCTCATTTTCTTGGCAAAACATCATGTAAATATTTGTAAATACAATAACTTAGCAAATTGCATGATGTGTTAATGTTGCATATTTAGCATGCATTTTTGTGGAAAAATAAAAGAATAAAGGAAAACAAAAAGAATAATGTATTTAAAATAAATATAGAGTGACCAAACCCCAAGATAAGGTGAGCCTTGACCCGATCGCAAAATAAAGTAGAGAGAGATATGGCTTAATTTTTATTATATATATTTTACATATATTTGTACATACTTATTTTTGACAAAATTAAATAAAAGAATTATTTTTACACCGTTGTACATATTTCTAAAAATAATATAAAAATTCGAAAAAAGAAATAAAAATAAAAATAAAATCTTCCATTCATTGTATATAACACATGTATACATATTACCTGCATTATTTATTATATGACATTAAATAATTTTAAAAAAAATAAAATTTATTTTATATACTCCTAAAAATATGTTGTAAATAAATAAAATATAAAATAAAGGTATTTGTGTAAAAAAATAAAATAAAAATACTTGTACATAATACATAGGTATATTATACATGTAGATAATATTATAATTGTATATACATTAATTTATTTTTAATAAAAATAATTAAAAATCTCAAAAAATACTTTGAAAAATAATAAAAATTTTCTTTATTTTATATACTTTTTTATTTAAATTCATTTATTATTTTAAATTTGATTATCTTTAACTAACTCTCTATTTTGTTTTCTAGTAGCTTTTGTCCTTTTCCTTCACCGCTTTTGATTAGTCCAGGAGGGTTTGTTGACTCCAGTCAACGTGCCTTTCTAGCTCGGGTTGGGTTGAAACCTCTTCGTCTGAGCCTATTCTCCCAATTACCTGGCTAGACTCCGATCGCCACTCACCTCGATTCTTTACTCGTGATTCCTCAGACCTCTGCAATCCTCGTAGATCCTAAGATGATCCGGATCTCCATAGGGTTCCGTGCTCCATGCCAATCTTTCTAGACCCCCTAGCTGCCTATAAAATCTTTTCTTCTGCCTCCCAATGTCGTAGCTCGTCCCTCGCACCCCATTTCTTCCTTAGCCCGCTTCATTGAAGTGACAACCATTGGAGCACCAGCTTTGGACCCTTAGGGAATCTCCTGGAGACTCGTAGCTCGACATGGCCGGATGTCTCCGCCGCGTATAGCCTCCTCACCTGCCATAGCATGGTCGAGGCCAAGACTCGACTTTCCATCCTCGCTTGATCTTGCTGAGCACGCCAGTAGTCTCAAGTATTGCCTATATCCACTGCACCTCTCGTTTCAATCTGTCTTCTCATTTCGCATTCGTCGATGCCCACCTTTTCAAACCAACTAGTCAGAGCCCCATTCCCGACATATATCCGCTTTGATGTACGCTATATCTCATTACGCACCTTCGTACAAAATCGAACCACCCTGAGACTTGACCATCGGGTTGAGATTAGGCTCAGATCTCCTTCTCACGCCTTCACCGGAGGTCGAAATCCATTCATTGTCGCTTCCCCTATCTTTTGAAGCAATAACCTGAGTCGGAGCATAGCCCTGAACCCCCTCTTACTTTTACAGGTCTCCTAGTGCACTGGTGAGCGGTCTGGAGCCCTTAGTGCTCAGGAAGAGCAGCTGCAGGAGGAGTTCACCACCGTCATCATCTGACCGTCGTCACCACCATCAGAGCTATCGACCAGGAGCGAAGCACCCTCGCGACACTCCAGGACCCTTGGATGACTTGATCGGAGTAGTGGATCGCCTCTATTTGTTGATCAAAGTTCATCCAGGGGTTGTTCTTCCAGATCCTCCGCTTGCTTTTGGATTCCCTCGCTGGTGACAGACTGCATCACGAACATTCATTAGCAGCAGCTTTTCCATCGCCGGATCAGATTCTCTGGAGCCATCTGACAAGTACGTAGCCGACCGGATCAGAGACATCAGATCTACTGCAGGGAATGATCAGAGCCGCAAGATAGAGACCCCTTCTACATGCGCCACATGTCTCTGCATGGGTATATTTCTCTTTTACCCTCACACTTTTATGCTTTTCTCATTAGTCTAGTAAATAAAAATTGTAGTATAAACAATTTGCAGTTTAGACCTCGCAGTTTTTGAGATTTGCATTTTAGTCCAGTCGGTGTGAACTCACGTGCTCGACGCATGCTATTTGGGTTATTCGCAGAAAGTAGTCTGAACTTCTATACTGTTATGGAAAGAATGAAAGATTTTGATATTTGCGTTTATGCCCCTGTAGGCCCGGTTCACGTAATGCACATGTGTTTGCTTGGCTTTTTGCAATTTAGGTCCTACATTTTTTACCCGTATTACTATTTGGCTTGGATCTTTAATTTAATTGCAAGTAGGTCCCTGTAAATTGTCTAACTCTTATTTAATTTAATTAATACCAAATTAATCCTAAAAATTTCCAAAAAATTATTATTCACACCTGTTGACGTGTACGATTTAGAGTAATTTTTGCTGATTTATTTCATCGCATTTACTATTTTTGAAAAATCAATAGCCCCTAAAAAGTTTCCTGTTTATTTTTGAAAATCCATAAAAATTCGAGAAAAGTGTTTCAAAATTCTATAAAAATTAGTTCTTGTGTGTTTTATGTGTTTTATCTACAATATCATTTTTGTTTGAAAATCCCTCATAAAAATACTTGAAATTGCAAAACACCTAAAAACTTATAAAAATTCTATAAAACTAAAGAAAAATCCAAAAATCCTCATTTAAGATTTTGTTTGTAGCATTTTTTTCTATTTTGTTATAAAATTGTGCCCTAAGATTTAGGGCATTTTAAGTAATTTTAATTTGCAATTTAGTCCTGGTTGTACATTATTTGTGGTTTATTCGTTGTTTGATTTTTATAAAATTACAATAAACATTTGCAAAAACCTAGAAAATTACCAAATACACTTTAAAAGTTTCAAAACCAAAAAATATTTTTATATTAATTTTCTGAGCATTTTTAGCTATAATGAAAAATATAAAAAGACTTGTGTGTTGTCTTGTTTCGTTATTTGTTGTTTTTGCTTCCTTATTGAAAATACAAAATTAAAACCACCCAAATATGTTCTTTCATTTTTAAATTCTGACTACTTCGTACATTTATGTGCTCCTTGTGTTCGACCCTGATTGTTATACCAGAAAATAAATAGTGAAATCACTTAAAGTTTGTGCTTGTTTATTTGATTTTATTTAGTGGTTCACAATTTTCTTGTTGAGTTGACCTACTGATTGGGGTCACAATGACCATTGTCTTATCTCGATACTTAACCTTAGTAGGTAGGTCGCCCATCAGCCATGTCATCTCAAAACGTGGCATGGAGTTTGACCCTACGAAGGTGGAAGTAATTTCGAAAATAGAGCTGCCTACCAATCTAAAATAGGCGGGTCATTTTTAGGGCACGTCAGCTTCTACCGACGATTCATCAAGGATTTAAACAAAATTTCCCAACACCTGCCCGAGCTTTTTTGGCAAGGAGGCTAACTTTATTGTCGATGATAGAGTCCTCCAGGCCTTTATACAGTTGAAAGAAATAATCACTTGGGCCTCTGTCCTCCAACTGCCAGATTGGTCTCTACCATTTGAGATAATGACAGACTCTTCTGATTATGCCATTGGGATAGTATTAGGATATAGGAGTGATCATATTCCATTTGGTATTCACTATGCCAGTAGAACTCTTGATGAAGCACAAAGAAACTACACTGTCACTGAAAAAGAGCCGCTAGCAGTAGTATTCTCCATGGAAAATTTTAGATTCCATTTGCTTGGATCCATAGTCATTGTGTATACAAACCACTTGACGTCAGTTATCTCCAAGCCAAGAAGGATGCCAAACCATGATTAATCAGATGGATCTTTCTGCTCCAGGAATTTGATCTTGAAATTCGCGATAAAACTGGAGTCAAAAATATGGTGGCCGATCACTTGTCAAGACTGCCAGACTCAGACACTCCTGCACAAAGCCTACTAGCGATCACGGAAACTTTTCTAGATGAAGCCATCCTACCAGTAACTGCACTCCCCTAGTTTGCCGATATTGTGAACTATCTTGTATACAAAAAAACTCCACAAGATTGTCCTAACTTAAAAAGAGACAAGTTCTTGTCCGACATCCTTTTTTACCAGTGGGTGGATCCATATCTCATTTGAGAGGGAGATGACTGCATCGAGAGACGATGCATTCCTCACGAGGAAGTCCACAGTGTCCTCGAGCATTGTTACTCTAAAGAATCAAGAGGACACTTCTGGCAAAAGAACGACAGCAGAAGTCCTACAATGCCACCTTTGGTGGCCGACTCTATTCAAAGATGCAGATGATTTTGTCAAGCATTGCACGACAGTCAGAGACTGGGAAGCACCATCGGTATGAGAGACACAATGCCTCTGAAGTACATTCAATTTCCGATGTATTTGGTTGCTAGGGCATTGATATCATGGGAACGCTCCCTAACTGTCAGGGTTTTGAGTATAATCTGCTCACCGTCGACTATGTAAGTCATTGGATGGAGGCCATCCCAGCACGAGCTGCCGATAGTCGTACCATCTACTAGTTCCTCAAGGATCACATTATTGCAAGGTTTGGGATTCTGAAAATTCTGATATCTGATGAGGGTAGCCACTTTCTCAACAGATAGGTGAAGAAACTAACACAAGAATTCTGCATTGAACATCGTGTCACCTTTCCATATCACCCACAGTCTAATGTCCCAGCCGAATGTTCAAATAGGGAGATAAAGACAATATTACAGAACCTCATACACCCCAATGGGAAGAATTGAGCGCAATTGCTAGACTAAGTACTATGGGACTATTGGACCGTGTACAAGTCATCGTTAAAAATGTTTCCCTACCGCCTAGTATATGGCAAGCCATGCCATCTGCATGTGGAACTTATTCACAAATCATTATGGGAAATCAACATTTGCAATTTGGATTCCAAGATGGGAGGCAAGAACAAAAAGGTGGACCAGAATCAGCTCCTTGAATTCTGTGAGTATGCATACGACAACAACCTAATGTACAAGGAAAAGGTCAAGAAGTGGCATGACAAGCACATCCGTCGCAAGACCTTCGAGCTAGGAAAGAAGGTTTGTTTGTTTGATGCAAAGCTTAAACTATTACCAGGGAAATTGAAGAGCAAATGGACAAGGTCGTTCGTAGTAAAAGAAGTGTGTGACAAAGGACGTGTCACCATATCCCAATTGTCAGCTGACGCACAACCATTTGTAATCAACGGACAATTGTTGAAGCCGTGTCTCGAACATGACACGTTTGATCAATGGTCAATTCAATTCTGGTGGTTCACGATGATAAATTCACAATCGCAACATCCCTTCACATAGACAAGGCCATCAAAAACATTTTTGAATAGTTAATCATTTTATTATGTTCTTCTTTTCTTCTTTTTCTTTTCCATTCTTTGATTTTTCCGAAAAGTCATATTCACCCCCATACATCACTGGTATACTTAGGATATGCTTCATCCAAAGTATATGGGGGAAGAATACATTCAGGTGCTCATTCTCTGATCCCTCGCCTGTTTCCTCAACTTTTGACATCCTTTCTATAATTAGGGATATTTTATCCTAAGTATGGGGGGACAGGACGATCCGTTGAGTTATTTATTCGTTTCCCACCGTCGACCCTCCCTGCATGGTTATACAGACTGCTATACTTAGGATTAATTGATCCTAAGTATAAGGGGATGGTCGACTTCTGATTCTTTAGTCGTTGTAGTATAGACTTCTCTATACTTAGTACGAGTTATGTCTTCCTTTCTCTTCGATCTATGAGGACATAGCTCAAGCTAAATATAGAGGGGTCAATATATACTTTGGATATATTTTAGCCATAACTCGTACTTTTGTAGTTTCAATAAATATGGCTAAAACTTTGTAAATATCTATATATAAATCCATTAAATTAATTAATAAAAATGATGTCTATTGTTCCTTAATATTTTTGTACATAGTGAATAATAAATCAGGTAAAAATGCTTTGGAAAATAGTTTGAAAATCCAATTGAAAATATTTGAAAATTGTTTGAAAAATATTTTGTAAAATATTATCAACCTTTGTAAAATATTTTGTTTGTAAAATTTATTTTCTTTGCATGAAATAAAAATGTTAGAAAAATGATTTACAAACATTGGTAAAATGGTTGCAAAAATATTTTGAAAAATCTATATATACTATTTTAAAAACCTTTGCAAAACAATTTTCAAATGTATGTAAATGTTTGCAAAAATAAATTTGTAAAGATTATTTTGGACTATAGTTTTCCAGATCCTTGTGGTAAAATAATTTTCAAATAAATTTGATGAATATAAACATTACTCTCGAATTCTTTAGTAAATGTATATAAATATCTACAAAAATGATCACTTACCCCTTGTAAATTCTTAAAGAACCCTAATTCTTGTAAATATAAGATGCACCCCCGTGTAAATTTTTGTACCTAGTTTTTGTCTAAAAATTTTTATTTTCAAAAGTCACAAAAATATTTGGAAAAATAAAAATACCAAATACATTTGCAAAATCTTTTTGAAAAAAAATTGCATATACATCAACTTTTTCAAAAATTCGTGAAAAGTTCAAAATTGAAAATGTCATCAGAAAAACACTTTTGCATTTTGCACATCACAATCATTTTTTTCAGAAAATTTTTGGCAATTGAACAAGTCCATGTAAAGTCTGAAGATTGGAGTTTTAGGAAGACCTTAATACACGTAATTTCAGAGCACCCATTTGAGGACTGGAATTGGAGATACTCCAGGTCACTTTGGCTTAATTCTTTAGATTCCATAAGACTATGTTCATGAGCCAGTTCAATGTGCCTAAATAGAACCCTTCATATCATCCGCATGACTCTTGGGACTATGACTTTACTGGAAACCTCTCACTTAACACTTAGCTCAACCTAGACATTCTATTGAAAAATCTTGGGATCTATGTCAAGACGATGCAAGGCTGCTTCATCAAGGATGGCTTAGGAACCATTCTTGGGGATTGCCGATATTGGCACTCTAACCCACTTCTTATGATAACAATGACATCTGAAGACTGGAGATGGATTGAAATAATGCTTCGGATGAGGGACGGTCTACTAGCGCAACTTTTTCTAAGACACCAAAATAGTGGGTAGAACAAAAGATGCTATATCCACTGAGGCACAAATAAGAATGCTGAAGCTATGCAAAGTCAAAGAAAATATTCAAAGAAGCCTTCAACCGAAATTCCACAAACATGAGATTTAGAAAAAGCCTGCTTCTTGGTGAAGATCTGGTTACACTGACCGACTTCACAAGGGAATGAAGACTACACTGGTCCATTCCCACTTCTCTTGCCATTCTTGTATCTTCTTACCCCATTCGGTTGTAAAGACCTAAGCACCTGACCTTAGAAGGAAATACCTGATTCCATGAGGACAAGTTATCAGAAGAGCAGACAACTTGGTAGCTCAATGATTTTGACTGGGGAGAGCTAAATAATTTCACACACATGGTTCTATCATTTCAAGGTAGTAAGAGTATGCAACTGAGAGGATGGTTTTGGCCTGGTTGTAAATCAGACTGGATAATAGGAGTATGGAACCTAAAGGTTGTGGTGTCACAAATCCTAACCTCTGCATGGTTCCGAACACATCAATAATCTAAAGGTTTTCTCGGAGCTCCAAACTTTGACATTGTTAAGACAAGTTTAAAACTAAAAAATTATTCCAATTTATTTATTTTTCTTTTCTTTATTTTCTTCTCTGTTCTTATATGCATAAGTGTTTGCTAGGGACTAGCAAAGGAAAGTATAGGGGGAGATGAATCTCCATTTCATCACCTTTATTCTTTCATTTTGGCCTTCAAACCTAGTCAAATGCATGTATATATCGTTAATTTTTCAAAATAAACACTCATTAAATTGCACAAAATACTATATAAAATACTGAACATTTATTGAATTTATCGCCAACATAAAAGAAAAAGGAAAGAAGAGAAAAAGAGCGATGTCAAGGACATTGAAGTGAACTTATCCCCCGAGACTGAGTCGTCATGATGACTAGTCGATAAGGAATAAAAGTAGGGGGAGACAGGGCGGCTATTTGTACAGAAAATACAGAGCAATCATTCTATTAAAATAGGCCAATAATTGGGACCTATTTTATTCTTTATCATTTATACCTCAAATAATAAAACTTTGTATATGAAAGCTGTATATAATAATACATAGAAAAACATAAAATTTATTTCACACAAAAATAGTACATAGTATAAATTTTAGACATAAAATAAAATTCCAAAAGCCAAACTTCACAAACCCATATTTCCCAAATAAAAAATCAAAATATATCAATATTATCTCTAATTGTATATAATTTTTAATAAGATATTTAATTAAGGTGGTTTCATAATTTTTGGATTTAAGGAGTGAAAGTTAGTTTTTGGACCTCTATTGTACACTTCACCCGATTAAAATAATCCTTTTATTTATTCTTTATTATTTTTGTAATTTTATATTTTTATAACTTTTTTAATATTATTCATAATATACATACTTATTATAACTATAATAAAACAATAAAGAAAACACTAAAATAAAACATGAATAGAGAATAAATAGGTAAAATACCTATATCTATACATGTATAATAAATAGACTTATTTATTTAACTATATATAATACATCATAAAAATATAATAAAATATATATTTAAGCACCTAAAATAAGATATAAATATATAAAATAAGAAAATAAATTAATAAAATCAAATATACAAAATAAAAATAAAATACCTAAAACATAGGTAAATATACCTATATATGTACCCAAAAAAGTAACTTGTAAATAAACACCTCTAAAAAATAAATAAACATGTCAATAAAATACTAAAGAAAATTAGAAATATTTTTTAATTTTATAACATAAAAATAGTAAAATCAAATTCTATTTATTAACCATTTTCCAAGGCATTTTTGCCTTGGAATTTCCTTATAGGTCCACGTGGACCAACTTGGCGCGATTCTTTGTTAACTTGAGTCAACTATCTAGTCTCCCTTCTGATGCCCATCAGAAGTCACGAGGTCGCCTTCTTCTTCCATTTCTCCACACCTCTCCTAACACTCGTTGCCCTCAAGACTGCCACCATAGTGCGCCCACTTCGTCCCTCATCTACGCCCTTCCTAAAATCTCCACCAACCCTCTCCAGATCTCACACAAGAACTCCTCAAAAATCATCCAAAATTCGCCTATAAATAAACCCCCTTCACCTCTTTTGGCTTTTTGATCCCTCTTCTTTGGTTTTGACCCCTCAGATCACCCCTGTGATCTTCCCCATGGTGACAGCATGGAGTAGGTCATGATTTGTAGTGAGGAGAGCCCTTGGAAGAGGTGTAACGTCCACCGCCAAAGCTCCACCGGCAGGTCCTACTCCTGGCCAACCCAGGCCGGTCGAGGCCCCATTTCTTGGATTCCTAGGCAGTTTTCTATTCTAATTTCAATTTAGCATCTTTATCTTGTAGTTTAATTGAGTGATTAGCACGTACATAAAAAAACCCTTGATTCCTAGAGCTCGAGCTCCAGGCTTGATACATCGTGATCCAACTATTAATCCCCCTCGATTTCCACGCCATCTCCTTCCCCTTCACATTCTCTATCGAATCCCCCCATTTCCAACCCAGATCCATCACGGATATAGGAATCGAGCTCCCTCCATCGTTACCTCACCAGAGTTCCCCCTCCATTCTGTTTCCCCCACTGTTCTCTGTAAACCCCGGGTCGAGAAGATAGCTCTCAAACCCGGGGATCTTTTGGTGGCTTTTTACAGGTCCTTTGGCGTATCTGGAACCTCAGCCACCACCTGGAGCTGCTCTAGGTGAATCACCATTACCGTAGCACTCCGTGCTCGATCGCCACCATCGAACCATGCAGGAGCATGCAGAGGAGTCTCAGCTACCCGCTGGGCCCATCGGAGAAGACAAATCTCACCGGAGGAGCGAGGATCGACAAATTGAAGATCGTCAGCGTCGCGTTATTGAGTGTTTTTCTAAGCCCCTTCACCGTCATTCGATTACGAAGAGCAATCCAAATCTAATCTGGACCATTGATCTCAAACGAAGGGGTACACAATCAGAGCCGCTCGAGAGGACACATGGCAACCTTTGGACGCTCATATCTAGGCACTTAAAGGGTACAATTTCACTGATAACCTCCATCGTTTTTGTATTTACTTAAAGGATTTGTAAATATTTTAGGAAGTTTAAAACTTTTGAATAAATTGCATGTAACTCCCTAGAATTTTCATATGTTGCAATTTGGTCTCCGCTAGAGCACGTGTAGGGGCTTGTTTAGGTAGTAAAATTTGCATTTAACCTCATGTATGCTTTTGTAATTATTGTATCGTACATAAAGTTTTAAAATTAGAGTTAACATTTGGGTAAAATAACATGGTCACCCTCGCTTTTTATTATATTTGCAATTATACCCCTGTTAGGTCAAGTACTTTTTTGTGCCATTTTCGATTTATTAAAAATAGTTGTCATTCACTAAAAATCACCAAAAATAGAGATAGGTATCAGGATGCATACTTGATCACGCTATAGTTTTATTTTTGCATTTTATACCCCATTCCTATTTTCTAAAAATAAAATTGTAGACGATCAGCTCCTATTTCTAATATAAAACCTATAAGAAAATATAAAAACTTTTTGAAAAATTCCCAAAAAAATCTATATTGTATATTTATGTATTTCTAACTTTTAGACCAAAAATCACTAAAAATTATAAAATAAAACTCAAAAAATAGAAAAACCCTAAAAACATTTTAAAAAATTACAAAATTCTCAAAATCATAAAAAATCTATTTTTTATTTTTTATTTTTTCTCTATATTATTATCTATATATAAAAAAATGGAGAGATTTTTCTACTATTTTATATTTTATATCTCCATTTTCAATTTAGGTATTTAATTAATCCCTATTTTAAGGTGTTTTTTACTTTAAAAATATATATACAAATTAACAAAAAATCTTAAAAATCACAAAAATATTAAAAATTTATCTAAAACCCAAAAAGATTTTATTTTCTTATTTTTGACTATTTTTATTAATATTTATCTCTACCCTAGCCAATATATAGCCTATATATATCTATATAATAATTGAAAGAAAAAGGAAATAGAAAAATATAAAAAAATCAAAATATAATATTATAAATATATAAAACCCAGATTATTTGGTAAATATAGAGCATAGTTATATATACACATATACTTATATTATTTATTTATAAATTATATATAATGCTACATCGTGCATTCCCTGTGTTCGACACCCTACTCCACTTGTCGCTATATGCATTCTATAGTAGGGTTAATAATAAATTTTAATCCACACTGCGTTTGTTGTTTGATATCCTATTGTGGGTTGATTGTTGAGACTGTTTGGGATTTCGTGAGAGGTTGCTCCAGCAACACATTTGACTTCTCATAGACCCCTGCAGGGCCCCGAGCGTTGTTTCACCTGCACCTTGTAAGATCCATTCATCAGCGCTCATGTAAGAAAGTATGCTTTTTGCCTTCTTGATCTATGTACATCCACACCTTGTATATCCGCTTTCATTTCTTCTTTCCATCTACCGTTCTTGCTCATCCACCCCACTCAGTGTTTTTGCCTTGCTTAGGACGTACTTTTATCCTAAATATAGGGGGTGGACGAGTCGTGTGTTCATTCTTCGTTCTGTTTCATCACTCTCGTTATTGCCTATACTTAGGGTTCTTTACCCTAATTATAGTAGGAGTGATGCGTATATTCACCTCATGTATTTTTCGTTTCTTTTTATTGATCCCCTTCATTGTCTCTGATGAATCCATGATTCATCATCTCAAGATCTTGATCTTAGCAAAATCCCTGGGTTAATTCTCAAATAAATGTATATAAAATCAATAAATTAACAAAATGACTCTTGTAAATAAAACACACTAATTAATGTATATTAGATTATACAAAATAAATTAATAATAAAAAGCTATAAAAATAAAGGAGTTTTTTACCTGTAAATAGCCCAAAGCTTCATGTATTTTTAATAATTGCATTTCAATTCCTTTTTGGATAGTTCTTTCTTTAACTTATTTATAAAAATGTATATAAAAAGGGAAAAGGGAGTATGCACAGGCGGGTGCAGCTAACTAGCTACACCCGGCCATTTTTCTTATTGGTTTTTTTTTATTTTTTTGAAAAAAAAACTTATGGATATTTACTTAGTTTATTGACAAGAATATGTGTTTCAAATTTCATGCAAAACAAACACTCCTAGCATGCCATCTAGATATGGTCAATTTCAATAATTCTGAAACCGTTAAAACGTCATAGCCTTGATGGAGATGATAGGAATGTCGAATTTAGTTGAAATTGGTATGATATCATGGTGATATGTGGTGATTTAAATCCCCCTAAGTTTCATTTCAAAAACACAAAAAACCAATGAAAAAAATGGCCGGGTGCAGCTAGTTAGCTACACCCGCCGGTGCAGCTTCCCCAACCCCATATAAAAATATAAAAATATAAAATAAATTTCACATCAAATAAATGCTCCTAGGTCCCAAAGATAAAAAGCTGTAAAGTTCAACTTCCCGGCTAAATTCCTGCTCTGTATGAACTCTAAATTCACCAAACTCACTTTTAAAGTTCAAGTTAGAAAATTATCTTTCCAACAGAAGTAGTTTCATTAAAATCGGAGCTCATTTGCAAAAGTTGGGGTTTGGGACCTAGATGTACATTGTATATATTGTAAATATTATTTTATTTTCCCATTTTTTTATTTACTCTTCTTAATTACTAAAATATGAAAAAAAATCTTTTATGTTCCATTTTATTTCTGCAATTTAATTTATTTTTAGTTTGTTAATATCTTCTATTGAAAATAAAAAAAAATCAAATTAGAAAAGCAAACAAAAAATGTACATGTTGTTTGTCTTATTTTGTAAATTCTCCACTTTTTTCTTTTTATTTTTTATTCTCTCCATTTAGTAGCCTACTTTTATTGTATTTTATTTAAGTTAACATTCTCTACAATAACTTCTCTTCTACCACCCACTTCCATTCAAATCCACCATTTTTAATAACTCTCATTACACTCCATATTCTTCCACCAACCTCCCTTTCTACTCCACCAATAATACAACTTCCCATTCAACACCACTACCATTCTAACATCCCTTTCTCTTCTCTTTATATTCATTTTACATCCTCATTTTTTTCCATCCGCCATTATAATAGAAAAAGGAGAGAGCTTGGAGTGTTTTATTGGTGACAGCGGCGAAGCGTCTTCCTCAAGCGATGACCTCCTTCAGGCGAGATCCGCGGAGCTCCGCTCCGCGTCACGAGTTCCACATCGTGCTCGCACAGCTTCTCCGATTTTCATTTCGCCAATCGGATCGAGGCGACGACAGGAGTCCAACGTAGCTGCTCCGCCAATCCGACGAAGATTCAGGTAAGTGTATTCCTCATCATTTCTCTTGTTAATTTGTTTTATCTAATCTGCCCGAGCTCCGCCCCTCCTCGGCGCTCCCTCCGCCATGCAGCGCCTCTCCGCCCGCGCCCCCCTACACCAGCCGCGGTACCGCCGCCCGTAGTCACTGAAGCGGCCTGCTCTACCTCCAGCTTCCCGCATCCGCGCATCCCATCATCGCCACCCGCAGCCATGCGAGCGCATCGGGCAACCGCACGCCGACTGTCGTCCATCCCTTCAAGCTGCGCCACCCTCCGCCCCCCCCCCCCCCCCCCCCCCGCACCAGCGCCGCCCGACCCGTGTTTCCCACCTTCGTGCCCTAACAGCTAGAGAAGAAGAAGGTCCACCTTATTTTATTCTTTTATTGTAAAATTTGCATAGTTTTCCAATATAGCTTCTGTAATTACATGAAGGTCCATGTGCTTATTTTTCTTCTATGTTGTGTTCTCTGAATTTGCACGGATAACCTTGTGTTTGTGCGATAATTTGGATATCTGTTTTGCATTATTTTATTCAATAAAAATGTCTTGAAGTTGAGCAACTAATTATCTATCACCTGGATATTTATTTATATTTTTCTGATATTTGGGTAATTAACTGAAATTATCTAATTGAAATATTACATATTTTACCCATTTTGAGCACGTAAATTCATATCTCACTCACTGTTGCTCCAAAAATTCCATAAAAATTTGAGATGATGTCTTAAAGTGTGCTTTATCCAAATTTCATCAAAAATAGAGTTGTCATGCGCTTGAAATAAATTTTAGAGTGATTTCTGTATTTGATTTTTAATTAAATCCATATACATCATTTTAACAAAAATTCAAGTCTCCTGGATTCCATATGAAGTTTGGGATAATTCGCTCTTTGGCTAAAGACATTATGGATTTATTAGGATTTAGTTACCTTCAGTCACTCTGTTTTCACTAAAGAATTCATAAAAAAAATTCATATTCCGTCAAAAAATTCCAAAAATATTACTGTCGCATCCTTGCATCATATTTTAACTTCTAGTGCGTTTTTCGTAATTTTTGCATTCTGTATGTGTGAAAAAATGCATAAAAACCCATAAAAAGTGTGTATTTTTAATTGTTGCATTTTAACCCATAAAATTCTAAAAAAAATATGTTTTGTGTTCCTTACTGAATTAGGACTTTAGAAAAAAAATACAATTTGGCTAAATTTGATTAATTCCTTATTAAAATTAATTTGGCTTATTTTTGTGCTTTCTTAGTGTCTCAATTCACTTGCATTGTGCATTTTGCATCCTTTTTACATAAAAAATTTTTAAAAAAATACCACTTGAAAACGTAGACCTAATTATCCAAACTAACCTGAAGTTGTTCCTTTGTCTCCCTGTGTTCGACCCCAGACTTTCCTGGGATATAATTAAGGCCTTGACACTCTTCACGGAGATCTTCTCTCGGTTCTGACTGATTCGCTAAGTACACGTACTACAACGACCACAAATTAAATCACGTATTCAGCGACTCATCAGTCTCCTCTTATGTTGGTTTTCTGTCTATACTTAAGGATATCTTACCCTACGTATAGGGGAGACAGACTGAGTGTGATCTATTTATTCCCACCCTCAACCTTCACTACATGTAGATATCATCTGCTATACTTATGATTATTTCATCCTAAGTATAGGGGGATGGTTGATTTCTCAATTATTCATTCCTTATTCCTTATTCATTGTAGTATAGGCTCTTCAATACTCAGTACGACTTATGTCTTCTCTTTTTCTCTCTGATCAATGAGGACATAGATAAAGCTAAGTTTTTTTATAGGGGGTCATATATACTCCTTATATACTTTAGCCATAACTCGTACTTTCATTTTTCGACGAGTTTGGCTAAAATACAGTTAATTACATGCTTATATAAATTTAATTAAAATTATTTGCATATACTGATTCATAAATTAGGTTAAAATTGTTTTTTGCAAAATGTTTGAAAATAGTTTGAAAATCCTTTTGAAAAATCTTTTGAAAACTATCTGATAAATATTTTGTTAAATATTATCAACCTATGTAAAATATTTCGTTTGTAAATTTTCCTTATCCTTGTTTAATAATATATTTTAAAAATCTATTTGCAAACATTTGCAAAAAGGTTGTAAATATTTTTTGAAAAATCTATACATAATGTTGAAAAATCTTTGCAAAATTATTCTCAATTTTTGTAAAATGTTTGTAAAAATTAGTTGTCAAATTAATTTTATGACATAAAGTTTTTAAAATGTTTGCAAAAATCTTTTCAAATTATTGCGGGAATACTTTACAAACCTTATACAAACAAACTTGTAAATTCCTAAATCTCAATTCTTGTAAATGATGAGAAGCACTCCCATGTAAATATCTGTACAAATTTCCTTTTTCCAAAACTCTAATATTTTGAGAAACAAATCCCTAAAATATTACAAAATTAAATATCATAAAAATATTTGCAAAATCTTTTCAAAATTAATTAAAATTTGATAAACCTTTTAAAAATCCATAAAAAGTTCAGAATCTAAAAATTGCATCACAAAAAGATTTTCCGCATTGTGCATAGCATATTCATTTTTTGGATTGAGAATTATAATTGAACAAGTCTAAGTAAAATCTGAAGATTGGAGCTTGATTAGACTTTAAATCTACTTAATCTCATGATCCTTTTAAGAATTGGAATTGAGATACTTCAGGTCTATTACATTTAATTCTTAGATATCACGAGACTTGGTTCAATGTTGTCTTCACTGCCTAAGTAGAATACTTTGAAGCACACACACGACTTTTGTTTAAAATGACCTATCTTGCATACCTGCACCTTTCACTTTACTCGCCTCAGTTGAAGTGGTAGAGAGCTGGATTTGTCGACATGAGACACAAGCTAATGGAAACATCGGAAGTTACACATTTGTGGCCATTGTACCCCAACCCGAGACAATAACGAAGAGGTCTAAAGACAAAAGTTGTGGGTTGCAATAAAGCTTCAAAAGAGGGATAGTCTGCTGGCTCAAGAGGAAAAAATCAATATGTAAATGATGTTATATATAGAATTCAAAGAAATGGAAAATTCAACAACTCCAAAAAAATGGACAAGCTTGATTGAAAATAAAATGCTTGTCGGAGTGTATATATTTGTATAGTAAATAAGCAAGCTCGAGCTTCAAAATCAGATATTTGTGAGCCTGTAGTCTGATGACTTGGTTACACTGGTCAAGCATCCTAGGATAGGTAGTTACACTGGATACCATCCTTTCTTCTCTCCACCTCCTCTTCTTTAGTCGGATGTACTCGAACTTAGAAGGGAATACCCTGCTTCTCGACGAGAAAGATTTTGGATTGAAGAATTAGGGTCACCCTGTTGGAGAAGCCTGACTTTTACTGCTTAAGCTGAGAAGAGTTGTATATCACACACACTGTCCAAGATAGATTCATAATCATAAGGGTTTGCATATGAGTTGACTTATTCTGACCTGGATATTGAGAAGACTTGAGTAGAGTTTTGTGGATCTCAGAGGTTGTTGTGTTTAATGTCCATTTCCCAACAAGGTTCCAACCGCATCTAAAATCCAATGGTCTGACTTAAGCTCCAAACATTTATTTTATAAAAATAATTTTGAAAGTTAAAATCAATCCACTTTCTTTCCTTTTCTTTTCTTTATTTTTATTTTCTACATTTACTAAATAAGTGTTTGCTAGGGAGTAGCAACAGAAAGTATAGGGGGATGATGAATCTTCATTTCATCACTTTTATTTTTTCATTTGGCCTTTAAACCCTAGATAAATGCATGTATATATCATTATTTTGCACAAATTAACATTCATTATTTATTGTATAAATATTGTATAAAAACATTGTTTAAAGCCAAAATAAAATAATAAAGAAAAGGAAATAAAAGGAAAGGAAATAAAATTCTAAAGGTATATTATGACCCTAAACCTTGAGATCTATGCATCTTTATGACTGGGTTAACAAGAAATAAAGTAGGGGGAGATAAGGGTCAAAAATCACCCATAAAACCCAAGTTTTTTTCTCCAATAATCTATTTTAAGGGCCCATTTTATTATTTATTATTTATACCTCAAATAAAGAAACTTTGTACATGAAAGTTGTAGATAAAACTATATAAAAAAATACAAAATTGATTTCACACAAAAATAATATACAATGTACTTTTTATACTCATATCTTATCCTATAAACTCAAAATACACCAAAACCTTTAATTTATATAACTTTTAATAAGCTATTTAATGGAGGTGGTTTCACTTAGTTTGGAGTTAAGATGTAAAAGTTAGGTTTTGGACCCCCATTGTACAATATTCCTGAATAAAATATTTATTTTATTTATTCTTTATAATTTTATAATTTTATATTATTTATAGTATATGTACATATTTAGAATACAATAAAACCATAAAGAAATAATGAAATAAAACAATATACAAATTACATAGATCGATGTACTATAATTATACCTTTATCAAAGTATACATATTTATTTAAGTGTACAAAGTACATCAGAAAAATATAAAAAAAATATTTATGTATATTTAAAGAATTTATAAATATAAAAAATATGTATATAAAATAAGAAAATATAAAATACAAAATAAAAATAAAATGTACATAATATAGGTAAAAATACATATAAATGGATCTTCAAAAATTAACTTGTAATAGATTAACTTGTAAATATAAATAAAAACATATTAAAATACTACATAGATTAATAAACTTTTTTTGTTTTTAACCAAAAATCAAATAAATCATTTATTAATTTATTTTTAATTATCTTTGAATTTAATTCATATTTTGTCTTTTTGCAGGTGACGTTGCCCAATTAGGGCACGCCCCCTGTTGACTCTGGTCAACATCTTTGATCTGAATCATAGGCATGTCAGACCAACTGACCGCCTCTTCTTCTTTGATTTTTACAGCTCAAGACTTGTGTTTTTTTTGGAGAGATTCTTTCGTGACTTTTTCTCCTCGATTTATGCTCTATCACCCTCGATTATCTCCTCGAGGAGTGCATTGTTGCCTTGATCTGTTCACCTTGATCTTTGCCTCATGTTCGTCACATGTACAAAACATCCCCCTCAAACTTCTTTGATTTTTGGAATCCCCTTGGCTCCATTTCTTCTCCTCCTTTTGTGCTCCATGGCTTGAGCTCCGTGACAAGGAGTTCGCACAACATTTGGTTGGATCGAGGAGGCGATGTAGGGGCGATTTCTACAATCTTTGGCGGTCCACCTTCGTAAGGTCCATCTCACAGCTCTGGCTGCTCGAGGTCTATTCTCTTTGGTTTTCATATAGAATCTAGTGTCAGCTTTCATTTGGTGTAGTTAGTTTTATGTTTCATTAATTACCTCCGCGTAAATTCACCTCTTCGTTCTGGAGAACCATTCCACCGTGCATTGGTGACACACTGGCCATCTAGGGTTAAGTTGATTAATAACAATTTCATTGTCACCCTAATCAACCGATGCAATCAATGAGAAAATTATTTTAACCACTAAGAAATCAAACAATTAACACAAATGGCAAGGCTACTTTTATTAACATGGTATAGCGACCAGGGTCAAATTCAAAAAGCACAACTAGAAGCAAAGTAGGTGATTTAGAAAATCAAGGGATTTTTATTGTCTTTTTAGTGGTTTATAATTTTGCAATTTTTTAATTCTTTAAATGAGGCAAACTAAGAACAAAAGCGAAAAAAACTTACACAGAAAAATCTAATAATAAATTTTGTGTTTTGTGATAGTTTCTAGTTTTTTTGGGAATTTTTGGGGATTTTTCAGATCTTTTTGTGATTTTCTAAAAATCAAACAGTGGAAAACAAATAAACTGTGAACTAGTAGAAGTATTTTTTGACTTAAAAATAGATAAAATATTCAAAACTCCTGGAAAGGGATTTTATTCAATTCTAGGAAGAATGTCTATAAACAATAACTTAAAATGCAATTTTTTTTGATTTTATATGATTTTTAAAAGTTTTGAGTCTTTTGCAAAATTTTAGGTTTTTATAAGGTATTTTCAAGCAAAATTTATATATGAGCTAAAATAGGATAAAAGTCAACTAAATAATTTTTATGGAATTTTTCAATGGTATTTTGATTTTTTATAGTTTTTTATAAAACAAACAGGGACTTTTTCTTTTGAATTATAATTTTTAATAATACAAAAATAAAATAAAATGATAAACAAAAATTACCAGGCAAATACTAAGTTAGCAAGAGCCAAGGTTAATCTTTGGAGAATTTTTTAAGGCCAAAATGTTATTTATTATGAGTAATAAAAGACAATAATTAAAAATTGTGAAGTAGGGACCTATATGTAATTATTTTGAGTTTCAGGGCCTTCATAATAATAAGCGATTAATCTACAAGGGTCATAAAACAAAATTTCTAGATAAAGCAGGCATCGCACGTGAACAAATGCTCATAGGGGTATAAATGTAATTACCAAAATTTTCATCTCATTCATTAATCAAACAAAAATTCGGGATAAAAGCTACAAATAACCCACAAAAACACGTGTGGATGCATGTGAGTTCAACTCAACTTGACAAAAATGCAAATAAATAAAACAGAAGGTCCGAGCTGCAAATTAACCAAATTAAATTACACTATAACGTCTATTTACATGACTAAAGAGCAAAATCAAAAGGACAAGGGGGTAAAGGAAATATACCCTCGGTCGGATACGTGGCGCAAATGTGGAGCTCCTCAGATGTACAGTCTTGATGGTCGTTATCAAAGGAATCTAACAGCTCTAGAAAGAGAATCTGGCATGTGGTTCAGATCCTTTGCAAAGTTGATCTGATACTGCAAAAAGAGGCGTTTCTGGACGGCTCAGATCAGAACTGGATTGGAGGCTGCTGATCTATGGTTCTAGAGGATGTTGATGAGCGATCGAGCGACACGGGTTAGGGAATCAGATAATGAAAGGGTCGTTGCAACCCAGATCACAAGGCCAAGCTCAATCAAGAAAAAGGAAGAGAACCACACAATCAAATAATCAATCAATCAAAGCACAAAATGTCAGCGGTTTCTGCTATTTATTTTAACTTGGTATAGCAACCTTGGTCGAACACAAGGATCACTAGAAATCCTACGAAGTAGTCGAAATTCAGAAAATAAAATGTATATTTTTATTGGTTCTAATTTTTCAAATTTTTATAATTTTTAATTAAAGAACTCAATCAAAACAATATAGAAAACAAAGCACACAAGGAGCTTTTTGAATTATTATTTAAGGTTAAAATGCTAAAAGATCAAAGTAAAAATATTTTTGGTTTTTTAAAATTCTAAATTGTTTTTTGTAATTTTCTGGGTATTTTCTGATTTTTTTGGAATTTTATAAAAATAAAACAAGGGCTAAAAATCCAAACAGTGCACAACCTGGACAATCTTGCAAATTAAAAATAATTACAGTGCATGTATGTCCTTAGGAGCAATTTTACGATAAACTAGATATAAAGAGCTACAAACAGGACCTGAAATTATATTTTTTTATTTTTTTAGAATTTTTTATGATTTTTAGAAGTTGTTGAGTCTTTTGTGATTTTTAGGGTTTTTATAATGATTTTCAAAACAAAACTGGTACCGGAGGAAAAGCACATAAAAACACACAGTCAGAAATTTTTACAGGAATTTTCCATTTTATATGTATTTTATAAATTAGACAGAACACTTTTTAAGGGTTTTTTATTTTTAGAAAATAATTATGTTACCAAATTAATCCCAAAAATCACAATAAATATGACGTGTTAGCAGGAGCTAATAATAATTGTTTTAGAATTTTTGGATTTAATTTTGTATTAATTTGAGTAACTAAGAGACACACGGATTGTAGGTACCTACTTGTAATTGTAATAAAGTTCAAGGGCCAAATAATAACACGTGTAGAAATCTTAGTGCTCGATTTGCAATATGTCCAGGGAATTCATGCACATTCACAAGAATCCATGCATAAGGGTATAAATGCCAATACTAGAAACCTCCCATTATAATCATAACATTTAAATGTTCAGGATGTAACGTGTAAATAACACAGAAAATCACGCGAGACGACACATGAGTTCACACATAGAGGACTAAAATGCAAATATTGGAAATAACAAGGGTCCCCATGCAAAATATCCAAACTATTTTAAACTATGACAAATATTTAGAGGACTAAATAATAAAGGCAAAACAAGAAGGGCCTAAGTGAAGTTTACCCTTTATTAAGCACGACCAACGGGCGAGGGAGATCCACTTAAGGATGGATGGTCGAGATGCACTAGTACCCCTTCGACGATGGATGGCTGAGACAGGATCCTTAGATGGATCTAACTGCCGAGGGCCTCCCTATGATTAACGGTGGAGATCCGAATTGGTGAAGAAGCCTGATCGAACGGCTGAGCAGGCATCTGGACAAACTGGGAATAACTCGCCTCCGACGAGCTTCGATCGGCGATTGCGCGTTAGTCCAGCATCCTCACGAGCTGCTGGGATGTGGGGAATGATGACGACAGTGGTCTGTAGTGGTTAGTTTGCGCAGAAGAGCCCAGGATCGAGTATAGCATTCTGGGGCAACATGTGCACCTGGAGATGGTCAACCGGCATTTCTTAGCCTCCAGATGAGGCCTGGTCGTGCATCAACCCTACAGGAGAAGGGGTATGCTCGGAATGGGTGCTCTGGCTGGGGTTAAAGCATAAATGGAGTCATGGACAGAGGGTGGAGGTGAACGGGGCAAGTCTTCGACGATGTGAGGGAATCAACCTGCTCGGAGAC
The DNA here is from genome assembly GCA_037367405.1 of Ottelia alismoides. NCBI lineage: Eukaryota > Viridiplantae > Streptophyta > Magnoliopsida > Alismatales > Hydrocharitaceae > Ottelia > Ottelia alismoides. The sequence continues at coordinate 194,615 of JAZKJV010003278.1, read as the reverse complement.
TCCAACCTGGTGGCCGGAGTCAGGTGGGAGGTTGAAGGGCACATGTAGAGGCGGGAGGAGGTCGGAGCGAGGTGGGGTCAGGGCAGAACACGGCAAAACAGGGTAGGAATAGGTAGTCGACGAAGATGTTATGTTTGCCGGATTGTTGATCGAATCAATGGAGAATAGAAGGTACCGGCAGTACCTAGAGATGAAGGAAGACGCATGGGGTTGCAAACTATGATCCACGAGGGTCTTGGCCTCGATAGTCGATGCTTCTAGAGTCTATATTTATTCTACACCTATAAACAACTCATAAAAATAAAATAAAACTTATTTAGTACTCCTAAAATTATGTTGAAAATAAATAAAATACACAATTAGGGTATTTATGTAAACAAAAATAATTTGTACATAATACATATGTATATTATACATGTATATAATTTTATATATTACATATACGCTAATTTCATTTTCATAAAAATAATTAAAAAATCATAGAAAAATTTGTTGAAAAATAATAAACATTTTTTTATTTTATACACTTTTTAATTTAAAATTGTTTACTATTTTTTATCGAATTTGTAGATATTTTGTACAACCGAATTTTCTAATTGGTTCAATCATGTCGTTGACCCCTGGTCAATGCCTCCTCCTTTCCAGGTCAGACCTAGAAAGTGCTCACCATAGCTCCTTCTCAAATTTCTCCTGCCCGATTCTGAGCTCTGTTTGCCTCGAAATTTGGAACCGATAATCCTCGTATATATGACATCCTCGCGGTTCCCTTGGCTGATCAAGATCGCTCTAGGGTTTCGCTCTTTTCTCCAATCTTTCTGGACCCTCGAGCAACCTATAAAATGTCTTCTCCTCCCTCCTAGCACCGCAGCTCGTGCCTCGCCCCTTATTTCCTCCTTAGGTGTCTTCAGTAGAGTGACAACAACATGTGAGCGTCTTTGGATTGAAGTTTGGTGGCGTGTTCCACAGCTTAGCTACGTGGTCGGAGCTCTCCGTCGTGTTCAGCCTCCCTGTTGTCGTAGCACGGTTAAGGCCACGACCCCGACCTTCACCTTCACCTGAAACCCTAGAATACGTTCCAAGCCTCATGTGACCATCTTATTATTCACATTGTGTATGTTCCCTCAATTCATCCATTCCGCTCTGCCACAGTTCATTTGCTCCGACCACTTGGTCGGAACCTCATCTCGCCATCACACCCATATCGATCGACCCCTCTATGAATACCCCATCTTGCACCGTAGCCTGATCATCCTTGGACTCGACCTTGAGGTTGAGATTAAGGCCAAGATCTCCTTCTGTCACCCTCACCAGAGATCGATTCCCATTTACCTTGCTTCTTTCATCTTCAGCTACGATAACCTGGACTGGAGCGTAGCCTCGAGTCCTATCTTTTATTTGCAGGTACCCTCGCACAGTAAGAGCCTCTTATGGATGCTCAGCTGCTCAGGCGAAGCAGCTGCAGGAAGAGCAACCTCTACCAACACACCTGACCGTTGGTTTCTCCATTAGAACCTCCTACCAGACGCGGACCACTCCTACGACTATGTTGGACTCTTCCTATCCTCTATCGGAAGGTTGGATGTCGATCCTTCTTCCGTTGAAGTCCATCCCCGACGAGTTCTTCCAGACCTTCTTTTCGCCGTCAATGAGGAGTGCCATTCCCAGATTTGATCTAGGTCATACGCCCATGCTTAATTCCTAATGATCGATTAGAGCAGGGGGCAGATCTGCACCACACGTCTTCTCCTTTTCAGATCATCCAGATCCGTACAGTAGCAAAGAATCATAGCCGCATGCCCCCGACATTCTTCCTGCTGTCAGATCTTTTTGCAGGGGGCGATCAGAACCGTAAGAGCCCCCATGCACTCCTGACGTGCCTTAGGGTATTTTGCATCTTTTATCTCGCGCTTTTATGATTTATTAATTAGTCCAGTAAATAAAGTTTTAAGTGTAGACATTTTATAGTCAGAACCTCGTAGTTTTACATATTTGCATTTTAGTCCTCCATGTGTGAACTCACAAGCCGTCCTACGTGATTTTATGGTGAAGTTACACAGTCTGCCCTGAACTTCTTCTATGTTATGTTTTGAATGAAATATTACTGATATTTGCACTTATACCCTAGTACGTGGCGTATTATGCATGTGTGTTTATTTCATGAATAGTTTGCATCTTTAGCGCCCAGTTTCTTATCGCTGTTACTTTTTTGCCATTGGACTTTATTAGAATTGTAACGAGGTCCCTATGAACTGTCTGCCTAGTTTTTAATTAAATAATCACCAAATTATTTCTAAAAATTATTATTAGCTCCTACTAATATGTAATATTCATTTTAATTTTTGGGATTAATTTTGTATTGTCTTTTATTTTCTAAAAATCAAAACAAATAAAAAGCTTATTTTGTATTTTAGAAAATACATAAAAATAATAAAAATTGTTTTAAAAATTCCAAAAATAATCATGAGTGCTTGTTTTTGTTTGCTTTACTTCCAATTTCATTTTTTCTTTAAAAATCATAATAAAAACCCTAAAAATCTAAAAACTCTTAAAACTAAAAATCATAAAAAATTCTAAAAAATCAGAAAGATAAAATGTCAGTTTCTGTTGTTAGATCTTTCTACTCACTTTCTCATTAAATTCATAACCAGGACATTAGGATAGTTTATTTATTCTTAATTTGTAATTTTGTCCTGGTTGTGCACTGTTTCCTTGTTTAGCACTTATTTGAATTTTATAAAATCACTAAAAATTAGAAAAACCCAGAAAATAGGCAAAAATACTTTAATATTTGAATAACTCAAAAATATTTTTATTCCCAATTTTTTAGCATTTCTAGCCTTAAATAAAAATTTAAAAAGCTTGATTGTGTGCTTTAGTTTTCTTGGTTGCTTGATTTTCTTCCTTATTTCAAGATATAAAAATTTGCAAAATTAAAAAATTAATAAAAGTATGTATTTCATCGTCTGATTTTGACTACTTCGAAGGTTTCTCGTGCTCCTTGAGTTTGACCCCGATCGCTATACCAGGTTAAAATAAATAGCAGAGATCATTGACATTGTGTTTATGTGTTGATTGTTTGATTTGAGTGGTTTTTATTTTTCTTGTTGAGCTTTGGCCTTGTGATATGGGTCGTAACGACCCTCTGATTATTTGATTACCTAACCCGTGTCGCTCGGCCGCTCATCAGAATGGCATCGTTGTCAGGGAGCACGTCTTAGTAGTCGCTTTTCAACTTTTTGTTTATTTTTATATCTATTCGTTAGAATTGTTTTCTGGTGCTCTTTCTGTTTCAATTTTCGTGCGAGGAATCGCCCGGGGACACTTTGGAGGAGAACCGCACCTGAGAAGGAGAAGGAGAAGAGCAGGAGATAGTTATAGCCTTTAGAGTAGAGTATAGTAGTTAGTTTTATTTTCAACACATTTATTATTATTGTAATAATTTTGGACTCTAGACACTCTTGTTGGACTCTCTTAGACTTATCGGGGTCTGTTTCACCGAGCACTGGTGTGCTCGGGGGACCTCACCGAGTTTTTTTCGTCGGTTTTGATTTAATCGCATTTTTTCTATTTGATTCACGAATAATTTGGTCCCTAGACTTAGGAATTTTCTTGATTGTGACGTAAATAATTTAAGATCCAATCCCTAATAGATTGATGGCCCCTATAGAGTGTTATTGGACCTTATTAATAATTCAAAATAAAAAAGTTAACTTGATTGATTGATGGGTCACGTGCGTTAGAGGTTGTATACAACGCGTGCAGGATCCATTGTGGCAGACACCAATCGACATTCGAGACAGACATCGAACTCTCTTTCTGATAAGTTAACTACCGTTCTTCACGATCTTTAGAAATTTCTCATCTTAAGATCATTTTCTTCATGCATCATTTAGATTAGTTTTGATTCAGTCTTTTAATTTATGCACGGATCACCCTGCATGTAGAGTACTGGCGACATGTACGCATATCTTATTTTGCATGCATCATCGTGTTTGATCGCGGATCGGCTTTTTCGACTTCTCCCCCAATTTTTGGACTTAAAATAAAATCAGGAGATCGAAAAATTCGTTAGGCATTGTTTTTCATTTGAAAAATATCTAAAAAAGTGAAAGTGATAAAATTTGAGACTGCTAATACAAACTTGATCTTAAAAGACACCTCACTTAATAATATTTGTTTTAAGGAGGGCCGCCCCCTCATTTGGTTGGTTTGCTTGAGCGAGAGAGTGACCCACGCACTAGGCTAGAGCCACACCTGAACTTTCGTTCGACTACTGGTGTTGGGGTTAGTCGTTCTCCAGTGAGGATCTCTCCGGTAGCCAGTAAAGCGGACCGCGACCTCCTTAACAGATTGAATTGTTCGAGTAGTCAGTAAACGATCCGCAATTCATACTGGCTGGGAAAGATCTAGCTTTGGGATTGGGCCAGTCTCTTGGGAGCATCGGGTTCCTACCATCCCACTTAATCGCTCTGCATGACTGATCTATCACCTAAAATAAAATTGACAAGACTAACGACCAAACCTTTACGGTCATCAGCTCTTGTGTTGAGTAGGTGAATTCAGGGTTTAACTGCTGATTTTGTTTGGTTTCCAGATCTCATCCGTACTTATTCCCATATCACGATGATGGGTTGGAGATCCCTTAGACTACCTTTGGTAGAACCACTCTCGAGCACTCCACCTCATTCATCTAGGGAGGTTTTGAGGAGCCTAGACCTGCTTTCCGAACTCGAGTTCGATTCCACCGTGTTCCCCCTCGACCTCCCTTCTTCCAGTATTGAGGTGCCCGAGCAGAGACCAGCGCAGCTATTTATCCATTTGACACCACCTAAGTTTGGGTATTTTGATTTTACAGATACTCGCGAGATGGCCAGCAGCGAAGGATGCACTGATGAGCAGCCCCAAGGTTCTACCTATGTTTTTGATTAGGGTGCCATCAACAACACTCTCCTAGCCTCCCTGGAGACGATGCAGAGACATATTTGAGATCAGGGAGCATTTATGGCAGAGGTGCGTAGAGATTAGCTCAAATGCGAGCTGACAGTGGAGAGTCGCACCGAGCAGCCGGTGGAGACATTTGAGCACCTGGAGGAGGAGCAAATAGGCACCCGGAGGATCAGCCAGAGCCAGCCAGACAACCACGACCGATGAGGCAGTTGCACAACCTTGGAGCAACCCTCACCCATTATTGGATCTAGCTCCCTAAGATTCTGGACGACTACAAGCTCGTCCCGCAGACGATTCAGCTCTTGCCCAATTTCCATAGGCTAGCCACCGAGGAGCCACATCTCCATTTACTGGAGTTTGAGATGATCTGCAGCACTGTCCAAGACAGATTCGTGGATGAGGACACCATCAAATGATAGCATTTCCCTTTTCCCTTGTCGACAAAGCAGCCTACTGGCTGAAGCATTTAGCGAGATATGTCACCACTTAGGAGCAACTACGGAACGAGTACTTGAACAAGTACTATCCACTCGGCCGGACTAATGCAACTCGAGCTCTCATCAACAACTTCACCATGATCCCCAACGACCAGTTTCATGAGGCGTGGGATCGATTTTGTGAGCTCATCGATCGGTGTCCACACCATGACATATCCAAGCCCAATCTTGTCCAGAGTTGCTTTTGTGTGCTGACACTGGAGTTGCAGGAGCTTGTCAATGCTTCTTACGGGGGCTCCTACTTCACTAAGGATGAATGCCAGGTCTGGGCCATCTATGAGGAGATGGTCGAGAACTATACAGTGATGTCCCAGACCTCAGTCTACACACAGGGGAAGCCCCTTCCACAGGTCGTGTCCTATCAAAGGATAGCACGGGTTGATGCGAGTCCATCCACTTCATCAGCAGCAACACAGGCAGAGTCGTCGGCAGCTAATATGTGCATCATTGGCAAGAAGATGGACCGCGTAGAGATTATCAAGAAGAAGAAGAAGTACCGGGACATGACGCAGATCGACAAGTTGGCATTGACTCTCACTGACCTGAAGACCCAGATCATGTGTCTCCAGGAGGAACAGATGGCTTCTCATCCCCGTCTCAGGTCACGGGCTGATCCTTGCAGCAGCAACAGCTTTTCTCAGCAATCCGCCCAGTACCGCCAAGTTCACCACATCCAAGCGGAGCCGGTTTAGCCACTGCCGCAGCCATAATCTCAGCCACCGCCATCTTAGGACACTCAAATGGTGGTGTATCAGTAGGATCAACCCCTGGCAGTTCTTCCTCCATTCTCTTATGAGTAGGGGCCATTAAGGGAAGTCAACAGGAATTGGTATGACCGACAATAGTCTGGGATCTGTCGTGATCACCCGGATTCAGGTGGGCTACTAGAGTCACCTTATCCCGGCAGCAGCCTCCAGCTCAGGGTGGACAACCAACTGCATCAGCAGCCCCAGTACTCCCACCAGCCACAATATCACCAGTCAGGTCCTCGTCCCTACCAACAGGGACAGTAGTGGAGGCGGCAGCAGCAGCCTCAGCAGTTCACTCAGCCTCCCCCTCACCAGTACTAAAGCCAGCCTCATTTTAAGCGAGGCAACCCATCCGGTTCTCATGGACTAGCCTATGAGAACCTATCTCTTGATGATCTAGCCTGCCTACTCTCAGACCAGCAGGCATCTTTCAAGCAAGAGATGGATGAGTTCAGGCAGGAGATGAGGGAGATCATAAAGGACAAGGCTGCCATACCCTCTCAGATCAAGCCCAACCCGTATAATCTAAAGAGGAAGTCTGAGCAGGTACTGTTCACAGAGACCACCACTCATAGTGATTCATTCGATGATATTTCTTCATACCTATTTGATGCTACTTTTGTGACACTTAGGAGCAGTAGGATGCCAGCCGGTGGCTCCTCGTCTGAGCGACGACCACATGATGATCCAGGAGCGCCAGATAAGGAGGACAACGATGCTGATGTCGCTGATGATGTTGATGACGGTGGTACTGAAGCCACCAAGGATGATGATCTAGCCGATGGTACTGAGGCCTTCGTTGCTTCAAATGCAGTCGGTGGTACTGACACCACCATTCCATTTGACGTTGAACTAGAGCACGGTGCCGATGCCGCAAAGACCGATGTCGTGGGTGGTGCTGATGCCATCATTTCTATTCCAATTGTGTTTCCTCATGTTTTTGTATCTCAGGACTATTCTAAAAAGACCAAAAAATTTATAAAGGAAAGGTTTCTTCATCTACTTCGAGTCCATATGTGATGCATGATGACACTTGTATGGATTCCATTCCTTCTCAGCAGCAAGAACCTAATCCTAGCCCTCTATTTGAGGAGGGCCCAGCCATCCCCTTCCCTCAAGCACTCCGCTTGGCGAAGGGGAATAAAAAAGAAAATCCAAAAAAGACCCAACAGCTATAGTTCAGCCAGCAAATGATAGACAGATTCCATATCCAGTTGACTCTACAGGAGGCACTTGAGCACATCCCTCTCTTCTAGAAGAACTTGAGAGAAAAGACTACCATCTGTAGGAAGAGAAGGAACCATCATGTATAGATCCATGTGCTTACCCGTGCCACATTCTTTGCATTCAGAATCGTCTACCAGCCAAGAGGCTAGATGCAGGAGCTCCCTATGTCAGATGCCACATTCATGAGCAAACATTCGACCGAACTCTATTAGACAGCGGCTCTTCCATCAACCAGCTTCCGACAGTCTTACATGACCGATTTGACTTTGTCCCTGTTAGACAGAGTAGACAGTCCTTTAGTTTGATGATAGATCTGTCAAGAGGCCGAAGGGGTTATTAAAGGATGTGGTCATCACAACAGGGCCTGAAATTTTCCGTGGACTTTGTTTTGTTGGACATGGAGATTCCTGAATCTGTGATAGATACCCCCATCATTCTAGGATGCCCATTCTTGGCCACAACTAAGGCAGTGTCCGACCATTATAACGGGAAGGTGTACTTTCACATCGAGGGTGAGAGTATACAAATAGAGACGATCAATGAGACAATAGCGTGAGATTCAGCTTGCATAGAGAAGTTTAGTGATGTAGAGCAGACGATAGAGGTAGAGCGAGACGTCCATCAGGAGTGTGATTTTATGATCACAGATGACAAAGCAATTTGGTCTGACCCTGTTTCACGAGCCCTTATCACACCTTCAGATACCACAGAGTTACAACTTCCAGCAGATGAAAGTTTGGAGAGCACACTCTTGACCGAGGATACTTTCTAGGCTGACGACCACGTTCAGGTTAGCGAAGCAGGATATATTTCTTGTGATTCCAATTCAGATCCCTCGGATTCAGACATAGATTGGGATGATTTCGATGATTTACCTTGTTTGATTCCTATAGAGCCAGCAGCTAGGGTGGATATTGAGCCAGCACTGAGTACAGACACACCAGCAGGGCCATCTTCACCAGGGTTTCATGATCAGCGAGAGTTCTCACATTCAGATCTGGTTGCCTTCACACATACATTCCAGAAGCCAGATTTGCCAGATCCCAGTTGCCCAGAATTGAAGCGTTTGCCGCAGTCGCTGAAGTATAGATTCCTAGCGGGTGAGCATGAGATGTATCCAGTCATTATCTCAGTAGATTTGATTGGAGAGCAAGAATCTCATTTGATGGAGGTTCTTTAAAGGAACCGCAAGGCGATAGGATGGAGTGTAGCTGATCTCCAGGGGACAAGTTCGGCCCTATGCTCCCACCATATCTATCTCGAAGAGGACACAAAGCCATTGCATGAGTTCCAGCGATGGCTGAACCTGAATCTTCGAGAAGTTGTAATGAAAGAGATATCAAAATGGTGGAGTGCCGATTTTATCTACCCATCTCCGACTCCAAGTGGGTTAATCCATTGCATGTGGGGCCCAAGAAGACGAGCATCACTATAGTTGTGAGTGAATCTGGAGAGGAGATCGCTACCCAGGTACCCACTTCTTTGAGGGTCTATGTGCACTACAGACGATTGAATTAGGCCACCAAAAAGGATCATTTCTCGATGCCTTTTATTGATTAGATTATTGAGAGGCTAGCTGGGAAGAGTTATTACTGTTTCCTTGATGGGTACTCCAGCTATAATCAGGTGGCCATAACACCCAAAGACCAGGACAAAACAACATTCACCTGTCTGTTTGGGACTTATGCTTTCAGGCGGATGCCCTTTGGTCTATGTAATGCCCCAGCGACATTCCAAAGGTGCATGTTGTCCATCTTCTCGAACATGGTGGGTGATTTCTTGGAGGTCTTCATGGATTTTTTCTCTCGATCTACAGAGACGGATTCGATGCTTGTCTTGACTGTCTAGACCGTGTGCTTCAATGTTGCATAGAGGTCCATCTTGTTCTATCTTGGGAGAAGAGTCACTCCATGGTGACTCAGGGGACGGTGTTTGGTCATATCATCTCCAATAGGGGCATCGAGGTTGATCCTGCCAAGGTGGATATCATCAAGAAACTCAATCCACCGTCCAACATGTGGTAGTTGTGGTTTTTTTCTGGGGCATGTCGGTTTCTACCGATGTTTATTCAGGATTTCAGTAGGATTGTCCGACCGCTTACTGATCTGATGACTAAAGACACCGAGTTCATTGTAGATGATAAGTGTCTTGCGTCTTTTGAGACTCTCAAGAATCTAGTTGTTGAGGCTCCTATCCTTTAGTCGCCTGATTGGTATCTAATTGGCCAATAAAAATCTGATGGTAATTTATGTTCAAAGTAAATGCAAAAACTAAATTATAGAAAAAGAGTTTGTATTTTTTTGAATTTTATAGAATTTTTATTAGGATTTTAATGTTTTTTTTTAATTTTTTTGGTTTTTATAAATCCAAATAACACCAAAATTGCACAGGAGCTAAAAACAACGAAACTAACAATCCCTAATTTTTTTAGAATTTCTAAAGAAGTTTTTATATTTTTCTTTGATTTTTCAATTCAGACAGTAACAAAAATACGTGTTTTTAATTTTTAAAAATATCAAAAAGCCTCTAAAATGTCCCAAAATTTTAGGGAAGTTTTTACATAGTGGCAGGAGCCATGTATCTAAATTTCACCTAATTCTGATTTAATTTGATATTTTATTCAATAAAAACAAGGCACAAAGTTCATAGGGACCTAAATGCAAAGAAACATAGTTCCAGGGGCTTAATCGTAACACGTGCAAAAACTTTAGGGGAAAGGGCGCAAAAAGCCCAGATATTCAACACATGTTTACTAAAACCACGCACAGGGGTATAACTGCAAATATGGAAATTAAAATTTCATTTCATAACACAGCAATAACCACAACCCTAAACATGCAAATTATCCAAAACAGCACGTGACGAAGCACGTGTCTCACACAGGCAGGGACTAAAGTGCAAATAAAATAAACTTGGGGTCCCAGATGCAAATTGTCCAAAATAAAAACAACTAACACAAAATATTTACAGGACTAAGCTATAAATGGAGGAAAAGGAGGTGCCTAAGTGCAATTTACCCCGTTATTAATAATCGACGGTCGGAGACGTGCCACGTGGAGATCTGACGGTGGCTGATGGGGCACGCCTCTTCGTCGATGGACGCTCTAGATGAGCTCCTTATGGCAATCCAACGGCTGCTAGCTCATCGCAGATGGGCGATCGAGATCTGAACTGGGCTAGGGGGCACAATCGGACGGTGGCTGAACCTCCTCCAAGAACAGTTCGCTGGTGAAGTTCGCCGCCTCGATACTCGCGGTGGGGAGGTCCTCAAACGCTACTGGGATGTGGAAACGCTCTGTCATGATGGTCTGCAGCTCGTGGGCACCTCCGATGAGACCGAGAAGCTCCGGGGAGCTCTGGCGACGACGGAGGAGAAAGGCGGTTGTCCTTGAATCGTTCGGCCCTCAGATGGGTCCCTTTGACCTGCAAAATGGCACAGCAAGACTCCTGGGTCAAGGGCAAAGTGTCGCGACTCAGTTAGGGGTGGAATGGTGATCGGAATGGGGGCGGAGCGGGGTCTCTGGTGAGGTGACGACGGAGGAGACTCGGTTCTTGGTTCCGGGGCGAACCTAGTTGATCGGATGGGTGAAGAAGGTGGGTAGGAGTCTCGTGATCATGAATCGATGGTCGGATGGAAAGATAGATGATCGGATCAGTGGGAATCGGCCGGCAAAGGCGGGCGACACAAATGGGCGTAATCTGAAATTAGGCGAAACTAAAGGGTGTCGGGGATACCTGATGGTCGCAGTCGACTGGGCTGAAGCTATGGAAGCTCTTGGGTCTTCACCTCAAGGGTTCATCGGGTCCCGAGGCTCAGGCGCACCTCGCGGCGGCGGACGGCGAAGAGCTCGTTGGATCAGTGGCTGGGGTCTCCTCCTCCTCACTGCGACACTCCTATCCGATAGCTGTCACTCTAGGGAAGAGAGTGGAGGTCCTGGGATGGAAGGGAGGAGCCAAAGATGGCGTGAAATTGCGGCCGGAGGTGAGCTATATACATGTGAAGATCCGGCAAAGAAGGGGTCGGGCGAAGCACGGTGATGCACGGATCCCTAAGGAAGGTGTCGGGCGTGAATCGCGGATGTATCCTGGAAGATCAGAGCCCGGGGTTTAGGTGAGAGGTAGTCGGATCAATGCACGAAAAATAGGAGAAGTCGGGTCGAAGCGCAAGATCCGCGGACGAGTGGTCTAGGGGGGGAGTTGACCGGGGGTCAACATCCCCCGTGGACCAATCAGAAGCCGCCATTGGAAATTATTTTATAAATTCAATTAAAAATAGCAGATGACCTTATTTCGAAAAATTTACAAAATGAAAAATATTTATTTATTTTCAAAGTATTTTTTCGATTTGTATTTATTTTTTTGAAATGTAAATTATGTATTTACATTATATTATTATCATATATAGGTATATACATATATGTACATTAGATTTTTTATTTTTTTATGTTTTTTGCTCAATTATTCCAATTTTATATTTTATTTATCTACAACATAAAATTTGGAATAAAAAAGTATTTTTATTTTATTTTTAGGAGTTATTTACATTAGTTAAATAAATAGGTTTATGTACATATGTACATGGTATATATACAAGGTGGAAAATGGATTTCAATATTTTTATTTTTATTTTTATTTTATTTTTCTGGTTTTTAATTTTATTTATTTACACCATAAAATATGGAATATTTATTTAAACACTAAAAAATACTCCAAAAAATGTTTTTGGTGGATTTCTTAATTCTTTTTTAATTTTTTTGTATTTTTAATAATAAGAAAAAATGAGAAAATGTAAAAACAAGCAACAACAACAATTTATTTAAACACTCAAAAATACATTAAAAATTCAAACAAAATTATTTTTGTATTTTTAAGTGCTTTTGGTAATTTTTTTAGAATTTTTCAAAATTTTTTTAATTTTCTAAAAATCAAGAAAGGTGAAAACATGAACAATATGTACAATCAGATTTGAAAGGCCATTGAAAAATCTATAATTGGCCTATAAAAATCTGATGGTAATTTCTGGCAAAGTAAATGAAAAAACTAAATTACAGAAAAAGAGTTTGTATTTTTTTGAATTTTATAGAAGTTTTTAGAATTTTTATAAGTATTTTAATGTTTTTTTTAATTTTTTGGGTTTTTATAAATCCAAATAACACCTAAATTGCACAGGAGCTAAAAATAATAAAACTAACAATCCCTAATTTTTCTAGAATTTTTAAAGAAGTTTTTATATTTTTCTTTGATTTTTCAATTCAGACAGTAATAAAAATATTTGTTTTTGAATTTTTAAAAATATCAAAAAGCCTCTAAAATGTCCCAAAGTTTTAGGGAAATTTTTACACAGTGGCAGGAGCTATGTATCCAAATTTCACCTAATTTGGATTTAATTTGATATTTTAGTCAATAAAAACAAGGCACATAGTTCATAGGGACCTAAATGCAAAGAAACATAGTTCCAGGGGCTTAATCGTAACACATGCAAAAACTTTAGGGGAAAGGGCGCAAAAAGTCTAGATATTCAGCACATGTTTAATAAAACCATGCACAGGGGTATAACTGTTAATATGGAAATTAAAATTTCATTTCATAACACAGCAATAACCACAGCCCTAAACATGCAAATTGTCCAAAACAGCACGTGACGAAGCACGTATCTCACACAAGCAGGGACTAAAGTGCCAATAAAATAAACTTAGGTCCCAGTTGCAAATTATCCAAAATAAAAACAACTAACTAAAATATTTACAGGACTAAACTATAAATGCAGGAAAAGGAGGGGCCTAAGTGCAATTTACCCCATTATTAATAATTGACGGTCGGAGACGCGCCACGTGGAGATCTGACGATGGCTGATGGGGCACGCCTCTTTGTCGATGGACGCTCTAGATGAGCTCCTAATGGCGATCCAACAGCTGCTAGTTCCTCGCAGATGGGCGATCGAGATCTGAACTGGGCGAGGGGGTACGATCGGACGGTGGCTGAACCTCCTCCAAGAATAGTTCGCCGGCGAAGTTCGCCGGCTCGATTCTCTCGGTGGGGAGGTCCTCAGACGCTGCTGGGATGTGGAAACGCTCCATCACGATGGTCCGCAGCTGGTGGGCACCTCCGATGAGACTGTGAAGCTCCGGGGAGTTCTAGCGACGACGGAGGAGCAAGGCGGCTATGCTCGAATCGTTGGGCCCTCAGATGGGTCCCTTTGACCTGCAAAATGGCACAGCAAGACTCCTGGGTCGAGGGCAAAGTGCCTCGACCCGATTAAGGGTGGAATGGTGATCGGAAAGGGGGCGGAGCGGGGTCTCCGGTGAGGCGACAGCGGAGGAGACTCGGTTCTTGGTTCCTGGGCGAACCAAGTTGATCGGATGGGTGAAGAAGGTGGGTAGGAGTCTCGTGATCGTGAATTGATGGTCGGATGGACAGATAGATGATTGGATCAGTGGGAATCGGCTGGCAAATGCCGGCGGCACAAATGGGGGTAATCTGAAATTAGGCGAAACTAAAGGGTGTCGGGGATACCTGATGGTCGCAGTCGATTGGTCTGAAGCTAAGGAAGCTCCTGGGTCTTCTCCTCAAGGGGTCGTCGGGTCCCGAGGCTCAGGCGCACCTCGCGGTGGCGCACGGCGAAGAGCTCACCGGATTAGTGGCTGGGGTCTCCTCCTCCTCACTGCGACACTCCTATCCGATAGCTGTCACTCTAGGGAAGAGAGTGGAGGTCCTGGGATGGAAGGGCAGAGCAAAAGATGGCGTGAAATTGCGGCCGGAGGTGAGCTATAGACAAGTGAAGATTTAGCAAAGAAGGGGTCGGGCGAAGTACGGTGATGTACGAATCCTAAGGGAAGGTGTCGGGCGTGAATCGCTGATGTATCCTGGAAGATCGGAGCCCAGGGGTGTAGGTGAGAGGTAGTCGGATCAATGCGTGATAAATAGGTGAAGTCGAGTCGAAGCGCAAGATCCACGGACGAGTGGTCCAGGGGGGGAGTTGACCGGGGGTCAACATCTCCCGTGGACCAATCAGAAGCCGCCATTGGAAATTTTTTTAGAAATTCAATTAAAAATAGCAAATAGCCTTACTTCTATTATTTTCAAAGTATTTTTTTGTGATTTTTATTTATTGTTTTGAAATATAAATTATTTATTTACATTATATTATTATTATATATAGGTATATAAATATATATTTTAGATTTTTATTTTTTTAAGTTTATTTTTGCACAACTATTCTAATTTTATATTTTATTTATTTACACCATAAAATTTGGAATAAAAACGTATTTTGATTTTATTTTTATGAGTTATTACATTAGTTAAATAAATAGGTTTCTGTACATAAGTACATGGTATATATACAAGGTGGAAAATGGATTTTATTATTTTTATTTTTATTTTATTTTTATTTTTTTTGGTTTTTATTTTATTTATTTATGCCATAAAATATGGAATATAGAAATATTTTTATTGGATTTTTATTAATTATTTACAAGGAGAAAATAAATAGGTATGTTATTTTACATACATGGTCTATGTACACTGATGACAGATGTTTTTATTTATTTATATGTTTCTTTTGTTTTTCCCATTTTTATTTTAGTTTTATTTTTATAAATATGTACAACATATAAGAAACATTTTTTATTTTTATTTTGAGGAAAATAAATTTATTTATATACAGAGGTATATATACAAATGGGATTGACCCTATCTCCCTCTACTTGGTTTCTTTTGCGGTCAGGCCTATGCTGAGCCCTTCCTTGGGATTTGGTCGCTCAATATTTATTCTAAATATTTCCCTCTTTTTCTTTTATTTCTTTATTCTTTTATTTATGCGCAAAAACATGCTAATTATTAATATTTACACAATGCATGCATGATGGTAATTTATTATTTTTACACATATCTACATGGTGTTTTGCACAGGTTTTTAGCTAAAATAAAAGAATAAAGAGTGATGAATGGGTATTCATCACGCCCCTATACTTAACTTTGCTAGTCCCTTAGCAAATACTTATTTGAAAAAGAAGTGAAAAAGAAAAAGAGAGAGGAAATGCATGGATCAATGCTTATTATTAAACTTGCCTTCATTAAATTGAAAGATGGAGCTCGATCAGATCTTTGGATTATTAATGTGTCGGAACCATATTTGGACTCAGGTTTAAAACTCAACAGCCTCTAAGATCCACTAATCTATAGTCAAGACTCCTCAATAATCCAGATCAGAACAAGTCTACATACACAAACCCTGAAGACCATGAATCTTTCCTTGTACAGTGTAGGTGAGGTATAGCTCTCCACCTTAGAAGTAGCAAAATAACAACCCTCCCCAACAAGGTAACTCTATGACCCTAGTCTGGCCACTCTTTCCTCGAGGAGCGGGGTATTCCCTTCTAAGTTCAAGTTCAACCGGCTCAAGAAGAGGGGGAAGAGGAGAATGGACCATGGCCAGTGTAGCCATGTATCCCTGGGAGCTCAACTAGTGTAGCTAAGTCTCCCTGCTGCAAGCTACCTAAGATGGAACATGAGTCTCAAGCTTTTCTTGTTGCACTATATACACTCCGGTGGGATTATCATTTTCTATCAGACCCACCACTTTTTTGGAGTTATTTTCTTTTTGTATTTTTTTGATGTGCATCTGTACAACATATTTACAAGGTGCATCATATATACATAAGGAGTTTTTCCTCTTGAGCCAGTAGACTATCCCTCTTTTGAAGCATTACTGCAACCCACAACTCCTGTCGTTAGACCTCATGGCAACCAGACCAAGTTGAAACGCACTTCCTTCACTATAAGAATAAAAGAGGTTCCGCCTAGAAGTACTACCCTTATATGCTACCCCAAGTCAAGGAAGACTGCCTCCTCACCACCTCATCCGTAGAGAGCTCGGTGTAAAATGCGGGTCCAAGTCAAGCCATTGTCTATATGAGTCATGTGTGTGTTGTTAAGTGCTCTACTTAGGCTCATTGAGATGACATATGATCGTAGCCTAGTGGACTCAAAGAATTAAGTCACCATGGACCTGAAAAGTCTCAACCCTAAGCCCTATAAGGTTCCTCTTATAATTAGGTGGATTAAGATCATAATCATGCTCCATTTTCAATTTTAATTCTAGGCTAGTTTAAATGTCAACTATGATCCAGGAAAAACTGTACAAGTATTTGCAAAGATGCTATTTACAAAATATTTACACATGCGCAAAATTTTTAAAAAATGTTTTGAAACCATGGATGTATGCATGAATGCAAGTTTTGCAAAATATGTACACAAATTTACACAAGGTTTTTGCAAACTTTTGATTTTCAAAACATTTTACAAAAAATTTGTATTATATACATAATTTTGATATGAAAATATTTATGATCTATTTACATAAAAAGTTTTTACAAACATTTTTACAAAAATAATTTGTACAACTAGCTATGTATGTGCAATAAAAGAATTTTTATTTACAAGGAAAAATTTTAATTTTTATGTATTTTTGGGTTTTTAGCCATTTTTATTTATTAACACACTCACACAAAGTACGAGTTATGGCTAAAGTATATATGAAATATATACACACCCCCTATACTTAGCTCGAACGATGTTCTCAGAGTCAAGAGCGATGAAGAAGACATAACTCGTGCTTAGTATAGGGAAGTGAAAAGGAAGGCTATATACAAAGACGAATGAAAGAATAGAAATGCAAGAGTATCTCGGGGTTTCCCCCTATACTTAGGACCAAATAATCCTAAGTATAGTAGGTTGTACACAAAGGGAAATCCGAGTGAGAATGTACAGGGTCTACCTCCCCTATACTTAGGGTGAAATATCCCTAAGTATAGGCAACCAAACAGAGGTAGAAAAACACGAAGAAAACAAGTATATGCAGGATAGAAGGGCATCACTCTGCCTATACTTAAGGTGAAGAATCCTTAATTATAGGCAACGACAGAAGTGATGAAACGGAACGAAAGGGACAACTCGGTGTTTCCACCCCCCTATACTTAGAATGAGGTATATCCTAAGTATAGCAAAGATAATCTTAAGCGAGACCTGGGGTAAAAACAAACACGGAAGAGAGAAAGATCAAATCACGAGAAAACACGTATGTACAAAAGTGTACAATGTTGAGGTACCTCTCAACAAGAGCTAGGTTTTACGCCCGTAGCTGGGCGCAAAGGCTAGGATAACGTTGTGTCAAGGTTCAGGACGGCATCTGCAAGGCGAATGTCGTACTGTCATCGTAGTCTCGGTATGAGAACAACGACGAAATCAACAGTGTAAAGAATGACACCCAGGTATACAATCAGGCGGGTGTCTGCTACCGGCCAAGGATATGGGCAGATGTGATCGGGATTCAGTAGCACAAAAGAAATCAACGGCTCAAGATCAGACTGGAGTGGAAATGTAGAGCCGAAGAAATCAAACGTGGAGAAGGATGGATCAGTCATGGAATCCTCCATGTCGATCAGTGTCTTAAAGAGGTACGGAAAGTGAAGATATGGAGAATCTCTAAGAAAACCGATATCCGATGCATATGATGGAGACAACTCAGACAGAACATCGAATATCTCAAGGATCGGCTCATCCTCGCGAGGGTCGTTGAGGTGAGATGACTCAGAATCAAAAGGATCGGAAGACTCGGTTTCGTGATCCGCCAGATTGGATACACTATCAGAAGGTGAAACCAAGTACTCATCGTGTGTGGTATTCTCCTGCAGATAACCCTCAGGGAGAAATGCGAGATCATCAGTGAGAAATAGAGGATCACGATCTAGAAGGGCATCTGCTCTGCTGTCAAGTATCCACTCTGTGCACCAAGCTGTATCGTCATCTGAAGTCTGGGTCTCGGCAATATGGAAGCAGGAGAAGGTATTGGTCAACACTGTGGAGGCTGGAAGTGTGTCTGCGGTTGATCCTCGCTCTGCGGCAATGCTGGCTGCCATCTGGTCCTTAGTAAGTGTATCTGTCTCAACAAAATGGAGGACAATAGGCTCGAATATGGGACTATTTATGTCTGGTCTCTCATAGTGGTATCCCATATCGAGCTGTGGCTGCTGGGCTGAGTTATGGTGTCTATCTAACTACGAGGATTTTCTCTGCAGAAAAGAAGCTGAATCATCCTAGACTGGAATCTGTAGTGGCTGGATTGATGGCTGTAGTAGCGGGGGCTCCTCCATCTCTTGGAGTATCAGAAGATCTGATATCCAAGAATCGTCAACTGAGAACTCTGGGGCTGACTCGAACTCTAGCTAGAAGACAAACGGGAACTCGAGTAGACTCTGGGTCAGAATCTCCACTGTAGCAGTCATCTCCTCTGTTGTCTGTGGTGCTGCATCATCCAAGTCCTCGGGCTGGTCTGTAGAAACTGTATCCTCGTGTCGTACGACACAACCCACTGGTACTGAAACATCCTCATGTGTTGTTCCAACCACGGCATCTCGTGAAGATGGTCTCTATGAAAGTAACCTCGAGATGGTATCTAGTAAGTCAATGTCAGAACTGCGGCATGAACCACCACATGAGGTGATCACCCGTGCTAACTGTTCTGCGGTCATCCCCCGCATGGAGATCTCAACAAGATCAGTCAGTGAAAGTCTGTACTCGGTAAATCTCCTCAAGTGGTCAAGGAACCTCGGCCATGCCTCGTGCAATGGCTCCTGGCGGTCTACAGAAAACTCAGTGATCAAGGACCGCATCAACTCTGCTCTATGCTGGGGAAAGTATCTCTGTAGAAACTCTTGGCGTAAGTCTCCCCACGTAGCGAATCTCGTTCCCAATCGTCGGTGCCATCTCATGGCTCTGTCTTGAAGTGTGAACGGGAAGGTTTTTAGCATCATCTCCTCTGTAGTGATATCTGAATAGATATGTGTCCTGCAAAACTCCTCGAACTCAGGCAGGTGATAGGGCTCCTCGTGCACATCTCCTAAAAATGTCGGAAGTCTCTGAATAAGTTCCAAATCCAGAATGAATGGACCTAGTGTAGAAGCTGACTGAGCTCCTTGTCCTATCTGCTCATCCATCAATCTGGCATAGGAGGCATCTGATACTCACATCTGCTCTCTCTGATCATGCATGGAGTGCAATATCAACTCAGCAATGGCATCGTCTGGGCCTCGCATCTGCTCAATCTGAAATCCGCGGACGTCTAGTGCAGCATGCCCAGAGGAATGAAAGGGATGGAAGGGATGGAGCAGGAGGTTGGTTGGCGATCCGACCTCCCTCGAAGGTGGACTGGACTGATGGTCAGAAGATGGAGAAGCTGCAAAAGTCGGCGAGAAGTGAGGAGGATCCATTTCCAAGGATACAGAAGAGGAGGAAAAGACTAAAAGGAGGGTGGGTGGGAGAAAGATAGAAGAGAAGATAGATTGGGAGAAGACAGAAGGGATCTGGAAACACACAAGATGAGAAAGAAAACCCCCGATTCACCTACGCACGCTTAGCTGAAGACCGTAAGGGATCGGTCAATTATCTTGTCAATTTTATTTAGGTGATCAAGTCAGTTTTTCAGAGCGATTATGTGAGCTGATAGGAATCCAATATTCTCAACCGACTGTCCCGAATAAAAGGCCGGTAGTTAGTCAGGAAATCGGATATGGCTCTAGCCTAGGATGCGGGTCACTCTCTCGCTCATTCGAACCAAGCAAGGAGGGGGTTACTCTCCCCAAGACAGATTTTTAAATGAGATATTTTTTAGGTCAAGTGTGATTAGTAGTCCCAATTATATTGTTTTCCTTTTTATGTCTTTTTCAAAAATCGTCTAACGAATTTTCCGATTTCCTTTTATTCCTAAGTCCAGGAAATTAGGGGGGAGGAAAGCGGAAAAGCCGATGTGCGTCAAAATCAATGAAGCATGCACGAGATAGAAGGCGTACCTGACTCCAGCAATCTACATGCAATTATGATCCATGCATAAATATAAACTAACTATATGGATGCAATGCGAGAACCGTCCTAAGCAAAAATTTCTATTATCGTGAAGCATTGATTTTATTTGCCTAGATCCAAACACAATCTATAGGAACAGATATTCTTGTTAGGGATGTGGACCTAAGGCTACCTGGCTCAACGGAAATAAAAACCTAAGTCTAACGGCTCAAGCACAGAAATCCACGTGAAATCAAAGAAAAGAAAAGCGGTCAAAACAAAACAGTGGTGGGGTCCCCCGAGCACACTGGTGCTCGGTGAAACAGGCCCTGCAATCCACAAAAGTCCAAGTGTCTGGTACCTGTATTATTACAATAAACAAATGGTCTAAAAACTACTATTCTAAGCTAATCTATCACTCGCGCGCCTCTGCTCGCCTCCTTGCGCTCTCTTGCGGCTCCGTGCAGAAGGGAGCCACCTTCGAATCCCGCGGTTGCATCGGCTCTTCGAGAAGAACCGCCTCGGTCCTCAGGCCCCTCGCAAGAAAACAACAGAGTTGTCAAGCACAAATTATTATAAAAATAAGCAAGATAAAATAAAATAAAATGACACTATATGCAAAGATGAAAATAAAGACAAAATCAAAACAAACAAAAAAAATAAAATAAAATAAAAGAAAAGAAAAAGAAAATAAAAGAAAATGAAAAGGCCACGAAATGTCGCGAAAGAAAACAAAAAGCCGCGAAGAAAACTGCGAATGAAAAACAAAATAAAAAACAACTACTAAGTCGTGATCCCCGGCAACGGCGCCATTCTTATGAGCCTGATGATTAACCTCCTAAAATCCGGGTAAGGTAGAGAACACTCTCGGGTCGTTGCGACCCGGATCTCAGAGAATCGGACTCAATAAGAAAAAGATAGAACCACCAAATCAAAAATAAAATCAATAAAAACAAGAAGCGGTCCTCGCTAATTTTATTTACCTCGTATAGCGACCAGGGTCGGACTCAGGGAGCACGAGTTGGCCTTGCAGCCTACGAAGTAGTCAAAATAAAGAATAAAATAAAATAAACAAAAAATATTTTTGGTGGATTTTTTAATTCTTTTTTTGGTTATTATTTTATTTAATTACACCATAAAATATGGAATATAGAAATATTTTTATTGGATTTTTATTAATTATTTACAAGGAGAAAATAAATAGGTATGTTATTTTATATACATGGTCTATGTACACTGATGAGAGAGGTTTTTATTTATTTATATGTTTCTTTTGTTTTTCCCATTTTTATTTTAGTTATATTTTTATAAATATGTACAACATATAAGAAATACTTTTTATTTTAATTTTCAAGAAAATAAATATATTTATATACATAGGTATATATACAAATGTGATTGACCCTATCTCCCTCTACTTGGTTTCTTTTGCGGTCAGGCCCATGCTGAGCCGTCCCTTGGGATTAGGTCGCTCAATATTTATTCTAAATATTTCCCTCTTTTTCTTTTATTTCTTTATTCTTTTATTTATGCGCAAAAACATGCTAATTATTAATATTTACACAATGCATGCATGATGGAAACTTATTATTTTTACACATATCTACATGGTGTTTTGCACATATTTTTAGCTAAAATAAAAGAATAAAGAGTGATGAATGGGTATTCGTCACCCCTCTATACTTAACTTTGCTAGTCCCTTAGCAAACACTTATTTGAAAAAGAAGTGAAAAAGAAAGGAAAAAGAAAAAGAGAGAGGAAATGCAAGGATCAATGCTGATTATTAAACTTGCCTTCATTAAATTGAAATATGGAGCTCGATCAGATCTTTGGATTATTAATGTGTCGGAACCTTATTTGGACTCAGGTTTAAAACTCAACAGCCTCTAAGATCCACTAATCTATAGTCAAGACTCCTCAATAATCCAGACTAGAACAAGTCTACATACACAAACCTTGAAGACCATGAATCTTTCCTTGTACAGTGTAGGAGAGGTATAGCTCTCCACCTCAGAAGTAGCAAAATGACAACCCTCCACAACAAGGTAACTCTATGACCCTAGTCTGGCCACTCTTTCCTCGAGGAGTGGGGTATTCCCTTCTAAGTTCAAGTTCAACCGGCTCAAGAAGAGGGGGAAGAGGAGAATGGACCATGTCCAGTGTAGCCATGTATCCCTGGGAGCTCAACCAGTGTAGCTAAGTCTCCCTGCTGCAAGCTACCTAAGATGGAACATGAGTCTCAAGCTTTGCTTGTTGCACTATATACACTCCGGTGGGATTATCATTTTCTATCAGACCCACCACTTTTTTGAGTTATTTTCTTTTTGCATTTTTTTGATGTGCATCTGTACAACATATTTACAAGGTGCAGCATATATACATAAGGAGTTTTTCCTCTTGAGCCAGTAGACTATCCCTCTTTTGAAGCATTATTGCTACCCACAACTCCTGTCATTAGACCTCATGGCAACCAGACCAAGTTGAGATACACTTCCTTCACTATAAGAAGAAGAGAGGTTCCGCCTAGAAGTACTACCCTCATATGCTACCCCAAGTCAAGGAAGACTGCCTCCTCACCACCTCATCCGTAGAGAGCTCAGTGTAAAGTGCGGGTCCAAGTCAAGCCATTGTATATATGAGTCATGTTTGTGTTGTTAAGTGCTCTACTTAGGCTCATTGAGATGACATATGATCATAGCCTAGTGGACTCAAAGAATTAAGTCACCATGGACCTGAAAAGTCTCAATCCTAAGCCCTATAAGGTTACTCTTCTAATTAGGTGGATTAAGATCTTAATTAAGCTCCATTTTCCAATTTAATTCCAGGCTAGTTTAAATGTCAACTATGATCCAGGAAAAACTGTACAAGTATTTGCAAAGATGCTATTTACAAAATATTTACACATGTGCAAAATTTCTAAAAAATGTTTTGAAACCATGGATGTATGCATGAATGCAAGTTTTGCAAAATATGTATACAAATTTACACAAGGTTTTTGCAAACTTTTGATTTTCAAAACATTTTACAAAAAAATTGTACTATATACATAATTCTGATATGAAAATATTTACAAGCTATTTACACAAAAAGTTTTTACAAATATTTTTACAAAAATAATTTGTACAACTAGCTATGTATGTGCAATAAAAGAATTTTTATTTACAAGGAAAAATTTTAATTTTTATGGATTTTTGGGTTTTTAGCCATTTCTATTTATTAACACACTCACACAAAGTACGAGTTATGGCTAAAGTATATATGAAATATATACACTCCCCCTATACTTAGCTCGAACGATGTTCTCAGAGTCAAGAGCGATGAAGAAGACATAACTCGTGCTTAGTATAGGGAAGTGAAAAGGAAGGCTATATTTAAAGACGAATGAAAGAATAGAAATGCAAGAGTATCTCGGGGTTTCCCCCTATACTTAGGACCAAATAATCCTAAGTATAGTAGGTTGTACACAAAGGGAAATCCGAGTGAGAATGTACAGGGTCTACCTCCCCTATACTTAGGGTGAAATATCCCTAAGTATAGGAAACCAAACAGAGGTAGAAAAACACGAAGAAAACAAGTATATGCAGGATAGAAGGGCATCACTCCCCCTATACTTAAGGTGAAGAATCCTTAAGTATAGGCAACGACAGAAGTGATGAAACGAAATGAAAGGAACAACTCGGTGTTTCCACCCCCCTATACTTAGGATGAGGTATATCATAAGTATAGCAAAGATAATCCTAAGCGAGACCTGGGGTGAAAACAAACACGGAAGAGAGAAAGATCAAATCACGACAAAACACGTATATACAAAAGGGTACAATGTTGAGGTGCCTTTCAACAAGCGCTAGGTTTTACGCCCCTAGCTGGGCGCAAAGGCTAGGATAACATTGTGTCAAGGTTCAAGACGTCATCTCTAAGGCGAATGTCGTACTATCGTCGTAGTCTCAGTATGAGAACAACGACGAAATCAACAGTGTAAAGAATGACACCCAGGTATACAATCAGGCGGGTGTCTGCTACCGACCAAGGATATGGGCAGATGTGATCGGGATTCGATAGAACAAAAGAAATCAACGGCTCAAGATCAGACTGGAGTGGAAATGTAGAGCTGAAGAAATCAAACGTTGAGAAGGATGGATCAGTCATGGAATCCTCCACGTCGATCAATGTCTCAAAGAGGTACGGAAAGTGAAGATCAGGAGACTCTCTAAGAAAATCGATATCCGATGCATATGATGGAGACAACTTAGACAGATCATCGAATATCTCAAGGATCGGCTCATCCTCGCGAGGGTCGTCGAGGTGAGATGACTCAGAATCAGAAGGATTGGAAGACTCGGTTTCGTGATCCGCCAAATCGGATACACTATCAGAAGGTGAAACCGAGTAATAATCGTTTGTGGCATTCTCCCGCAGATAACCCTCGGGGAGAAATGCGAGATCATCTGTGAGAAATAGAGGATCAGGATCTAGAAGGGCATCTGCTATGCTGTCAAGTATCCACTCTGTGCACCCGGCTGTATCATCATCTGAAGTCTGGTTCTCGGCAATCTGGAAGCAGGAGAAGGTATTGGTCAACACTATGGAGGCTGGAAGTGTGTCTGCGGTAGATCCTCGCTCTGCGGCAATGCTGGCTGCCATCTGGTCCTTAGCAAGTGTATCTGTCTCAACAAAATGGAGGACAATAGGCTCGAATATGGGACTATCTATGTCTGGTCTCTCAGAGTGGTATCCCATATCTAGTTGTGGCTGCTAGGCTGAGTCATGGTGTCTATCTAACTCCGAGAAGTGTCTCTGCAGAAAAGAAGCTGAATCATCCTAGACTAGATTCTTTAATGGTTGGATCGATGGCTGTAGTAGAGGGGGTTCTCCATCTCCTGGAGTATCAGAAGATCTGATATCCAAGAATCGTCAACTGAGAACTCTGGGGCTGACTCGAACTCTAGCTGGAAGACCAATGGGAACTCGAGTAGACTCTGGGTCAGAATCTCCACTGTCGCAGTCATCTCCTCTGTTGTCTGTGGTGCTGCATCATCCAAGTCCTCGGGCTGGTCTGTAGAAACTGTATCCTCGTGTCGTAGGACACACCCCACTGGTACTGCAACATCCTCATGTGTTGTTCCGACCACGACATCTCGTGAAGATGGTCTCTGTGAAAGAAACCTCAAGATGGTATCTAGTAAGTCAATGTCGGAACTGCAGCGTGAACCGCCACATGAGGTGATCACCAGTGCTAACTGCTCTGCGGTCATTCCCCGCACGGAGATCTCAATAAGATCAGTCAGTGAAAGTATGTGCTCGGGAAATCTCCTCAAGAGGTCAAGGAACCTCGGCCATGCCTCGTGCAATGGATCCTGAGGATCTACTGAAAAATCGGTGATCAAGGACCGCATCAACTCTGCTCTATGCTGGGGAAATTATCTCTGTAGAAACTCTTGGCGTAAGTCTCCCCACGTAGCGAATCTCCTTCCCAATCGTCGGTGCCATCTCATGGCTTTGTCCTGAAGTGTGAACGGGAAGGTTTTCAGCATCATCTTCTCTGCAGTGATATCTGAATAGATCTGTGTCCTGCAAAACTCCTCGAACTCGGACAGGTGAAGATAGGGCTCCTCGTGCACCTCTCCTGAAAATGTCGGCAGTCTCTAAATAAGTTCCAAATCTAGAATGAATGGACCTAGTGTAGAAGCTGACTGAGCTCCATGTCCTATCTGCTCATCAATCAATCTGGAATAGGAGGCATCTGCTGATCACGCATGGAGTGCAATCTCAACTCAGCAATGGCATCGTCCGGGCCTCGCATATGCTCAATCTGAACTCCACGGACGTCTAGCGCAGCATGCCCAGAGGAATGAAAGGGATGGAAGGGATGGAGCGGGAGGTTGGTCGGGGATCTGACCTCCCTCGAAGGTGGACTGGACTGATGGTCAGAAGATGGAGAAGCCGCAAAAGTCGGCGATAAGTGAGGGGGATCCATCATCCAGGGATACAGAAGAGGAAGAAAAGACAAAATGGAAGGTGGGTGGGAGAAAGATAGAAGAGAAGATAGATTGGGAGAAGACAGAAGGGATCTGGAAACACACAAGATGAGAAAGCAAACCCCCGATTCACCTATGCACGCTTAGCTGAAGACCGTAAGGGATTGATCAATTATCTTGTCAATTTTATTTAGGTGATCAAGTCAGTTTTTTAGAGTGATTATGTGAGCTGATAGGAATCCAATATTCTCCACCGATTGTCTCGAATAAAAGGCCGGTAGTTAGTCAAGAAATCGGATATGGCTCTAGCCTAGGAAGCGGGTCACTCTCTCGCTCATCCGAACCAAACAAGGAGGGGGTTACTCTCCCCAAGACAGATTTTTAAATGAGGTGTCTTTTAGGTCAAGTGTGATTAGCAGTCCCGATTTTATTGTTTTTCTTTTTTATGTATTTTTCAAAAATCGTCTAACAAATTTTCCGATTTCCTTTTATTCCTAAGTCTAGTTTATCAGGGGGAGGAAAGCAGAAAAGCCGATGCGCGTCAAAATCAATGATGCATGCACGAGATAGAAGGCATACCTGACTCCAGCAATCTACATGAAATTATGATCTGCGCATAAATATAAACTAACTATATGGATGCAATGCGAGAACCATCCTAAGCAGAAATTTCTATTATCGTAAAGCAATGATTTTATTTGCTTAGATCCAAACGCAATCTATAGGAACAGATATTCTTGTTAGGGCTGTGGACTTAAGGCTACCTGGCTCAACAAAAATAAAAACCTAAGTCTAAGGGCTCAAGCAAAGAAATCCACGTGAAATCAAAGAAAAGAAAAGTGGTAAAAACAAGACAGCGGTGGGGTCCCCGAGCACACCGGTGCTCGGCGAAACAGACCCCGCAGTCCACAAAAGTCCAAGTGGCTGGTACTTGTATTATTACAATAAACAAATGGTCTAAAAACTACTATTCTAAGCTAATCTATCACTCCCGTGCCTCTGCTCGCCTCCTTACGCTCTCTTGCGGTTCCGTGTAGAAGGGAGCCGCCTCCAAATCTTGCGGTTGCGTCGGCTCTTCGAGAGGAACCGCCTCGGTCCTCGGGCCCCTCACAAGAAAACAATAGAGGTGTCAAGCACAAATTATTATAAATATAAGCAAGATAAAATAAAATAAAATGGCACTATATGCAAAGATGAAAATAAAGATAAAATCAAAACAAACAAAAACAAAACAAAACAAAATAAAATAAAATAAAAAGAAAAAAATGAAAAAGCCACGAAAAGCCGCGCAAGAAAATAAAAAGCTGCGAAGAAAACCGCGAACGAAAAACAAAATAAAAATGACTACTAAGCTGTGCTCCCCGGTAACGGCGCCATTCTTATGAGCCCGAGGATTAACCTCCTAAAATCCGGGTAAGGTAGAGAACACTCTCGGGTCGTTGCGACCCAGATCTCGGAGAATCGGACTCAACAAGAAAAAGATAGAACCACCAAATCAAAAATAAAATCAATAGAAACATGAAGCGGTCCTCGCTAATTTTATTAACCTGGTATAGCGACAAGGGTCGGACTCAGGGAGCACGAGTTGGCCTTACAGCCTACGAAGTAGTCAAAATAAAGAATAAAATAAACAAAAAATATTTTTGGTGGGTTTTTTAATTCTTTTTTTTCTGGTTTTTATTTTATTTATTTATATCGTAAAATATGGAATATATAAATATTTTTATTGGATTTTTATTAATTATTTACAAGGAGATAATAAATAGGTATGTTATTTTATATACATGGACTATGTACACTGATGAGAGAGTTTTTTATTTATTTATATGTTTCTTTTGTTTTTCCTATTTTTATTTTAATTTTGTTTTTATAAATATGTACAACATATAAGAAACACTTTTTATTTTTATTTTGAGGAAAATAAATTTATTTATATACATAGGTATATATACAAATTTGATTGACCCTATCTCCCTCTACTTGGTTTCTTTTGCAGTCAAGCCCATGCTGAGCCCTCCCTTGGGATTAGGTCGCTCAATATTCATTCTAAATATTTCCCTCTTTTTCTTTTATTTCTTTATTCTTTTATTTATGCGTAAAAACATGCTAATTTTTAATATTTACACAATGCATGCATGATGGTAATTTATTATTTTTACACATATCTACATGGTGTTTTGCACAGGTTTTTAGCTAAAATAAAAGAATAAAGAGTGATGAATGGGTATTCATCAGTCTCTACCATTCGAGATCATGACGGATGCATCTGATTTTGTTGTAGGGGCCCTGCTAGGACAGAGGAGGGACGGATTACCATTTTCCATTCTCTATGTTAGCAGTACATTGGATGTTGCTCAACGGAACTACACAGTTACAGAGAAAGAGATGCTAGTCGTAGTGTTTCCCTTGGATAAGTTCCGATCGTATATTTTGGATCCAGAGTGACTATCTACACCGATCATACCGCCATCAGGTTCCTCATGGCAAAGAAGGATGCCAAAGAAGATTGACTAGATGGATCCTTCTACTCTAGGAGTTTGATATTGAGATTAAGGATAAGCCGGGAGTCAAGAATGTGGTGGCGGATCATCTCTCTTGATTGGATCATCTTGAGGAATCTGAGCATATTGATCCTATTACTGAGACCTTCCCATATAAGGCGATCCTTGCTATCACCTCTCTTCCATGGTACGTCAACATTGCGAACTATCGTGTTGCCAAGAAAGTTCGACAAGGTTGGCCCACATAGCGACTTGAGAATCTCCTTGCGAAGGCCAAGTCGTACCATTGGGAGGATCCCATCCTTTATCATGAAGGAGGGGATAATGTCTGGCGTCAGTGCATTCCTCGGGAGGAGCACCATAGTGTCCTCACTTACTACCACAAGCATGAGGCAGGAGGACATCATTTTGGAAGGAGAACAACACAGAAAGTGCTCCAATCCAGCCTATGGTGGCATACCCTCTTCAAGGATTCTGAAGAATTCGTGAAGAGGTGTACTGATTGTCAGGGTATGGGCACTTGTGGACAACATGACATGATGTTGATGCAACCCATTCACTTTGGTGAGGTCTTTGACGCATGGGGCGTCGATTTCATGGGTCCATTCCCTAAGAGTCAGGGATTCGAGTACATTCTATTGGTTGTTGACTATGTGAGTCGTTGGGTTGAGGTCATTCCCGCCCGAACCGTAGATGCTAAGATTGTTTGCCAATTTTTTAGGATAAATATCATTTCACGGTTTGGGGTGCCTAGAGTTTTGATATCTGACGGGGGGTCTCAATTTATCAATGACAAGGCAAAGGCCCTTTCTAATGAGCATAGAGCATCGAGTTGCCACTCCATATCATCCTCAGACCAATGGTCTTGTTGAAGTATTGAACAAGGAGATCAAGATGATACTACAGAAGGTAGTCAGCCCAGACCGAAAGGATTGGTCACAGCTTTTGGACTCGGTCTTGTGGGCATATCAGACTTCCTTCAAGACACTTTGGGTACGTCTCCCTTTCGTCTTGTTTTTGGCAAGCCATGCCATTTCCCTGTGGAGATAAAGCATAAGTCACTATGGAATGTCACTGAGATATTATTGAATCCAGAGAGTATAGGAGATCAGAGAAAGACTGAATTGGAGGCCCTGGAGGAGCTTGGAGATACAGGCTTTTCGAGTAGCCTACAATATAAGGAACAAGTGAACATATGGCATGATTCTCATACCATCCATAAAAAGTTTGAGCCGAACCAGAGAGTACGGTTATTCGATGCCAGTCTGAGATTTTTTCCAGGGAAATTACAGAGTAAGTAGAAGGGACCATAGTTGGTTCGAAAGGTGCATGACAATGGTAGTATTGATATATCTGAGATGTCATTTGAGTCCACGTTTCGAGTTAATGGTCAGCATCTAAAGCCATATCTAGATCATGATCCGATGATCGTTGACGTCGCCCCTATTCATTTTGCATGAGATGTGCTCTTTGACTCACATCATTTGCATCTCATGCATGATTATCATTGTCTTCTGCCCTTGTATATATCCAGTTGTCCATATCGCACATTCCTTTATCTACCATCCCATTTTGCATCTTATGATCATGCTATACTTCGAGTGTACTTTACACTAAGTATAGAGGGGGTGTCAGACTTTTGATTATTCTTTTGATCAGTTGTCCATATCGCACATTCCTTTATCTAACACTCCATTTTGCATCTTATGATTATGCTATACTTAGGGTGTAAGTAGAGGGGAGGTAGACCTTGTACATTC
This sequence comes from Ottelia alismoides, assembly GCA_037367405.1. NCBI lineage: Eukaryota > Viridiplantae > Streptophyta > Magnoliopsida > Alismatales > Hydrocharitaceae > Ottelia > Ottelia alismoides. Next base: position 164,119 of record JAZKJV010003278.1, on the reverse strand, counting down.
TAACCCTCGATTTTCCTCTTGTGTACAGTTTTCTAAACTTTGGTTTACTTGATCCTAAGTATAGGGGGATCACCGACTTCTATTGATTTTATTCTTTCATTCATCATTATAGTATAGCCTTTCTTTTCACTTCCTTATACGAAGCACGAGTTATGTCTTCTTCATCGCTCTTGGATCACTCTGAGGACATTGTTCGAGCTAAGTATAGGGGGTGTTGTATAGCCATAACTCATACTTTGTGTGAGTGTATTAATAAATAAAAAGGCTAAAAACCACAAAGCTAAAAATCACAAAAAACTTAAAAATTATATTACACATAAAATTCTTTTTTGCACATACATGTTTGTAAATAGCTATTTATGGAAACTATTTTTATACAAATGTTTGTAAAAATGTTTTGATTATGAAAACTTGTGTAAATATTTTTGTATCAAAATTATGTATATAGTACAAAATTTTTGAAAAATATTAGAAAAATAGAATTGCACAAATCTGCTTGTAAATGTTTGTAAATAGTTTGCAAAACTTCTGCATTCATGCATGCATGCATTCAAACATATTCAAAAATTTTGCATGTTTTGAAAAATTTTGCATAATTGGAAAAATTGCATAAAAAAGATTTGTGTACATAGTTTTGTATATTCTTCTGAATCATAGTTGACATTTAAACTAGTCTGGAATTAAATTAGAAAATGGAGCTTGGTTAAGGCCTTAATCCACCTAACTTTCAGAGGAACCATATAGGATTTGGGGTTAAGATTTTTCAGGTCCATTAGTGACTTAATTCTTTGAGTCCACTAGGCTATGTTCACATGTCATCTTGATGAGCCTAAATGGAACACTTAACAATGCACGCATGACTCTCAAAGACAATGGCTTTAATTAGACCAACACCTTACACATAGCTCTCCACGGATGAGGTGGTGAGGAGGAAGTTTCCTTTTGCTTGGGGTAGCATACAAGGGTAGTACTTCTAGGTGGAATCTCTCATCTTCCTTTAGGGAGGGATGTGCGTCTCAACTTGGTCTAGTAGTATTGAGGTCTAAAGACAGGAGTTGTGGGTTGCAAAAACGCTTCAAAAGAGGGATAGTCTACTGGCTCAGGAAGAAAAAGTCCTTATGTATATGTTGCACCATGTAGATATTTTGTACATATGCACATAAAAAAATGCAAAATTAAGAAAACTCCAAAAAAGTGGGAAGACCTGATTGAAAATAAAATGCATGTCGGAGTGTATATAGCCAAATAAAGCAAAGCTTATGTATTACACCTTCTCATCTATGAAGCTTGCAGCGGGAGACTTAGCTACACTGGTTGGGCTCCCAGGGATACGTGACTACACTGGCCACGGTCCATTCTCTTCTTTCCCCCTCTTCTTGAGTCGGTTGAACTTGAACTTAGAAGGGAATACTCCGCTCATCGAGGAAAGAGCTGGTAGACGGAGGAATTAGAGTAACCTTGTTGAGGGAGGTTGTTTCTTTGTCATTTCTGAGACGGGGAGCTACAAATCACTTACACAGTACAAGGAAAGATACATGATAACTAGATTTTGCATATGGAGACTTGTTCTTATCTGGATTATTGAGGAGTCTTGACCATAGAAGGGTGGAACTTAGAGGCTATTGAGTCTTAAACCTATATCCCAATAAGGTTCCGAAAAAATAATAATCCAATGGTCTGACTGAGCTCCATACTTCAATTTAATGAAGATAAGTTCAATAATCAACCTTGATTCTCCTTCTTTTTCTTTTCTTCCTCTTGTCACTTCTTTTTCAAATAAGTGTTCGCTACGGGACTAGCAAAGGTAAAGTATAGGGGGTGATGAATCCATGATTATCACTCTTTATTCTTTTATTTTAGCTATTTATCTTGGCAAAACAACATGTAAATACCTGTAAATACAATAGATAGCATTCTGCATGCATCTGTTAATATTGCATAATTAGCATGTTTTGTACAAAAATAAAAGAATAAAGGAAAAGAAAAAGGAAGGAGGTGTTTAGAATAAATATAGAGTGACCTAAACCCCAAGAGAAGATCAAGCCTTGAACTAATCGCCAAATAAAATAAGTAGAGAGAGATAGGGTCCACTGTATGTTGTACATATTACCTATGTGTATATATAATTATTTTTTATGAAATAAGAGTAAATTACTATTCTTACCTCCTTGTATATAGTTCTAAAAATAAAAAAATAGAAAAATAAAAATAAAATTTCTCTTTCATTGTACGGAACACATGTATGTATATTACATCCCATATTTATTCTACATCTGTAAGCAACTCATAAAAATAAAAAAAAAAATTTGTACTCCTAAAATTACGTTGAAAATAAATAAATACATAATTGGGGTATTTGTGTAAAAATAACAAAATAAAACTCATTGTACATAATACATAGGTATACTATACATGTATATAATATTATATAAAGTATACACACTAATTTCTTTTTCATAAAAATAATAAAAAATCATAAAAAATCTTTGAAAAATAATAAATATTTTTTTATTTTTTACACTTTTTAATTTAAAATCATTTACTATTTTTATTGAATTTGTAAATATTTTATACAGCTGAATTTCTGATTGGTCCAATCAGGTCGTTGACCCCCGATCAACGCCTCCTCCTTCCCGGGTCAGACTCGGATAGCGCTCACCGGAGCTCCATCTCAAATTTCTCTAGCCCGCTTCGAGCTCCGTTAGCCTCGAAATTTGGACCTGATAATCCTCGTATACCTGACATCATCGCGGGTCCCTTGTACAATCTGGATCGCTCTAGGTTTCTGCGCTTTTCACCGATCTTTCTAGACCCTCGAGCAACCTATAAATTGTCTTCTCCCCCCTCCTGACGTCGCAGCTCGTGCCTCACCCCTTCTTTCCTCCTCAGGTGTCTTTAGTTGAATGGCAGCAACCTGTGGGTGTCTTTGGATTGAAGTTTGGTGGCGTGTTCCCGCAGCTCAGCTACGTGGCCGGAGTTGTCCGTCGCATCAGCCTCCCTGTCTACCGCAACACGGTTGAGGCCACGACCCCGACCTTCGCCATCACCTGAAGCCCAAGAAAACATTCCAAGACTAAGGTGATCATCTTATTCTTCACATTGTGTCTATTTCCTTGATTCATCCATTCCGCTCCGTTGCAGTTCATTTGCTCTGACCACCTGGTCGGAACCACATCTCACCATCACACCTTTATCGATCGACCCCTCGATGAACACCCCATCTTACACTACAGTCTGATCATCCTTGGACTCGACCATGAGGTTGAGATTAAGGCCAAGATCTCCTTCTGCCACCCTCACCGGAGATCGATTCCCATTAACCTTGCTTCTTTCATCTTCAGCTGCAATAACCTGGACCGGAGCGTAGCCCCAAGTGCTATCTTTTATTTGCATGTACCCTCGAATGATTGGAGCCTCTTTTGGATGCTCAGCTGCTCAGGTATAGGCGGAGCTACCTCATCCAGCACACCTGAGCGTTGGTTCCTCCATCGAAACCTCCTACGAGACGCGGACCACTCATACGACTGTGTTGGACTCTTTCTATCCTCCATCGGAAGGGTGGATCTCGATCTTCTTCCGTTGAAGTCCATCAGCGACGTGTTCTTCCAGACCTTATTTCCGCCATCAATGAGGAGCGCCACCTCCCAGATTTGATCTAGGTCGTATGCCCATGCTTAATCCTTAACGGTCAATCAAAGCAGGGGACAGATCTGCACCGCACGTCTTCACCTTTTCACAGTCGCTAGATCTGTACTGTAGTAGAGCATCACAGCCGCACGCCCCCAACATTCTTCCTATCGTTAGATCTTTTTGTGAGGGCGATCAGAACCGTTAGAGCCCCCACACGCTCCTCATGTGCCTCAGGGTATTTTGCATCTTTTATCCCGTACTTTTATGCTTTGTTAGTTAGTCTAGTAAATAAATTTGTAAGTGTAGATATTTTGCTGTCAAATCCTCATAATTATACATATTTGCATTTTAGTCCTCCATGTGTGAACTCACGTGCTGTCCCACGGGATTTTGCGGTAAAGTTGCATTGTTTGCCCTGAAATTCTTCTATGTTATGTTTTGAATGAAATATTTCTAATATTTGCACTTATACCCATGTGCGTGGCATATTACACATGTGCGTTTATTTCCTGGATAGTTGCATCTTTAGCCCTCACTTTCTTATCTGTGTTACTTTTTAGTCATTGGACTTTATTAGAATTGCAATGAGGTCCCTGTGAACTATCGGCCTAGTTTTAAATTAAATAATCACCAACATAAGTCTAAAAATTAGATAAAAATTACGGTTAGCTCCTGTTAATGTGTAATATTTATTGTAATTTTTGGGATTAATTTTGTATCTTTTATTTCTAAAAATTAAAACCCCATAAAAGGCTTACTATCTGCTTTAGAAAATACATAAAAATTATAAATATTATTTTAAAAATTCCAAAAAAAAATTTGTGAGTGTTTGTTTTTATTTTCTTTACTTCCAATATCATTTTTATTTTAAAAATCGTTATAAAAACCTTAAAAATCTCAAAACTCTTAAAAAATTTAAAAATCATGAAATTTTCTAAAAAAATCAGAAAAGTATAATTTCAATTTTTGTTGTTAGATCTTTTTATTCATTTTCTTGTAATATTCATAACAAGGATATTAGGACACTTTAATTAATTGTAATTTATAATTTATAATTTATAATTTTGTCCTTGTTGTGAATTGTTTCCTTGTTTAGCACTTATTTGAATTTTATAAAATCACATAAAAATCAGAAAACCCCATAAAATTACCAAAAATACTTTAATATTTGAAAAATCTAAGAATATTTTTATTCTTGATTTTTGAGCATTTCAAGCCTTAAATAAAAATTTAAAAATCTTGCCTGTGTTCTTTAGTTTTCTTATTTGCTTGATTTTCTTCCTTATTTAAAAATATAAAAATTTTCAAAACTAACAATTAATATAAATATGCATTCCCTTGTCTGATTTTGACTACTTTGAAGGTTTCTCGTGCTCCTTGTGTTCGACCCTGGTCGCTATACTAGGTTAAAATAAATAGCGGAGACCGCTGACATTGTGTTTATGTGTTGATTGCTTGATTTGAGTGGTTTCTATTTTTCGTGTAGGGCCTTGTGATCCGGGTTGGAACGACCCTCTGATTATTTGATTCCCTAACCCGTATCGCTCGGTCGCTCATCACCAAGCTCTAACATCGTTCATGAGTCTACCTTACTTCTGAATCTGATTCTGCATCATCTCATGGGATGCAAGTAGACTGCTATCGAACGCAACCTGATCTATCACAACTGATGTAGTTGCGGTCCTTTTCCAGCCATGTCTTCTGGAAAAGAGAAAGAGTCTAGATCAGGTCGCTAGGTCAACATGTAACTACTGAGAGTTTCCTCAAACCAGATGTGATGATGAGGGAGAATGAAAAGAAGAAGAAATCGAAGAAGAGCTTCTGGGTTAGAGTCACGCCTGGAAGTAGAAACTCGATGAGATTTCGGTTTCAGAAGAGAGACATCCTAAATCGGTCTGGATAAATGGGCAAGTGCGTGAGAGAATGGATCAGTCAGAGTCGACTGAAGCGATCACCTACCCATCATCTTGATAGATTATAGTTGGTCAAGATCTCTAAAATAAAGAACTCACACCGCAAGTCAAACACAAAACAAACCCTTAATTCACCAACTTAACCCTGTGATGATCGTAAAAGTTCGATCCTTTATCTTATCAGTTTAGGGTTACTTGCCAAATAAGTCTTCTCACAGATTAACATGAGCTGGGTGCCCGAAACTTCTCCAGAATACTATCCCGAGTTCTTATAAGAAATAACCTATTCTCAGCCAATATGGGAGTAAGTACGGACCGTTTCCGATTAGCCATGTTACTTCAGGATCGTGATATTGCGGTGTCCTCTAAGACTCCCACTCTGCTAAGGAAACTCATACTGTTTTCGGCTACTGAGAGTTGCCAATGAAGATTAGGTGATTAAATGTATGAACTAAGTAGTATCCCGAAAGCAATTCAAACTTTGGCTCTACCTTAAGGGTCGTCTCCCACTCACAGATCTGGGGTGTACCTACAATTCATGTGTTGGGGATTGCTCTCCCAAAATAAGTGAGTCCTTTATGTTTAGTTTTAGTTCAAATAGGGTTAGCAGTCTCGATTTTAATTTTGGTTATCTCTTTCTTTTTGATATTTTTAAAGAATCATCTAATGATTTTTTTTTCTTTTTATTTTTATCCAAGATAGGCGTGCACCTAGGTTGCGAGTCCTAAAACTAGATTTGAAGGCGCAGGCAGAGAAAAATCGAAAAACCTAAGTAAGCACCTAGCTTCAAAAAAGCCATAGAAAGCTATTGATAAAATCACGATACGATAAAAGCCACGGTGGGTGCCTTATTCCCCCCGAGTGCATGGCACTCGGTGAAACAGATCCCAAGAAAGAGAGGGAGGAAGGTACAAGCTGGGATGCTCTTACGGGACCCCTTCTACAAAAATAGAAAACGGGGAAGTACCCTTGATCTTTTTTATCGTTTGTTACAAGGAATTACAAAAAGGTTAAAAAATACTGTTCTCGGTTCTCAGTTGTGCAGCTCAACCTGTGATTCATAAATTAGAAATAATAAACCGTGAGGTTAGAAAAAATAAGAAGATGGCGAAAAGAAAAACCTAAACCCTAGGTCTACGATCTACACTTGCATTACTAACGGGTCCTAGATTGTGCTTGCTACAAAGTGTATGTCGTGTATTGTCGTGCGTAAAAAAATATATGTGTCGTTTTGTTGTTGGCAGCAATCGGAATCGTTAAGAAAATAACCACAATTATTCAGTCAGTTTTTAATCGCGTGGTTTTATGTTTATTTTACTTGGGCAAGTCACAAGGTCAAACACAAGGAGGCAAAGGAACAACCTATAATTATGTCTATCCAAGTTTGTGCGTGGTTTTCGAGGCAGTCTTTTTTTTGTAATTTGTAATGCAATAAGGGATGCAAAATGCAATTTTGGCCTATTTTAGGGACTAAAATGCAATTATTGATCAAAAAATGTCCGAAAAATATGAAACTTGGCCACGATGCAAATTATGATGAAATGAATGCACTATATTTTTTTTGGAATTTTTGGATGCAAGATGAATTTTTAGGAATTTTTAAATGCAAACAAAATGAATTTCAATATTTAATTATAATAATATTAAACCTAATTATTTTAAAGAGATAAAATTATCTAATATCTATCGCTAGGTGATTGATTTTAGAAAAATCCTAAATCTCGAAAATCCCAGATTCAATACATATTAAAAATTAAACACTAAAATGTGCAAAATGATTTTTACTGAGAAAACTATGCAAATGCAATTCTTTTTGGGCACAATGTTAAGCGCAATTAATTTTACAATCTATGATTTTTAGGTAATTTTTAGAGCAACGGTTAATTATCTACAAATTTTCAAGCACAGAATGGGTAAAATATGCAACTTTCCACAAAATAATTAATTATTGATTAACCATTAATCACAAAAAATGTCTATAATATGGCATAATGTAGTAAATTAAATGAGGAACACAATGCCATTTTTGGATGAATAAATAGTGTAATGTAGCAGCCTAGAATTAAAAGAGAATACATGGGTGTTATTGCAATGTTTGAATAAATAAATAGCTGTAGAAAAATGAAAGAAATATAAATACCGATAAATAGGGAGAGTTTTCTACAAAATCTCCAAGGGACATGTGCCATGCACGTGCCCTTCGACTGGGGGACTAATGCGCAAATATGGGGGCTTCTGGGGGGCGCCTTGTAATTTTCCCAGCGGGTCACGTGCATCGTACGTGACCCCCTGAGGCTGATGGCATTGGCTGACGTCGTTCCCCCACCCTCATGCACGGCGCGTGGCAAGGGCCTCGAGCTTTGTGCCGGCCAGTCATGAAGCGGAGAGGCGGAGGAGGCCCGGGGCGGAGGGGGGCCGGAGTGGCGCGACGGCAAGGGTGCCCTCCGGCGGAGCGATCGGAGCTGGAGACTCCTGGCAGCCTTGGAGGTCGATGACGAAGACGGTGAAGGTGGTGGAGTTGATTATTGTGCGGCGGAGGTGGCGTACGAAAGGAGGTTGTCGGTGAAGAACGGCCGGGCGAACTGGTACTTCGGGCGGAGAGGCGGAGGAAGTTGGTAGAAGCCAGCATTGTGGTCGATGGAGGAGGTTGATGAAGATGAAGTAGTTGGCGACGACGGTCGGAGAAGAAGTCGATGTCGGTGATGGACGAAGATCGCGTTGGTAGATAACGTTGGAGGTTGAAGTGGTCGATAGTGATATCGTTGGCTCGACGGGACGATTCTGGAGCTAGGCAGTAGCGCGAAGATCGCGGCTACAACAGTGTCGGTTTTAGGATCAAAACAGACACTAGATGAGGAAGATATGAGGGTTTTAGTTCGTAAATTCTAGAACTAGGGTTTGGGTTCTTGGTCTACTTATTTGGGTTAGTGATTTTTTTGTATTTTTTATTTATTCTTGTTAGTGATATGTACACAGTGGAGGTCATTTTGTGTTAATCAGAGTTAGCATGAATGAGTTAAAATCGGGGAAGTTAGACTATTTATAGGTCAATTTTGGCTAGGATTTTTGGCTTCTTATTTTGTGCAAAAATAAGTGATAAAATGCAATTCTTATTAAAACATGTATGAATGTTAATTATGCAGAATAAGTGAAGAAATGCTGATGATTTTGAGGGATTTGAGCTTAATTATGAGATTTAGAGTGGTGAATATGAGATTCATCATCCCCCTATACTTAAACCATGCTCGTCTCTGAGCATCAAAAAGAAATGCCATGAGGTGAAATGAGATTGGGTTCCATACCAAGACCATGAGCTGAAGGTGAAAATGAAACTAGATTCGACCTTTGGATTAATAGTTTGGCGGAACTTCTGTGAGACTTAGAATTTTAAAATCAATAGCCTTCGAGTTCTACACATCATTGTCACAGTTCCGACTCAGAAGTCATCTTAGATCAATCCTCTTACCAAAGCATACCCTATGAACATTGAACAATCGACTCATGTGTGTTAAAGGTTTTAGCTCTTCCCATCTATAACTCCAGACTACCATGCAAACCTCCTCTCAGTAACTCATCCTCGGGGAGTCAGGTATTTTCTTCTAAGGTCTATCGCATTGTGTTCACAATCAAATTGGGGGAGAAGTTAGAAGAAGGAGAAAAGAACTGGAGGGTGGCCAGTGTAGTCACCTCTCCTTGTGAAGCTGGCCAGTCTAGCTGAGTCGCCACCAAGATCTGCAGGTTTTCTTGAAGCTTGGACGTTTTTGGTCCGATATTTGTTTGGTAGTGGCTTCTTTGTATTTGGAATTTTTGGTGGTTCTGCTCGGATCTTGTTGTGCCCCTACGAATATAGAATCTTTTTGTTTCCGTATATTTTTTGGGGTCTTAGAAAAAATTGTGCCCAACTGTCCATGCCTTTTCCGAAGATTTATTTCAACCTGTACTCCGGTCTTTAGATTTCCACGCTACTAGAAAAGAAACTCACACAGTCTTCCAACATCCCATTTGAGTTGAGCTAAGTGCATAGTGTAAGAGTACAAATTAATTCCCTATTCCAAAGTTGTGCCCAGAATGAAGAGACCAGGTTAGACACTATGAGTCAAACGCTGCACCTTGTCATGTGGAACTCAAAGAATTAAGTCAGAGATCTGAAGCTTCTAAAATCCTATTTCTCGGTGAAGTTCCTTTGAAAATTAGGTGGATTAAGGCCATGCCCAGATCACTCTTGGTTTCTGCTCATTACTCGGTTCAGAACCTAAAGACTTTTCACAGATGCAAATGATATGCTGGATGAAGTGCAGGTGTGTGAAATGCAAACACATTTTTTTATTTTTTTATGCAAGGGATTTTTGTTTTTTTTTTGTTTTTTTTGTTTTTGTTGTTGTTTTAATGCAAAAATAAATAAGAAGTCATTTTTTTCAAAAATTTTGGGTTAGACACAGTCAGCAAAACTCTTTTTTTCTTTTTTTTGTTTTTTTTCTTTTTTTCAAATTAATCACCTACCCCGTAAATACATATAGACTTACACGAAAGTACGAGATATGGGTAAAATATATACAAAGTATATATACAGACCCCCTCTATACTTAGCGAGTGATGTGTCCTCAGAGCACAAGAAGCGTAAAGAAGACATAACTCGGGCTAAGCGTAAGAGAGTGAAAAGAAAAAGAAAAAGATGGATCGAAACGCCCCCCTATATCAAAGGTGACTTTCTTTTTCTTGTTTTGTGAAGGTGTCGGTCCACTCGAGTCTCCAGACGAATAACTTCTCCTTGATCGATGTTCGTCCTGTGTGTTTGTTCTTAGTCTTCTTAATGATGGTGCACTCTCGATTTGGGATGATTCGGTCAAGGTATTCAGAGTAGGTTGGCCCATGGTGCGACCATGCATATGTCTCAGTATCATATAAGAAACATTCTTCAGGTTTGAGATCCCCAGGACCTGAAATACTAGGGAGAGTCTATGCATGTTCGTTCTCAATTAATTTGATCTTGGAGCATTCCTGTGTCGAGTTTATGTCATCAAGGTAGTCAGAATAAGTCGACCCAGGGTGCGACCATGCATAAGTCTCCGGATCATATGATTCATATACTTGATTCTCCATGGTGAGAGCTGATGGGAATGGAGCAGGAGGGAGATTCTCTAAACCAATAGTCTCATCAACAACCGCTATGTCAAATGTAGTAACGGGGTAGGGCTCGTCTACCGCTTCATGGTCACGGCTGTCGAGGACTTCGTGGGTTTCCTTAGAAAATCATGGTTCCTCAAAGACTTGTTGAGATTGAAGTGCTTCCAATGATGTAAAATTGATTTCCCGAGTCTCACATTAAATAATTGCCTTAGCCAATGCTAAGAATGGCTTTCCGAGAATAATTGGAGACTGGGTAAGTTCTCCCTGATGCTCAATATCAATGATCGTGAAGTCTACTTTGAGCGGAGCATCTTGGAATGTCATGATGACAGAAATGATTCCTCTCGGTCGCTTTATCGATCGGTCAGCCAATTGAACAATCTATCATATTTTCCTGATCGGTCCAAGTTTGAGTTCGTAAAATACAGAGGTCGGGAGGATATTGATAGGTGAATCATCATCAACTCGATCTTGGGTGAAAATTGTGCCTTTGATTATACAGTCAAATCTGGGCAACTGCTTCACTATGCGGCTCTTGGTTTTTCTCCTCAACACCAAAGAGGATGCCATTGACAAGATATGTCTTTCAGTCTTTGTTCTTATCCTGTCTGATTTTTAATCATTAATTTTTCCATTAAAAATCCTTTAAGGTCAGGGAAGTGTTCAATGGCCTGTATAAAGGGAAGTTCAAACATCAATCTTTTTTCCATTGCTTCCTGTAAAGAAGGATCCAAATTCTTCAAATCTTCTTCAATTTCAATTTTTATGTAATTTTTTGGTGTTTTTGTATAGTGGTGAGTATACCCGCCTGTCGCGCGGGTGACCCGCGTTCGACCCCCGGCAACGGCGCCATCTGACGGGTCCTAGATTATGCTTGTTAAAAAAGTGGATGTCATGTATTTTCGTGCGTAAAAAAAATATATGTGTCGTTTTGTCATAGGCAGCAATCAGAATCGGTCAAGAAAATAACCACAATTATTTAGTCAACACGTGCCCTTGGATTGGGGAGTAATGCGTAATTATGGGGGCTTCTGGGGGGCACCTTGTAATTTTACCAGCAGGTCACGTGCACTGCACATGACCCTGAGGCTACTAGCGTCGGCTGACATCGTTCTCCTGCCCCCATACACGGCACGTGGTGGAGGCCTCAGGCTCTGTGATCGGCCAATCGTGAAGCAGAGAGGCGGAGGAGGCCCGGCCAAGGCGGAGGGGGGCCAGAGCGGCATAGCGGCAAGGGTGCCCTCAGACGAAGCGATCAGAGCTGGAGACTCTTGGTTGCCTTGGCAGTCGATGACGAAGAAGGTGAAGGCGGTGGAGTTGACTGTTGTGCGACGGAGGTGGCGTACGACATGAGGTTGTCGGTGAAGAACGGTCGGGCGAACTGGTACATCGGGCGGAGAGGCAGAGGAAGTTGGTCGTAGCCGGCATTGTGGTCAATGAAGATGAAGTAGTCGGTGACGACGGTCGGAGAAGAAGTCGATGTCGGTGATGGACGAAGATCGCGTTGGTGGATAACGTTGTAGGCGAAAGTCGTCGATAGGGATATCGTTGGCTCGACGGGATGATCCTGGAGCTAGGCAGTAGCGCGAAGATCACGATTGCAGTGGTGTCGGTTGGGGAGGAGACACCAGATCTCGCCGACGGAGACGACCTCGGGGAGCTTTCACCGCCGTGAGGACGACCTGTTGTTCAATCGACGGATGACGAAACGAGGAGTGGCGGCGTCATTTTTATAGGGTAGAGAGGTTGGAGCCGACGATGGAAGTAGGGTTTGATTTGGTGATCGAGATATTTGGGGCATGTGACGGAGGCGAGGTGATTTGATGGTGATATCGCGGGCGACGGAGGGTTGACGAGATCTGATTAGGGATTGGAGATGGAAGGCGATGGATTGGAGATCATCGGCGTGAGATTTGCGACGAGGTTTGGTGGCGGAGCAAAAAGGAAAGGGCGGCGGTCACTGGGAACGAAGCTGGGTGAGGAATATGAACAGTGGCCGTCCGATCAGCCGAGATCGGATGGCCAAGATGGGACCACGTGGTGGCAGAAGGTTGAAAGAGGCGGCACGTGCGTGGCGCATGCTTGGGAGGCACATGCCTCGCATGTGCGTTGATTATTATTATTTTTTTATAAACAAATAAATAAATAAAAATCTGAAAAATGGCTGACACGTGGCGGCTCCAGGAGCTACCACGTGTCAGCACCACAAAAATCGAAAGATAAATACTTTGTAAAATGTAAAATAAATAGCAAAGGGCCTCGGATTGAAAATATTTCTTCACAAAAATTGCTCGTATCGATGAGATCTACAACTTTCATGAAGATATTAAAACCAAAATCGATCATTTGCACAAAGTGATATTTTTGGGGTATCCCATGTACATAGAATGCCTTAATTTTTTGGGTTTTATATTTTTTGTCATTTTTAAACCACATAAAAATCCGAAAAAAAAAATGATAAAATCAAAGATAAATGTTTACACATTAATATATTTTTTTGGATTTTTATTAATTAAGAAAATAAGAAATAAAATAAAACACAAAAACGACCAATTTTGTACAGACAGTTAGTGAAGACTTGGACTCAGTTTGTTTCTTTGATTTCTAGCTCAGTTTGGATTTGGATTTTTGTGCATTTTAAAAAACTTTTATCAAAGAAGACAAATGAAAAAGAAATAAGCTAAAATAGGTTAATTATGTACATAAAATACTAGGTCAAAAACCGCTAAAATACAAATTGTACAAAAGAGGCCCAAAACCCAACTTTCACATATGATCTCTGATTCACTTGAACTTGGCCTAGTTTTTAAGGTAATTGAATGTACATTAGTTCAAAAGTGAGTAGGATCAAAATGGACACCGGGTGAGGAAGATATGAGGGTTTTAGTCTGGAAATCCTAAAACTAGGGTTTGGGTTTTTGGTCCACTTATTTGGGTTAGTGTTTTTTTGTATTTTTTATTTATTCTTGTTAGTGATATGTACACAGTGGAGGTTATTTTTTGTTAATCGGTGTTAGCATGAATGAGTTAAAAATTGGGGAAGTTAGGCTATTTACAGATCAATTTTGGCTGGGATTTTTGGCTTCTTATTTTGTGCAAAAATAAGTGATAAAATGCAATTCTTATTAAAACATGCATGAATTCTAATTATGTAGAATAAGTGAAGAAATACTGATGATTTTGAGGGATTTGAGCTTAATTAATGAGATTTAGAGTGGTGAATATGAGATTCATCAGTTGCCTCCCTGACAATGGCACCATCTGAAAAACACATGGATTGAGTCGTCTAAAGATTGACCATTGTCGCTGTAACGACCGGTGGATTTTAACAGAAAATGTTATTTTTATTATTTATACTCCTAAACTTTGATGTATAGTGAAAGTACGGGAGTGTCGAACTCATTGAGGCAAACTGTTGGAAAACTAGGGTTAAACTATAGAAAACTGAAGTTTACTAGGTTCCCTAATTTTTATTTGTTTTTAAGGAATTTTCTGGATTTTTATTTATTTTTATGAATTTTATATTGTTTTTGTAATTTTTAAGTATTTTTTAATTTAGAAAATGTTTTGTCGTTTTTTTTATTTTTTATTTTATTATTTTTATGTTTTAATTTTTTTTACTTGTTATGAGTTTTTAAAGAATTTTTAAGATTTGTATTAATTTTGAATTATTTTTAATGTGAAAAATGGAGGTTTTATTGAAAATGGACTTTTATTTTGAATTTTTAAAATAGAAATAGTAACAAAATATTTTTATTTTATTTTTATTTGATAGTAGATAAAATTAACTTTAAAGTGATATATTGTACATATTTGTGTGATTTTTATTTATTTAGTTATAAATTTTTGAAGTTTTGATGTATTTTTTATTTATTTTATTGGTTCTAATATTTGATTTTTATTTTGTTTCTGGTTTAAATGAAAAATATAGAAAAATTAACTAAAAGTAATTTTTCTTAGATTTTTAAAGGTATATTTATATTTTTTTGATTTTTAAAGTTTTCTTAAAATTTTATGTATTTTTACAGATTTATCATAAATAGTAATTATTTTTATCTTTCAAAATTTATTTAATACTTTATATAGTATAGTATAGGGTATTTATGTATAATTTTATTGTTTTATTGTTTTTTGTATTTTAATTTGTTATGTAAATGATATGTATAGTGTTTTATATACAGTGTAGGAGTATATTTGTGATATTATGGAAAGATAGGGTATGAGTGAAATATGAGCAGAAGCTATGAGGCTCCCATACTAAAGTTGTAGTATGACGTTCAAGGCTACGTGAGAGCACCAGCTTCTAGACCTGCTTATGAATTAGAGCAATATGAGGGTAATCGCCAAATTCTCACAGCAGAGCACGTGATGAATCACGTGCTAGAACTTGTAGGACCTGTTCGTGATATCAAAATGCTCTTGGGGCTTATATGTAAAATGCCCAAAATCGAATGCTCACGTACAACGTATGTGAGTTCTTCAGCAGCGGGCAGTGGCTTCAACGCAGATCATCATATGGAAATACGATCGAGTGATTGTGCTTCAATCTGGAGAGAATCAACTGTTCATCCCCTTTCTTACTTCACACGCGACTACTCTCTCGAGTGGAAGTGGCAGATAGATTTGATTAGCTGTGGTTGGATCTTGTTCATGTCATTCTGATGATTATCATATCTTTAGGAAGTGATGAACTGCGATGTGGTGCTTCATTCTTATATAAATCAGGTGCTTATTCTGGAAATGACGAATGTTCCAAGTGTAGGAGTGACGTCGATCAGAGACGATGGAGTCTAAAGCTTCCAATCGAGGTTCACAATCGATTCTCATGTACAGATCAATGAACGGAGCCGATTTCAGTGTGATTCTGCTTTGTTAAAGACTTTGTGTTCATATGCTACACATGAACCGCTATGGCTTCTCCCTGATTTCGTGATCTGCAAGTTCAGATGAGCATGTTCTCTCCTCCAGAAGTGGACCCGATGCTGCAGACGAAACACCTGCAGAAGGAACAATGGCTCGAGTGCCTGGCCCAGAACAACAAGGGAAATGGTGAATGTAAGGCCCCGAAGGTGATGGAGTGGCCTTTAAACTCCGGCCACCGTGTGTTGCCGTAGGGGGACTGAAATGAAAGGGAATTACGTAGAAACAGAGTAGATTAGGGTGAGGTTATTGGCGATGGACTGCAGATTTAGTGGGATAGATTTCTAGAATGATGAAACAGAGAAAAGGATTCAAGAGGGAGAAGAAGAGAATGGAAAGAGATAAGAGAAGACGGGAAAAAGGAATCTAACCTTGACAGAGGTGCAGAGGATGCTCGATGTGGATAATTCTACCTGGGGCGGAGGTTGAGCACCTCCTCATCGTCACGCCGATAGACGGCTGGCTGCAGACTCAACACGACGGAGTAGGAGCTACACGTCGCGAAGATCACACCTTCTCACTCCTCATGGTCGCTCGAGGCGCAGAAGATCTCTGTCACCGACCTCACTACCTCGTGGAGCTTACGGGAATGGAAGTGTGAAAATGGCGGATCCCCGGATTTGGGGGCTAGGGTTCCTATTTATAGAGGAGGAGAAGCTTGGAGCCCAAGAAATAGGTGGCATCATCGGCGGTGAGTCTCGTTACCGACGTCAGTTGGACGAACGACCCAACGGCCTCGTCATTTGGCTACTAGCGGAGGAGAAGGAGGAGGGAAGAGGGAGGCGGTGAGTAGGCGTAGAGAAGGAGATACAGGGAGGGAAAAAGGAGGGCAAAGAGAAAAATAATTAAATTAAATTAGTAATTAATAATTGTATTAAATTAAGTAATAATTATAGTATTAATAAGTAAATAATTAAGTGAGTAATAATTAAATAATTAATTATATATAATTAATGAAATAATTAAGCAACTTAATGATTTATTAAATAATAATTAGTAATTAAATAATAAATAAGTAAGTAAGTTAATAATTAAATAAATAAATAATTTTAATTTCATTTAATATTTAAATTTTTAATAGATTATATAAATATAGTAAATAACCTATATTCAATTATAATAAATTACGGTACATTGTACAATATACCAATATGGTCCCGAAACACACATTTTTCATATTAACTCTGATTTCAACGAAATCAGTGTCATTTTGTAGATAATTAAATAATACTGTAAGATTGAGTTTCCCAATTCAGAGTTTATATGGTTGAGTTTTGAGGTCCGGAAAATTTAGGTAGCAGCTTCGTGGCTTCGGATTTATTGGTATTTTGGCTTAAGTTATATTTTAAAATTTTTCTATAAATTTTTAAAAGAATTTTAAAATAGAAATTAAGTTAATTGGGTTTACTGTTAACTAATCAAAAATACAGGTAGTTCCTACATATAGTACATATGTACAACATGCCCAAATGCCAAAACTCACATGTTTTATTTAATATTTTTTTGATATTTTTACTAAATAGTATTATTAATAAAACAAAGTTTAAAACTGAGTTTGGTCTGTGTGGAGTTTTCCATAAATAGTTATGAACTTCGGAAGTCGGCTTTTGCGGCTTTTTCAGTTCATCGTAATATTTTATTTTTATACTAAATAAATGTTCTAATATTTTTATAAATTAATATATATTTTTATGAATAACTTTTATTAAGAGAGTGTTTTGGTTTGGAATTTTCTTAATGATAAATAAAATAGGTAAAATATTTATAATGTGAAAAATGTGTTTATGTACAATTCTTGATTTTCTAACATTGGTATAATTTAAGATCTATATATCCCCCTACTTATTTACTATTGTCGACATGGTCAATATTGACCTGTCTTGGGGTTAAGATCAGTCTGTACATAATTATGTTCATCCTTCTTTTCTTTTTATTTTCCTTTTTCTATTTGGGTAAAATAAGTGTTAAATATATAATATTAATATTTGTGGTTAGAATGATAATGGATTGGAATTAGTGATTATTTACATGTATTTTACCAAGGATTTTAGCCAAAATGAAAGAATAAAGGCGATAAATCATATATTCATCAATATACCCTTATTTATTTCAATGTATGTCATGTCTATAAAAATAAGTTATAATTATATAAATTAAGTAAATAAAAAAATAAAATATAAAATAAAAATAAAAATAAAAGACTCAAAACATAGGTAAATATACCTATAAATGAAACCCTAATAACTAACTTGTAATAAACAAGCTCATAAAAATAAATAAAAATCATATTAAAATACTATATAAAATAATAACCATGTTTTATTTTATAACTTTAATTAACTAAAATCATTTGTTATTTATTAAAGGATTGATAAATAATTTCGAGGCCAGTTTTTCCTAGTTGGTCCACAAGGACCAACAAGGTTGCTTCGCTAATTGACTTCAGTCAACTATCTGACCTGCACCCTAGCCCTTGTCAGACCTGACAACCCCCTCTTCTTACTCGGTTTTTGTTGGCCGAAGTAAGTCATTATTTCGGGTAGATTCCTCTTGGACTTTTTTCCCTCCATCCATCCTCTTCTATGTGCCATTGTCTCCTAAATCTGAGGAATGTGGCATCGAGCATTTGACCTCATTCTTTGTTGCCCTCCAGTCACCTGTACAAAAGCTCTGCTCCTCCTTCTTCTCATTTTTGAATCATCTTTACCCCACTTTCTCTCTCCTTTTGCACTCTACAACTGGAGGAGGGTGACAATATCTTTTCCAACCATGAAGGTTGATCAAGGAGGCGGAGTTGAAGCGCATTCCACCATCTCCGGCGGAGCACCGCCATGAGGTCCTGATCTCGTGGCTTCACGACCACTCAAGGTTTTTTTTTGCTTTTCTAGGTAGATCTTAGGTGTAGGTTTTTATTCTCCGCAATTATTTTAGGTTTTATTTATTTTTATAGCATAAATCACTGACTCGTAATTCGTTAGATCATATTTGACTATTTCGGACTCGCCAACCACACCAATTTCACCCCCTTATCCCTTCTCTTCGCCCTGCACCATGCCATCCACCCAGATCCTTCTTGGATCTGGTGATCAACATCTCCACCACCACCACCACCTCACCGGAGATGCCCATTTAACCCATCTTATACTCATTCCACCCCCGCTAGCCTTTAGGATCTTCTTCTTTTTGTGTTTGTGCTAACCACGTAGGTTCGAGGTGCTATAGGCCCCATGGGGGGTCGGTTTTGTTAAGGAACATCTCCAGGTCTGCCAGAGCAACCTCAATATCCAGAGCCCTCCTCAACAGGCTCCGGACCCTTTTAAGGCACATGGGAGATGCAGGAAGGCAGCAAGAACATTTAGGGATAGTCGTCAAGCTTGTAGGCGACCGGAAGAGCGAGTTACCCCAGATCCAAACTCGCCTTGGGTGAGTTCATCCAAAATTCATCCAGCCACCTCGATCGTCGTTGGATCAAGCATAGCTGCCAGATCACACAACCACCATCGGATCAGCCGCACCTCCACCATTGATCTCAACCCTGAGATCTAATCAGGACCATCCAAGCGAAGCGTCATCAACTCTTCTCGTGCAGACATGTGGTAAGTGGAAGACCAGGAGGTGTTGGATAGTGCACATTTGGGGTATTTTGCATTTTTCACCCCTACTTTTTGTATGTTATTATTTAGTATTTAAACATTCATATGTTATTATTGTATTTTTTGTAATATTTTCACGCAAAACGTTGTACTTATTTATTTGCTTTTGAGTCTAGTCCATGTCACCTCACGTGATGTCCCACATGAGGTGGTGATTTTGTAAGGATACCATCGCAGGTATTTGTATTTTCGTTTAGTCCTGAAATATTAAATATCAGTTTCATATTTTAGGGTAATTTGCAACTAAGCTCCTGACTTTAGTTTTAATTACAAAAATGCCCTTTCCAGGACACTAATTTTTGTGCATGTTTTCTAATTATTTAAAAATATAACCCTCACTCTAAAAAAATCTAAAAAAAATACATTTAAGCTCATGCTTGCACATACTTTCATGTCACATTTTTAGATTTACTATTTAGGACTCTTCCTATTTTATAAAAATCAAAAAGAGCACAAAAAGTGCATATTTGAAATAAATAATACAAAAAATATAAAAATAATAACCAATTTTTATTTTATAACTTTACTTAAATAAAATATTTTGTTATTTATTAAAGGATTTATAAATAATTTCGGGGCAGGTTTTTCCTGGTTGGTCTATGTGGATCAACGAGGTTGCTTCACTAATTGACTTCAGTCAACTATTTGACATTCATCCTATCCCCTGTCAGACCTGACAACCACCTCTTCTTCCTCGATTTTTGCTGCTCGAAGTAGTCATTATTTTAGGTAGATTCCTCTTGGACCTTTTTCCCTCGACCCACCTCTTCCAGGTGCCATTGTCTCCTCAATCCGAGGATCATTGCATTGAGTGTTTGACCACGTTCTTTGTCGCCCTCCAGTCGCCTGTACAAAAGATCTGCTCCTCCTTCTTCTCATTCTTGAATCATCTTTGTCCCACTTTCTTATCTTTTTTGCGCTCTATGGCTGGAGGAGGGTGTCAGTCTCTTTGCCCAGCAGCTAGGTTGATTGAGAAGGCGGAGTAGAAGCACATTCCACCATCTCCGCTGGAGCACCACCATGAGGTTCTGATCTCGTGGCTTCACGGCCACTTGAGTTTTTTTTGCTTTTCTAGGTAGATCTTAGGTGTAGGTTTTATTCTCCACAATTATTTTTAGGTTTTATTAATTATTTTAGCGTAAATAACTCACTCATAGTTCATCGGAGCATATTTGACTATTTCCGACTTGCCAACCACACCTATTTCACCCCCTACCGCTTCTTTTCGCCCCACGCCACGCCATCCACCCAGATCCTTCTTGTATATGGTGATCAGCATCTCCACCACCACCACCGCGCTGGAGATGCCCATTTGACCCGTGTTCTATTCATTCCACCTCCGCTAGCCCCTAGGACCATCTTCTTTTTGTGTTTGTGCTAATCACGTAGGTCTGAGGCACTACAGGCCCCATATGGGGGGGTCGATTTTGTTAAGGAACTTCTCGAGGTCTGCCAGAGAAACCTCAAGCTCTAGAGCCCTGCTCAATGGGATCCGGACCCTTTTAAGGGACCTGGGAGATGCAGGAAGGCATCATGAGCATTTAGGGATAGACGACAGGCTTGCAGGCAGCTGGAGGAGCGACTTACCCCATATCCAAGCTCGCCTTGGACGAGTTCATCCAAAATTCATCCAACCACCTCGATTGTCGTTGTATCAAGCGCAGCTGCCAGATCGCACAACCAACATGGGATCAGCCGCACCTCCACCGTTGATCTTAACTATGAGATCTAATCAGGACCATCAAATCGAAGCGTCATCAACTCCTCTCATGCAGACACGTGGTAATAGAAGACTAGGAGCTGTTGGATAGTGCACGTTTGGGGGTATTCTGCATTTTTCAACCTGTATTTTTTGTATGTTATTATTTAGTATTTAAACATTCATATGTCATTATTATATTTTTGTAACATTCATACGCAGAACCTCGTACTTATTTATTTGCTTTTGAGTCTACTCCACGTCACCTCATGTGTTGTCCTACGTGAGGTGGTGATTTTGTAAGGATACCCTCGCAGGCATTTGTATTTATGTTTAGTCCTGAAACATTAAATATTAGTTTTATATTTTTTGAGTAATTTGCAAATGAGCTCTTGGCTTTATTTTTAATTACAGAAATACCCTTTCCGTGACATTAATTATTGTGCATATTTTCTAATTATTAAAAATATCATCCTCTCTAAAAATTCTCAAAAAAATAGGGTTAAGCTCATGCTTGCAAGTACTTTCACGTCACATTTTTGGATTTGTAATTTAGGACTTTTCCTATTTTATAAAAATAAAGAAGAGCACAAAAAGTACTTGTTTGAATTAAATAAAATAAAAATATAAAAAATATTTTGAAAAATTCCCCAAAAATATATTTTATTTATTTTAATATTTCGAGACTTCAGACCAAAAACTACTAAAAATAGAAAAAGAAAATATATAAAAATTCAAAAGCTCCAAAATCCTTTATAAAAATCTAAAAAATTCTCAAAATTCCAAATATACCATTTTCTATTCTATAATTTTCTTTCTATTATATATTATTAATTAAAATATTTTTGGAAATTTTTGAATGTATTTTTATTTTTTATTTCCAAAACTATCTAGTTTATTTATTCAATCCCTGTTTTGGTATATTTTTGACTTTAAAAATATACAAAGACCAAAATAAACAAAAAAATCATAAAAAAATAAAAAATATTTCAAACCCAAAAATAATTTCTTTTTCATTTTTTGGCCATTTTTACTAATATTTATAATTATATTATCTTATATTATATGTATCCTTATATATTCATATATTATATATTTAAAAAGGAAAAAATATAAAATATAAAATATAATAGAAAATAGAAATTTTAAAATTAAAAATTTTAAAAAGTAAAATCAAAATCCATAAAAAATCAAAAATTAAAAACCCATACAAAATACAAAGACAAGAGGAACACACATTTTTGCGCATTTATTTGCACAGGTCTACTGTTTGCTCCCTGTGTTCGACACTCTACATACTTACACCTATACAGTTCTATTGTATAGTTATAATAAATTTTAACTCCACATTTATTTTTGCTTTTATTGCTTGATTTATATTGTGGGTTAATAGTTGAATTAGTTGAGTTTCGTATAACTTCCACCTTGCGTGGACTACATTAGACCCTTGCAAAACACTGCTTTTCAATAGGATAACCCCCTCCCCCTCCTTTATTATATAAGACACAATGGGGGTGCCATTCCAATTTCGTTAGAAACATAGACTCATATGCCCTTCATCTAGAATAGGTCTCTCTATATATATATATATATATATAGTGGGGTGATCATGTGAGAGCCAAAAACTGTGAGAGCATGAGAGCAGTGGTTCTGGACCCCTAGATTATGTCTTCTCTCTACATGTTGAATCTAGTGGTCCAGAATCACCGCTCTCATGCTCTCACAGAATCAGGCCTATATATATATATAGAGAGAGAGAGAGAGAGGAAAGGGAGCCTACTTTGTGAACTAGGTAACTTACATACTTCACATTTCATTTTTTTGTAATTTTTTTATTTTTTTAAAAAAATACCATCGTGGATTTTCAAAATTATATCCCTCTAATATGTCATTCAAATTTTGTCAGAAACAGAGACTCCTGCGGCCTCCATCCAGACGATCAATTTTAACGGTCACAGATTTACTGTATTTTACCTGTTCTGGATGGAGGCCGTAGGAGTCTCTGTTTCTGACGAGTTTTGAATGACATATTAGAGGGATATAGTTATGAAAATCCACGGTGATATTTTTAAAAAAAAATAAAAAAATTGCAAAAATGGAATGTGAAGTAGGTAAGGTTACCTACTTCACAAAGTAGGCTCCCTTTCCTCATATATATATATATATATATATATATATATATATGAGGACGAGGAGTATGCACCCTAGTGCATGTAATTTTACATGCACCGGGGCTTATATCTCCTATATTTTTTATTTTTTGAGAAAATATTACTGTCTATATTCATTTATATATCCCTCCAATATGCCATTCGAATTTCGTCAGAAACAGAGACTCCTATGCCCTCTCTCTCTATATATATACATACATATACATATATATATACATATACATATACATATATATATATATATATACATATATATATATACATATATATATATATATATATAAGGGATCCTACTCCATGGACTAGGTAACTTACCTACTCCATTTTCTTCTTTTTCAATTTTTTTTATTTTTATTTTGAAAAATGCTTCCATGGATTTTCTAACTATATCCCTCTAATATGTCATTCAAATTTCATCAGAAAAAGAGACTCCTACGGCCTCCATTCAGACAGTCATTTTTTAACGGTCACAGATTTTTTGTATTTTTCATGTTCTAGATGGAGGCCGTAGGAGTCCCTGTTTCTGACGAAATTTGAATGATATATTAGAGGGATATAATCCATGGAAGTATTTTTCAAAAAAAATAAAAAAAATTGAAAAAAAGAAAGTTGAGTTGGTAAGTTACCTACTCCATGGAGTAGGATCCCTTTCCTCATATATATATATGGGGTTGATGGGGTTGCCCCCAACATGGCTGCCCCACCTCATTTTTCAGCAAATTTTTTTATTTTTTTTGAAAAATATCACCATGTATATTCAACCCAATACCCTTCCTATATGCCATTCGAATTTTGTCAGAAACAGAGACTCCTGCGACCTCCATCCAGACAGGGTCAATTTAAAAAATCCTGCGACCGTTAAAAAAATGACATCTGGATGGAGGCCGTAGGAGTCTCTATTTCTGACAAAATTCGAATGCCATATAGGAGGGATATATGGATGAATATACATGGTGATATTTTTATAAAAAAATAAAAAAATTTACGAAAAATGAGGTGGGGGCAGCCATGTTGGATGCCCCTAGGGGGCAGCCTCATTTTTCCCTATATATATGTATATATATGGGAAAATGGGGCTGTCTCGGGGGGAGCTAACTGGCTCCCCCGTCCCATTTCCCCATATTTTTTTTATCTTTTTTGGAAAATGAATCCGTGGAAATTCATCACTATATCCCTATATTATGTCACTCATATTTCGTGAGAAACAGAGACCCCTATGACCTCCATTTAGACATTCATTTTTTAACAGTCGCATAATTGTTGAAATCATCCCCGACTTGACGGAGGATGCAGGAGTCTATGTTTCACATGAAATTTGTATGACATAATATAAAGATATAATAATGAAAATCTAGGAAAACATTTAAAAAAAATATGAGGAAAATAAGGTAGGAGGAGCCAAGTTAGCTCTCCCATGGGGGGCAACCCCATTTTACCCATATATATATATATATATATATATATATATATATATATATATATATATATATATATATATAATTTTTTGAAATAAATACATATATTGCATTTGTATCATAATAAGTGATTCAATTCGTTTATATTTAAGTTAATTTATAAAGTATTTGTCATTTCATTTATATTCAATCCATATTTGTTTTATGTCTTTTATCCAATTTTCAAGATATAATAACAGGTTACTCATATTCGTTGCTGCGCAAACATTACTTTTCAAGTGCGGAAGTTCTATGCTATGGATCTTATTGCTCATTCGTACAAAGAATCTTAGGGGCATATTGGAACATTTACAGTTGGTTTCATAAAGACCCGACTGCAAGTGATTGAGGTCAGAATGTCAAAGTATTCACATCTATGTCGGCACTGTTCATCCAAGTAGAGACATGCAACAAGTTTCTTCCATTAATGTCGACAGAGACTTTTCTTTGGTGGTGTTTGTGGTGGTGAAGGGGCAGGAGAGTGGACTCCAATCTCACTAAATCCTATCTTTATCACAAACTTAATGCGATCTCTTTGGATGATCACACATTACAACATCGAATCATTCACAATATTGGATTCAACTCCTAACGACACACTACTAAGGCAACAAATAATTTAATATTTGTTGTCCTATCTTTCATAGATAAATATATAACAACGACTATTATTTGTTCCTTACTTCTTTAAATTCACAACGAATAATTGTATTTGGTGCTATATTTTCCGAAACTAAATTTAGCAACGATTAGTATGAATTTTAATGAATAACTAAATAGAATAGTTGTCGTTAAATGAATATTTAATGACGAATATCACATTAGTTGCTAATTATAAATATAAAAGATGATTCGACCGTGAATAATTCTCATTGGTACATCTTTAACACCGAGGATATTGCAATAAATATCCAAATTATTCGTCGTCTTAAGGTCAATTTCTTGTAGTGACAGTACCAATTCATCTCATTAACCTTCATTTGTGTTAGACCAATGAAAGCTAAAGGATCATATGTCATGTCTATCGTATCGTTTCCTTAAACTTGGAGCAATCATGTACTGCAACAAAACTGTTCATACAATGAGTAATATAGTGTTCTTTGTCATATTTTTCCAGTAAATTTATAATAACGAATATTGTTAATTTTTTGATTCGCTAAGATTGGCAACGAATGTTGTATTGGTAGCTATTTTAATAGCTTACGATGAATCATAAATCCTTATTAATTAATTGTTAATTAATTAAATGAACCATACAATAAATTTTACCGAATCTGTCGTTAGATAACCATTAGCAATGGGTTACGCATTAGTTGTGAATCAAAAGATTCTTCAATTTATTTGCAGAAAATCTGCACATTATATAACAAAGTTTTACATTCTTTTTCACTTTATTTGTACTAATATTCAGAGAAAAAATACAACTAATATTTTTTATCATGGTAAGCAATTCAAGTCACATGTATTTAAGCTAACTATAAAGTATGTTTGCTTTGGTATGTTTTCAATCTGTATTATCTCTCTCTATATATTATCCATTTTAAGTATATGATAATATATTTTCTTATCTGTCAAAATCTAATCCGCATTAGTATGAATAGCGTAAAACCAATAAAGATAAAGTAATGTTTATATCTTTACCCTTAACTCGGCCATTCGTTTGTGATCATACTCTATATTCTATATTTTGATGATTATTTTAACCTCCAGCATTATATCGTGTCTGAAGTAAAAGAATTTCAAAAGTTATAAAAGGTAGCTATTTACAACTTGTGCATTTTAACAGTTATTTGACATATTTTATGCGCATAATTAATATTTCAGTATAAGCTTTTAATTTTCCTTTAGAAATTGATGGTTGCAAAATAAAATTGACCATCATAATAAACCTCATTTTATTCTAATTCATAATAGTTTAGTTGTCACAACCTAAATTAACTCCGATTTATTAATTATTGTTAGGTATATGGAAATCAGGATAAACTCTTTTCATGGCAACTCTTTATTTGAGGAAAAACATCTTTTAAAGCAATAGCTAAAGATTTAGATGCCGCTACAGATGTAAAACCAAACCTTAATGCGTATCAAAGATCTAATAAATGTATGTGGTTTGCTTAAAGTCAATTATACCTACTAAAAGATGCATGTGCACCTATGGGATTAATTCTCGATCGTGCTTTAAAATAGTGTAAAGACCACCTAACCCTAACAAGGGGAGATGATAAAATAATGAAAATATTTTAAGTGGAGACAGAAAGTCGTGAAGGGTTGGCCACTGTCCCATCTCCTTGATTTAATGCAGCATATAGTCAAAAGCAATGGCCTTTGGAATCTGCGTCAACATTAATGTCACCGACACCAAGAAAATGGGAAGGAAAAACTCTAAAAAGATGCCCTTTCATATACACGGATATGTGTTTAGTCTACTTTTTTTTAAAGCAACCAAATGAAAGGAGATCGAGGTAATTATATTAAAAATCTAGTTGAGTCGAATCATTATCTTAATCAGAAGTTCAATTTGTTTTCATGGAAATAATGATGGTTTTAAGAATATCTAGGATCAATGTTATGATTCATCTTGGACACCCCGATAAGAATTTTGCTTGAGTGTATACATACAAATCCTCCCATAATTGAACGAGCGAAGAAAAAACCTAAGAGAGAGAGATGGAGAGGAGACTTTGGATGTTCTTCACCACCACCCATCTCTCTCCACTTTTACACTCTTGGCTATATAAACACAAGCCATTCCATTCTCTAGTCCTCCACAGCTCCCCCACCAATCCTTATATTTGCTCGTGTTTATTGTTGAGGAGATGGGTGAGGGAAGAGGCAGTGCTTTGGTGTTCTTGTGCATCGCCTTCTTGATGATGGCGGTCTGCACTGAGGGGGCGGTGTACGTCGTCGGAGGCGCGGGAGGGTGGACGTTCAATGTAGCTGGATGGCCCGCGGGAAAGCGCTTCCGTGTGGGTGACGTACTTGGTACAGTGTGTTCCAAACCTTACTTTCTCTTAACTGACAGACGTTTTGATATGTAACATATCCAATCACGTCAGACTTCGCTCTGATCTAACTTCTATAGTAATTTTACCAAAAGGAATACAACTTCCAATTTATTTCTTTGATTTCATATGATTTTTTAGTAGAAGATGATGTGATAATCATGACTGTCTACAGGTAATCCGATGATCTTCTTCTTCCATCAAAACTATGATTGGCTAAACAATGGTTGAGATGGAAGAGGGAGAGCCGTCGGATCATCTGTGGATGATCAAGATCGCCATATGGGTTGGGGTCTCTGAAGAAAATGCTAGAAATTTGAAGGGATGTTGGTCTATATCCAAATGCAGGAAAATATAATTATGTAGACCAAAGTAATGTAAAACATTGCATGGTAATGCATCTAATGTACACACAAATTAATGTGATCCTGATTTCGAGATTTCGCCCTGCCCCAATCCACTTATAACGAATCAAACTTATGCAAAACTAAATCGTGAATTTTGGAAATTCCAAACAGATAAAATCTTCGATATTACTTAAAAAGAAGATTACAAATTGCCGTCTGATTGTCTTTCACGCATACTCGTTGCTAAAGTCTCAACTATTACTGTAAATTCTACGAGAAAATAATTAGTTTTTCAATAAAAATATTCAACGTATCCAT
This sequence comes from Ottelia alismoides, assembly GCA_037367405.1. Lineage (NCBI taxonomy): Eukaryota > Viridiplantae > Streptophyta > Magnoliopsida > Alismatales > Hydrocharitaceae > Ottelia > Ottelia alismoides. The sequence goes on along the minus strand of JAZKJV010003278.1, from coordinate 135,885 downwards.
CGTTTTATAGAGAATAAAATCTGTTGTCATATTTTTAACATTGATGGTCTATGTGCAGTGTTCAACTACAATAGTGCATTCCATAATGTTGTGGCGGTGAATGCATTGGGATACCGGTCATGTTCATCGACGAGGGGATCGAGGGTGTGGAGGAGCGGCAGCGACAGGATCACGCTGGGTCGGGGCACGAGCTACTTCATCTGCAGCATTCCTGGCCATTGCTCGGCTAACATGAAGATAGCTGTTACTGCCTTCTGAGGAAACCCTAATCAACAACCTCGCTGAGGGGATATCCATTATCCTACATATCCTTACCTTATCCATCCATCTATATATTAGCTATATTACATAAAAACATAAATAAAAATATATAATTAAAAATAAGTATTTAAACATGTTGCAATATCTATGTTTGAGGTATGAATTAAGCATGGGAATAAGATATGTATTTGAGTATGAGAAGACTTGCTTCTGATTATGAATTTGTGTTGTTTCTGATTCGCTCGCAGTTATTATAAGAATGTTTAAAAATTTCTTCTTTCGTACCTATTCATTTTTTCAACCTTGGAAGGGGGTCAAGTTTTACCTAGGTTCGAATCATGTGAAGAGTGGGACCATATCCTCCATCCATAAGTTTAGCACTCTCATATGGCTAGTTTATGAGATTCTTCTGCTTGCATCGGTAAAGGAGGCAGGTTGCCTCGCTAAAGCCTTTTTATTCATCCGTATGGAGGCGTATAACGGTTAGAGCGGTAGTTGTTCAAATTTGCTCAAATTTAACACATGATCATGTTCAATTAGAAGGCGAAATTAGGGATATATAGTTGCGGTCATATAGGACCCTAGGATCACATAGTTTACAAACGAATCTTAAGACCCGTTTGATTGAGAGATAATATGTGAGATAATTCGGAAGGATGAAGATTACACATTATTTAATTTCGATTCTCTTTTGTTTGATGAAATAGGATTTGTATGAATAAAAGAGGGTTTTTACTTATTTTCCAATCAATCTTAATCATCGTAACGTGAGATTAGCAATGCATAAAAGCTGATGGATGTATTCAAACATTATCTAAATATCAAATTCGTACGTAAACCTATTCAACAAAAAAATATTAGGTCATCATATCGGATGGTTGATTACATTCAATGGCAACCATTAGAATTTATTTTCATGTTTAAAACATTTTCTACATGCATGATGTCGCTTTAACTTAGGAAAATCGAAACATGACCTAAATGGATTCTGGATCATTATTATTATCTATTCAGCCCAATGCAGAGCCCATCCCCAAACCTCAAACCATGTAAGATTCAAAATGTACACAAGAAAAAATACACACTTCTCTCTTGGGCCAATAGGATGAATTATATAAAAAGTCCAGAGTCTGGGACATATATACAAAAGGCTTTGTAATTTAATTAAAACAATGAAACTAGTATTGATGATATAATCTTAATAAAAAAGGATGATGAAGAAGATGATGGTGGTAATGATATAATCTTAATAAAAAAGATGTGAAGAAGATGATGGTGGTGGTGGAGATGATGATGATAATAGAGATCATTTCATGTGTTCATAGTTAATACAACTAATAATAAATAAAATCATTGGAGGTGTTGATTCGAAAGGTGTTCATGAAGTTTCATAAGCTCTTCCGCATATAGGCTAAATTCTGGGTTCAAACCTTAGAAGTTGTGTGGACCGGCTATCCTTGATAAGGGGTCAAGTCTATGAAGGGAGGTCTAACTTCCCATGTCATCGAAAACATGAAATAAAATGAATCAATTCCTAATAAAAACAAATACTCATTATATGAGCGATATAGCATTAATACATATTTTTTGTCGATATGGAAAGATTTTCCACACTGTTTCACAAAACCACAAGAGTAAAGGATGATTGCCTTCGATGCATGTACTTTTTAAGATAAGAGTCTTTTGAATCAAGTTTGATCCACAAGAGAAGCACATGTGAGTGTAATGATGAATCACGAAACCCGTGTAGCCAAGAAAGATGCTTCTCTCTTGTCTTCTTCTCCTTGTGCTCTCTTCTTGATCACCACGATGTCCTCCCCTAAATCATGCCGCATGAGGTTGCCTTCTTATTCACGATGGAGCAAAGAAGGAGAATGGATTCTTCTTCTATTGTTGGCGACCACAAAGAAGACGGAGAGAGGGTGATGATCACACCTTGAGAGAGGGGAACAAGCAGGTTTTGAGGAGGATAGACTTTTCTCTCTTTCTACCATTTCTTCTTTTATGAAGAGAAGGGTTTAATTTATTGGAAGAGATGCCTTGACACTATTTATACAGTAGATGGGTATGGCCAATTTGGAGAGGGAAAGATTTTCTTTTAAGTATATTTAGGAGTTGGTGGAGATAATTGATTTCCAATTATCTCTTTATGGAAAGAGACACAACTATCTCTTTGAGGATATGATGTACATTCTCTCCTATAATATGAATTATATTCATATCAAACTAATAAAATAAATATAAATTCTATTCACATTTAATCAATGATGAATGTATATGATGAACTGAAGTTTTATCTACCTAAGAACCAACAATGGAGAAGAATTCATAAATAAATACATTCATAGGTGCATTAACTCATTAATCTTAAAAATCATGCATATATAATAAGTGCACTTTTTATCACCTAAAAATATGCAAAAGAAAAGATAAAAAGAACTAAGGAAGGTCATGATACATGAGTACTAGGGAATTGAAACTATCAAATAAAACAAGAAGAGATACCTGCAAGGTTTGGAACTGACCCTCACTTAGAGACGAGGTCATATGCTTTGATCAACTAAATAACAAGTAGAGAAAATACTGATACACAAAAGATACACACATAAGAAAATATACTTGTACAAAATATACACAAACATAATGATTTTTGTCTTCATATTTATAATTTCAATTGACATAATTCTTTCTTCACTAATTTAATAAAAATACATAAAAATATAAAAATAAGTAAACAATGCACATAATGCAATTGAGTAATGGGACCAAACCCAAGTTCTATATATGCAAGCATTCTGATTTTTTTATCAGGAGCATATGAACTACAAATGAACCAAAATCGCCTTTAAAGTTCATGAATTAAATGTTATAGTCTAAAAAAACTTTAAAGTTGAGACAGTTTCATTTGTTAAAATTCATTTTTTGGACCCTTTTTACAACTTATATATATATATATGTAATAGTAAAAATAAGGGAACCTTTCAAATGAGCCAGGGGCTCACCATTTCCATGTTGAGCTATCAATTGGATCTCAATCTGACAGTGATAGTTAGTTGGTCGTGAGGAATCCTAACGTCTGGTCTTGGAGGGCCTGTAGTGCCTGACAAATCGAGTCTGACAATTGCTGTATCGACATCACTCTCTCAGCTCTCGGATGTCCACAACCAAAGGAATCAACAATAAACCCAAATATAAGATAAATCTATGAAAATATGAGTCACAATTTATTTTTATTTTAACTCTACAAAATATGTGTATAGTGAATAAGTGTAGAGTATTGAACCATAAAGAACAATGGGGTTGCGGTATTTATTGTCTATAAATAAACTACATATTTTTTATGCTTTTTGTGCTTTTTAGTTTTTTATGGATTGTATTTTTTATAGATTTTAAATTTTTATATTTTTGTGTCTTTGATTTTATACTTTTTATTATGATTTTGTATTTTTTTGTTCATTTTCTTTTAAATATTTAATATATAAGTATATATATTAATTTGTATAATATAAATAGTATATAAAATATAAATAATAAAATCAGGAAAATACAATTAAGTATATTCCTTTTATTTTTTAAAGGTATTATAATATATTTAAAAGTATTTATAATAATATTTTTAATAAGTATATAAGTATCTATAGTCTATATAGTCTTTTATATTTATAAATATGAGGAAAATACTCAAAAATTATAAAATAAAATGTTTTCTTTTTCTATCTTTTTTATGTTTTAGTGATTTTTTGTTAATTTTTGTTAAGTTTTTAGTTATTTTTAAAATATGAATACTACAAAATAGAGAGTTAATAAATATGTCGAATTGTTTTGAGATGTAGAAATAGATAACAAGTCCAAAATTTCTTAAAATGTATTTTAATATATACTATAATATAAATAAAAATACACATAAGAAAACTAATTTTTTATTTTATATTTTTGCATATTTTTATAGGGTTAGGAGGGTTTTTTAATTTTAAGGTTCTAATTTATATTTTTTCTGATTTTTGGTCCGGAGTTATTATATAGTAATTTATAATATCTATTTTTTGGAATTTTCAAAAGTGATTTTATTTTTTTGTATTTTTATATCTAAATAAGAATAAATATCTCCTAAATGATGTTTAATAAATAGAAAATGCAAGTAATTGCTAAATAAAATTCATAGTATAACTAAGAACAATATCAATCAATTATTATGATTTTCTATGATTTTACAAGCATAGGAGCTATTTAATTAAAAATAAAAGACATAAAATTAATTTACAATACTAGTAGGGGGTATTTTTCCAATATAAATAAAGTACAAGGGTTTCGATGCAAAAATACACAAAGTTTTGAACTGATATACACATTTTATAATTTAAAATGAAATAAAGAAACTCGAAGGGGTCTCTTGCAATATTGTGAACTCACATGGGAGACCACGTGAGCTGACCTAGCATTGGACCTAAATAAAATATTCAACAAATGATAGGGGGGTCAATGCAATTTTTACAAAAATTATTGAATGCGTTTAAATATTTATAGGACTATTCAATAAAAACAAAAGTGTGTGAGGGGGCCTAAGTAGTTTACCCCTTTATGTCCACGCTATCAGGCGACTGGGGACGTTCCAGGTGACATGATCAATGGACGAGGGCTCACACTGCTTCATTTTTAATCAACAACCTAGATTAGATCTGAGCTCGATTCTCGATCTGATAGCTATGGAGGGTCTGGAAGAATGGGAAAGAACGTCTTCTTCCCCAAACTTCGTTCGCTGAATCCGACATGCTCCAACTTCCTTTCCCTTCTCCAATGGATGCAATAACTTCCTGGAACTTCTGCACAATTGTATGAGGGGTCAAAAGTGTCTGGGGTCCATCAGAGGGACCCTGGAGCGGCGGGCCACCTGATGCTCTGTTCATACCCTCAGTAGGAGCTTCCAAGCGCTTCTACGCTTGGACTCATGCACTAAAAGGGTGACGGGCTCGAGCTGAAGATGCTTGACCCAAGGGTGAAGCTGCATACACAATGGAGTGGAGGGAATGAAGAGGTCTGGTGTTGGCAGAGGATATGAACGTTGATATCCCAGATCCTTGCAGGATCCGAGGTGGAAATGGGACCAAAGTGTGGAGAATACGAAGGGGATGAAAATGGAGGTGAAATGGGGGTCGACGACAGTCGGTTGACGATGAATTTGGTGCTGGAGCATAGTGCTCCAACAATTTCAAAACTAAAAATTATGCTAAGTCTATGATTAATCGACGAAATTGAAGCTACTAATAGGTTTCAGAAATGACAAGCAAGAAAAACATCCTAACCTAACATCTCATTCTTAGCTGGATGCCAAGGAGAAGAAGAGCTCGTAGGCGATAGTCGGTGGAGCTCAGATCGCACCAATCTGCACCTTTATCCACGTCGACATGGCCTAGATCTCAAAGCTGTCACTCACGAGATACGATAGGGGTGTTTCTATTAGTGTTACAGATGAGAAAGTAGATTCAAAATGGAGAAAGGGGGGGTCAAGGTTAGAATTTAAAGAAAGGGGTTCTGATAAAAAGGTAGGGAGATGACATGTAGGTGGATCGTGGTAGGTGTAGATGCTGGTATGGGTGAAGAAGAAGGATGATAGAAGAGCATGATTGTGGGGAGCTTGAGGAGGAAGGCAGAGAGGGGAAGGCGTAGAAATTTGGAAAAGTTAGAGGTCTTGTGACCTCTAACATGAAGGCGGCTGGGGAGAGGACCATTGACCCGAGTGTCAATGGTCTAAAGGCTCTGGTTGGTCCACGTGGACCAACCAGAAAAAAGAACGAACGAAATTCATTGATAAATCAAATAAAATTAATAAATGATTTCATTAATTTTTGGTGTAAACATAAAAAATGTTTGTAATTTTATATAATATCTTATTTTAATATTTTATTTATTTTTACAAGTTAATTTATTATATATTAATATTTACATTTGTATATATAGGTAAATATACTTTTTTATATATTAAATATTTTATTAATTTATACATATAATTTATATATTTATGACTTATTTACATACACATTTACATATTTTTATTATATTTTTATGAGATTTACTTAAATAATTATGTAAATATATATTATAGGTATACTATAGGTATAATTCATCTAAATATTTTATAGCTTTATATATTTTAATACATTTTAGTGGTTTCATTATAATTTTATCATGTCCATATATTTTGAATAATATTTACTAATATGTAAAAATATAAAAGAGTAAAAAATATAAGAATAAATATATTGAATATTATATACAAGTATATTGCACAATGAGGGCCCAAAAGTCAACTTTTGTATCATACTAAATTTAATGAAGCCACCTTCATTAAATAGATAATTTAATTTTATAAACAATAAAGGTGAGTTTGTAGATTTTGAGTACGTTTGGGGAAGATATAGGTCTGCAAAGTTTTCTTTGCGATTTTTTTATTATGTGTGTCTCGGGCACATTGTGCATTATTTATGAATGAATAAATTTTCAATTTTTCTTTGTATTTTTATGTATAATGTTCATGTCAAAGTTTATTGATTTAAGGTATAAATAAAGAAAAAAATAGGTGCCAAAAAGTTAATATTAGGCTAGAAAATTAGGGTTTTAGTGTTTTCTGTATAATTGGCAGCCCTATCTCCTCGTACTTTATTCTTTGTAGACCAAGTCATCATGACGACTGGGTCTTGAAATTTAGGGTCACTATGTGTCCTTGACTCTTCATTCATTTTCTTTTCTTTCCTTTATTCTTTTATTTGGAAATTAAATATAATATTGTATATAGTATTTTATACAGTATTTCATGCGAAGTATTGAGTGTTACTTTGTATAAATATTGCTATATACATGCATTTAGCTTGGTAAGGACAAAATCAAAGAATAAAGGTGATGAAATGGAGACAGATGCATCAAAAACCTTATCAAAAAGAATATTTTCATCACTAAATTTCATTAAATTTGAATTTCTTTTAATGATATAAATTTAGTATTTTAGGTGCGTCAAGATTTGGTATTCCTGTTAATGCATTTGTTTATTAATTTCAATTTGCATTCTAAACGAACCAGGTTTATCCATATATTTGTAGACCCCTATGAGTTTGTCTAGAATTTATGCTTTGTTTTATAAAGTGATTGATGTAGTTACTTTTTTTGTATTTCTAATCATTAGTTTTAAAGTCAAATGGCAATTTCCTTTGTAAAATTTGTATTGTCTATTGTGAAATGAATTGCTTAATTGTAATACATCATTTATTTTTACATGTTATTTGGCAACATTTTGTGAAAAATAACATGTGTAGGTTTTGTAATTTTGCCATGCTCCTTTGTATAATTCATGCTCTTTTTATGTCTTTGTATATACATGGCATAAATGCAATATTCACGATGCCTTTCTAAAGGATGTGCTCTCTTTGTAAAATTTGTATGGTGATATGCAAAATAAAAAGCTAGTTAGTAATTAAGATGAAGAGTTTGTTGTATTACATGAAACAAATTAATTACCAAGAATTATGTCACCAATCACGTCTCGTACACTGGCAGCCAGGTCATCGATGTCCCCCTCCCCTTCACCATCTACTCCCTTGTAGATATTGTGGTCGAGTTGTATGCCACCCTTTCCAAAGTCAAGATTGTGGTTGCGTGGCCTCAACTTTAAGATCTCTAGGAGGGGGTTGACGTACATTTTTCCTCCTTGAGTTCGAACTTGGGACTTTCCCAAGTAAAATAAATGATGGAACACAGTTTAAAAATCATACCTTATTATTGTGGTTGTTTTTTATTGCTCACTCTTGACCGCCTTCTACAAACAACATAAATCTGTATAATTAAGAGTGGTAAAATGCACATCTATTAAATGACTACCATGGAAACCCCACCTCATTAGAAGTTTCTGCACACAAATTATACATAATGCATGTGTGTGTATTTAGTTAGTTTTAATTTTATTAATTCATATATTCATCTTATTTTCCCCTAAAAATATAAATGAAAATAGAAATTAGAAAAATAAAAAGATACGAATTTCCTATAATAAGTATATTTGACCTATTAAAAAATTTGCCATTTCTATTTAGCATCTATTACAATTTAGAAATCCAATAAAAATATCCATTCAAAGCTTTTTATTTTATATTATTCAAGAAAATACAAAAAGAGTTTCAATTAAAAATGAAAAAGGAGAAATATATAAAGATATACAAATACAGGATAAAGATACTTACAAATCTTTTAGAATTTTTATAACTTCTATTTTGAGTTGATTTTGAAAAAAAAAATCCTTTTATAAATTTTGGTCAAAATTATGTTTTGCACTTCTCATTTGATGTCATTAAACATTTCTTTTTGAATTTAGAAGAAGTTTTGAGATTTTGAATTTTCAGATGTCATCATGTGTCAGTCTCTTAAAGGACTTTTTCAATCTTTTTTGCCCAATGTGCGGCCCCCTCTTCAACCTATGATTCTCATTTGCATTAGTTAACCTCTAAACCTTAGCCAACCATCGATCAATAGCCCTATCATCACTCTCTACCCTGCAACTCCCAATCTTACCAACCCTCACCGTTCAATACCTAAAATGCATTATCCAAACCCTCAAGACAACTCATCTATGGACCCTAAACCCTAGCTCCTTCCAATGAGGTCCCCCAAGGTAACATTGAGGTTGATTAGAGACCTAGAGCATTGAGAAGAATGGATGGAGTAAGAGTAAGATACATGTGTTGAATCAGAATCCGAGCAGGTCTAGTGTTCTACACAAAGCAAGAACAATGTTGCTGAGGCGACCGATCACAAACTCCAGATTCAAACAACAATCAGCCAGCAACAATAATGTAAATCAATGCAAATTATAGAAATTAGTCAAAAATTATTATAAACCCCACAAATAAGTGTGTATAGTGGACAAGAATGGTAGGGTGTCGAACACAGGGAACAAGGGACATAGCAGTTATATTATCTATAAACAAATAATACAAGTGTATGTATGTATATATGCATAATATGTACTCAATGTTTTTGTGGGTTTTTTAAATATTTTTTTATTTTTAATTTTCTATTTTTAGTTTTCCTTTTTTAAAATATATAATAAGTATATATTTGTATAAGTATTTGTAGTACAATGTAATATGTATAATATAACGGCTATATATATAATAAATAGATAAAAACCAGAAAATATCAGCAAAAACAATACTTTTTCATTTTTTTAAAGGATTTAAAATATTTATAAGGTATTTGTAATAATTAACAATAGTATAAAGTTAAGGTATTATAATTCTAAGAATATAAAAAATGCAGAAAAATTTTAAAATAATTTTTTTGTGTTTTTAAATATTCTTCCATTTTTGTGAAATTTATTAATTTTTTGTATATTTAAAATAAAAAATAGTCTGAAACAAGGACTTTTAAATATGCCAAGTTGATTTGATAATTGAAAATAGCAAATGGGTTCAGTATTTCTCAAAACAAAATTTATTATATAGTAATATGTATAGATAAAAATATAGGCCAGAAAACTATTTTTCAGATTTTTGGAAAATATTTTATAATTTTATTAGAGTTAGTAACGGTTTGCTAATTTTTGTTGTTTCATTTGATTTTTTTGTGATGTTTGGTCTAGAGTGTCAAAATAGGATAATAAATAATAGGTAATGTTTTGGAATTTTTCAAAAAGAGGTTCTCCATTTTTTTATATTTTTTAGGCAACCAAGGAATAAAATAGTTCTTTTTTATTTTAATAAATATTAAATTCACACAAAATGCTAAATGGAATATACATAGTGACCAAGCAAGGAATCATGCATTTTATCCTATTTTTACAGAATTGTTTGAGCAAAGAGCTAATTTTAGAAAACAGAAATGCAAAACAAAAATAAATCAAGCTGGTAAGGGCATATTTACACATAAAATAAATTCCAGGGGTCAAATGCAACATAACTAGCTGCAACATGATTTTTAAAGACTAAATATTAATTACAAAACCCAAAGGGGTTTACATGCAAAATGTCCACTCACGTGGGGGTCCACGTGAGGTGACCTAGCAATGGACTAAAATGCAAAATCCAAAAAATCTAGAGGTTCATATGTAATTTGTCCACAAAATTTTGAACTTAAATAAATATTTAAAATACTTTTTCCTAAATACAAAAAGGCAGAGGAGGTTCTTTGCAAATTACCCCACTTAAGTCACTTTAATCCAGCCGCTCGCTACATGCCACATGGACGATCATACGTCTCTGATCGGGTACCCCTTCGAATAATCTGGATAGCCCAGATCAGATATGGGTTGTGTTCTTGATCGGACGAATAAGAGGGGCTCATGAAGAACTATTGAAGAGTATATGTTCGACGAGCTTCGATCGAGCTTCTCTCCGTGTTACGATGATAGATCCTTGACCCGATATGTGGTATGGCTTCCTGGAGCTCCTCCTCTTGTGCAGGTGCCTTCAGATGAGGCTCAGATGCCTCAACGACAGATCTGGAAGTCTGGTTGGCTCCAGGTGACTTGGAGCTTGTTCATTGTTTCTTCTTGGCTCCATACGGGTCACTAATGCATGAGACCTACACCAAAATGTTCTGGGGCTCGAGGTCTATAATCTCAACCGAAGGATAAAGCTGATAAAAGCATAATGGACGTTGATGGCGAAGCTCTGGCAAAGGGGGAGGGGTTGAGCTTTGATATGCATGATCCACGAAGGATCAGGGTAGAACAGAAGGGGGATCGATGGAGAATGCGTAGGGAAATGGAGTGGGGTGGAAATCAGGGCGAATTAATGGTCGAGTCATGATGATTTGGCATGGAGCTTGAGTTCCATGCCAATTTGGGTTTTTTGAAATTGGTCCTAATAATGCAATTAAAATGGAAATTGAAGGTGAAAATTAAAAGCAGAACCTAGATATTAACTGAGAATAGCAAAGAAAGGCCTCGACTTGGCCGAGGGGCCAAGGAAGCGAAACAAACCGGCGGATCTCTGGTGATGGATATGGATCACCTCCTCCTGGAATTCGTGTCGTTGCAAATCCGTCCAGCCTCTTGCTGTCACCAAGGGGAAGAACTTCCAATGGATCTGAGGGGATAAGACTTAACAAAGAGGGATCAAAATTGGATTTGGGGCGATAGAGCTCAATTTATAAGATGGATGAGGAGGTGACTTGCATCTAAGATGTTGCACAGATCGAGGGTGATCGATAATATCTCAAGGCATGGCATGAATCATGGAGATCCAATCTCCACAAATCACGCAGCACGATAAGTAGATCATCATGGCCTCGAGCGGGAAAAAGGATGAAAAGATGTGTTCTCACACTACAAAGCTCGAGGAAGAGAGAAGGGGGTTAGTTGACTTGAGTTAACATGGGGATGAATCTGATTGGTCTATGTAGACCAACCATAAAAATCTAAGGCAAAAATACTTTGTAAAATCAATAACAAATAATAAATGAATTAATTTAATTTTTATTAAAACATAACAAATGTTTATAATTTATGTAGTTTTTTATGTCCATATTTATTTATTTTTTCGAGGTTATTTATTGTAAGTTAATAAATATAAGTATAAACGTAGGCAAAAATACATGTATTTTAGTATTTTTACCTTTGATTTGTTTATACATTTTATTATTATATACATGTATTTTATATATTTTTATTATATTTCAATACACATTTAGGTATTTTTATTGCATTTTTTTGAATTTATGTGTACACTTAATTAATTATGTATATGCATATTATGTGTATATATAGGTATACTTTATCTATGTATTAAAGTAATTGATTTATTTTGATTTTATTTCAATGGTTTTATTTATTGTAATTATAGTACATATGTTTCATATAATATTTACAATCTTATAAAAATGAAATAAAGTAAAACATATAAAGAATATAATATACATGTATATTGCACAAAAAGAGTCCAAAACCTAACTTTTGTATCTTAACTCCAAATTGAATGAAACCACCTTCATTAAATAGCTTATTAAATTTTACATATAATTAAAGGTGAATTTGGTCAATTTTGATATATTATGGAAAAGATATAGGCATACAAAGTTTTTATTTTGGCTTTTTTTGAGTGTCCCGTCCACACTAAGCATTATTTTTCAATGAAATCAATTTTGTATTTTTGTCTATAATATTTGTGTAGATGTTTTTATTATTTGAAAATAATAATAAAACAAAATAGGTCATGAATGCGATTTATGAGCATACTTACGCTTTTGATTGTGTTTTCAATACAATTCTTCTGTCCTATCTCCCCTTTATTCCTTGTCGACTGATGAATATGTGATTCATCACTCTAAAAGAGATTAATTAAGCTCAGTTCCCTAAAATTCACATGCATTTTCTTAATTATCTTGCATAATTAGCATTCATGCATATGTAAATAATAATTGCATTTTATCATGCATAATTGCATATCTCAGCCCAATCGATCTGTAAAATTAGCTAACTTCCCCTATTTTTAATTAATTCATGCTCACTTCAAATCACTTGAAATCATCTTCATTGTGTACATATTAATAACAAGAATAAAAAGATATAAAAAAAAATCATTGACAAAAATAAGTGGACTAGAAACCCAAGCCCTAATTTCAGGATGATCAGACTAAAACACTGATATTTTCCTCATACGGTGTCTGATTTTATCTTGCTCACATATGAAATAATGTACTTCAATTACCTTCAAAACAAGACCAAGTTCAAGTGAATCGGGGCTCATATGTGAAAGTTCGATTTTGGGCCTTGTTTGTACATTGTATATTTTACCTGATTTTGGCCTATTATTTTATGTACTTATTTGACTCTTTTTATTTATTTCTTTTCCATTTATTTTCTATGACAAAAGATTTATTAAAATACGTAAAAATCCGAATCTAAAATAAAACCGAAATTAAAGAAATTGACAGAGTCTGAATGTTCACTAACAATCTTTACAAAAGTCGTCTTTATCGTACTTTATTTTATTTATCAATTTTTTAATTAATAAAAATCTTAAAAAATTAGAGTAATGTGTAAATAATTGTTTATGATTTTATCATGTTTTTTCTGATTTTTATCTTATTTAAAAATGATAAAAATTGCAAAACTCAAAAATCGCGTGTTCTAGGTATATAGAGTACCCCAAAATATCACTTTATACAAATGACCTATTTTTGTTTTGGGATCTTAATGAAAGTTGTAGATCTCATCGAGACGAGAAACTTTTGTGAAGAAAATTTTTCGATCCAAAGTCATTTGCATTTCTTTTCTATTTTTCTTTGACTTTTTATTTTTGAATTTTCTGGGAGTGAAACGTTGCAGCTCCTAGAGCCGTCATATGTCACTCATTTTTCGCATTTATATTTCTTTTATTATTTATAAAATGATTGAAAAATAATAACGATAAAAATAAAAAATTAAATGACACATGGCATATTTGTGGCCATCCGTTCTCGACTGATCAGACGACCATTGCTCTCTCCTTCCTCCCCTCAATTCAACCGACGCCCTTTCCTCTTTTTCTCCTCAGCCGCTTTCACCCGATCTCCATATCCGATCTCTTTTCATCAATGGTCGGTCGCCACCCTTGCCATTCAATCGCGCCTCTGTCCAAAGACGGTCTCTCTCTCCCTTGATTCAGCAATTTCCATCATCTATCACCTCGTCGTCTTTCCAATCAGCTATTGCCACCCCATTGCTATAAAGCACCTCCACCCTCACCTCCGTTGATTCATCCATTTATAACCACAATAGAAGAGAAGGATCATAGGGACCCATCGAGGTGGTGACAGTGCCTCGTCCCTCATCGAACCGGCAACCCTTTGATAACTGCGGTAAGATCTGAGTCTCCCTATCCTCATTGTAGTGCCTCCTCGAATGCTTGTTTCTGCTCCGACCTCGTCCCAAGGTCGTCGAGCCACCAACAAGTACCCTCGTCCCCACCGTTATTCTTCTCCAGTCATCACCACTCTCCCTTGCTCCTCTTGATATCTCGATGTCCCCCGTGATCACAATCCCTCTCCGTCATCATCATCGAGTCGACCCACCACCATAGCTCCATCGTCCGGGTTCCTTCTCACTACGACTTCTTCCATCGACAAGGCTAGACACCTTCATCCTCTACACCACCAGGTGCGACCACCACCTCCAGGTGCTCCTTCCCCCAGGTCTCAGATCTCCAACGAGATCACATCTTGGATTCCAGGCTTCGACCTTCATCTCTAGAAACCTCGAGCCACCTCACCTTCGACATCAACCGCTGCAGACATCCTCAATCGACCCCTTGGCTCATCTCCTCCGATAGTGAAGGATCAACATGTTGCTTCTTCAAAGATCATCGCTCCAACTGAACTCCACCTCTTCGACCTTCATCCTTGAAGCTCCAAGACCATCTCTAGTCGGAGGTCCCTCCAATTGTGACTCCAACTCTGGGTCTCCCTCCGCCCGCGCTCCTCTAGCCGCCTACAACCTAAGGTCAGGCACACAGCCCGAGACCCTCCCATGTGAGGCATACGTGCAGGAGGGGACTCTTGCACTGACCCCCTAGAGATCATCCAATTCACAACTGAGTGGGAATTTTGCAGAAACCACTTAAGGGTTTAGGTAATTTTGTTTAGGCCCCTCTTCTACATTTCTATTTTATTATTTATTGCAAACATACCCTTATCTTACCTCTGTATTTTGAACATTATTTTCGTATCTTTATCATTAAAAAATAACACTTTTGTTCTATAATTAATTCCCTACATTGTGGCATACTCCCTATATTTTTATGCTCTGTGGTTATTTATTAATAATTATTCTGGTGAAACTTTACATAATTTACCTAGTTTATATCCAAAAAATCATATTAAATTAACTACTGCTCAGAAAATTGCCAAAGATTAATATATAGTAGAATTATTTGTATTTCACATTGTATCAAAAAATAATTGCATTTTCTTGCATCATTTGATTTGTAAAAATTATTTTGTGTATTTTAATATTTAATTTTTAATAGGTATTAAACTCCACATTTTTTGGACTTGGGATTTTTCTTAAATAAATCACCTAGTGACATATCTCGGATCATTTTATTTCTTGCAAATAAATAGATTTAACATATATTATAATTAATTATCGTGAATCACACCATTTACACCATTTATTTCATTAAATATTCATATTGCATCAGACAATTCAAAAAAAAATAAAGTACATTTATTTCATCATTATTCACATCTCGACCAAGTTTTATAATTTTTTGGACATCATTACATTGACATTAATTTTCTCGTCCTTAAAAATCGATCCGCATTTCATTAGCATTCAAAAATTGCATTAAAAATATCAAAAAGATCCGCCTCGAAAACCACACATAAAATCTGATAGACTTAAACCTAGGTCATTCTCTTGCCTCCATAAATTCGACCTTGAGACTCATCCAGGTTAAATAAACATAAAAATTGCTCCAATTAAATTCAGTTCCTTAATTAAGTGGTTATTGCTTGATTGATCCCTATTGCTTGACTACAATACAAACGACATATTTTTATTTGTGCGTAATTAACTCTTAATTTTTGCAAATTAATCGAGGGTTTTTAGATAAATCAGATGGCTTCGTTGTTGGGGACGCAAATGGCTCAGGTTTATTATCTAGAAAATTTTGTGTTAAGTTTTTCATACATGGATAGTTTGACCCCCAAGCCTTCACTGCAAATTTCCCATTTTTTAATTTTCTAGCATTTATTTCTTTTTCAGCATTTATTTTCTGTCTTTTATTTTTGATTTATTTTTGTGTCAACTCTTTTACATTTTCTCTCTTATTTTTTGTGCGAGGTACCTGGCATACGTGCAGTGGTTTCTCCCAAAATCGATGCTCTTCACCGATTCTTGAAAAGCCGCATATTAAATTAAGATCGAGTTGAGTAGTAAGAAAGCGTATAATATAGGATTTATTTTTAGTATTATTTATTTTTTTGTAATAATTGCTTATTTACAAAGGTTTCCATTTAAATTCTCGCATGTGTAATCAAGACTTAAATTTTTTCTCTGTGGTGTGTCAGGCCTGTTTCACTCTTCGATGAAGGTGGGGCTCGACTTGAGTGGCTCATAGTTAGACTTGCACTGCAACTATTAGAGTTACTAGGATTATTTTGCATGTGATCATAGAATCTAGAACCACACTACACTTAATTGAGGCGCACTCTAGATCGTTCCATTTAGTCAAAAATTCAATCAATTCTTCCCAGCTAATAGAACTTTTTGCTAGGTATGGTTTTGTCGATTTGCATTCCATATAGAATAAATTTTCAATTCTTGTATTGCATCCGACATGGAGATCGCGAGGAATCATTGTAAGTCTTCAACTGAGCATACATCATTGTTTCTTACGTGCATTGACTTTTCTCGATTTCTCCCTCCTGTTTTGTCACGTAAATTTTAAACGAAATTGGGATTGGACGGTAGACATGTAGTTTGTACTCATCTAATTTCTCAGTGATCGCTTAATTTAAAATTGGGACTGTTAAATAAGGCTGACTTTAATTCAACCATAAAATCAAGAATTGTTGTGGGAGAATAACCCTGTTCTTGGATTCATTTATATTTCTGCGAGAGTGAGAGACGTACACTAGGATAGAGCCAAGCTTCAGAATATTAATTCAGACTACTAATTCTAAAAACAACTAGCTATTTCTTAGTGAGGAACTATAGTCTCCCTTAGTAGAGTGGGAGCTTAAAGGACAACTCGATTGGTACCGTCCTTAAGTAACACGAGTAGCTGTTTTACAGTCTGTACTTAAACCCATACTGGCTGAAAGTGGACGCAACTAGTCATACAAATTCAAGACAGTCTTTCGAAAATTTTTGGCAACTAATAGCTCACTTAAAGGATTCAAGATTGATTTTATCACCAAGTAAAATTGATAAGATATATGGCCGGACTCTTGCGACCTTTATTGTGTGAGTTGGTGAACCTGGGGTTTGTATTGCGTTTGCATTGGTGTGCATGAATCGAGTTCGAATAATCAAAACTCACACACTGGTTCCATCACTCTCCCTTCTTGATTCATTCTTTTTAGTCTGTGAGTAACATGTGCACTTGCATGCTTTTCACCAAGATCCATTAAGTCAGCTCATCCATCTCCTTTGAAAATGATGGGACATAAATCCGAATACCCACCAGATTATTTCTTTTTGATCAAACCTCGATCATCTAAACCCTCTTCTTACAGACATCCACTAACATTCGTGGGAGACTCTCAACCACAGATGAATCTGCTATACTCTATGAATGTCAATCCTTTATATTCTGATCATAAAGTCATTCATCTGACCGAAGTCTCCACTTCTTCATATGACAATCCGTTATATGATGATCATAAATCAATCCTTTACACTTTATAAATGTCAATCCTTCATTCGCGGGAGTTCTCGCCATACCATTTGAAGATCAAGCTACTTTTAAAACTGATGACCAGCCAAGACACCAATTCCAGCCGACTTCATTCTCTTCTCAAAAAATATTGTTGGGACAGGTCAACACTTCGCAAATCCACATTCTAACTTGACCTTCGAAAATAGTATGGAAACCCGAAAAAACCAAGTGGATTGCCCTTCATATGATGATCTTCCATATTGAATTAACCGTGACAATGCTACCTTCAAACAAGACACTCATACAACAGAATGGATTGATGATATCGACACATATGCATTGATAAGTGATCGGGTTAACTCGGGTTAAGTTGATTAATTAGTGCGTCATTGTCACCCAAATCAATCGAGTCAATAATCGAGAAAATTATTTAACCACTAAAAAAATCAAGCAAATCAAGTGAAGTGGTATAGCTACTTTTATTAATATGGTATATCAACCAAGGTCGAACATAAGGAGCATTGTAATAAACTAGGTAGGTGACTCAAAGAATTGAAGTATTTTATTTTCTTTTTAGTTATTTTAAATTTTAATATTATTAGGTTTTGAAAATAAGGAAAATCGAAAAAAGAGTAAAAGGCAAACAAACACATCTTTTTGTATTTTTCAAACAGGTTAAAATGTACAGAAAATTCAAGTAAAAAATTTTTTATATTTTATGGATTTCGTACTATTTTTGTAGATTTTGGGAGAATTTTTGGATGTTTTTGATTTTTCTAAAAATCAAAATCTAGGAGAACATGCAAACAGTGCACAATCATGGAAATCAATTTAAAAATAGAAGATGGGCTCAAACTCATGGAAATCAATTTTATTTTAAACTAAAAGAAAATATCTATAATCAAAGATTGAAATCACAATTTTTGGATTTTTAATGGATTTTATATGATTTTTATGGGTTTTATACAACCAAATAAGATGAAAATTTGATGGAAATCAAAACAACTCAAAATAAAACTACCCTAATTTTTTAGAGTTTTTAAGGTATTTTTTGAATTTTTATGAATTTTCTAAATTAAACAGGATGAAATGACAATATTTTTATATTTTTAATATAAGTAAATAAAGAAAATCAACTCACAAAAATCATCACGTGAAAAATGCAATAGCATGGGCTACATGAAAATTTCATGGTATTTTTAGAGTTATAATATTTATTATAACTAATAAATGATAAAAATAAAATGTTGGAATATAAGGACATGAACGTAATTCTTTTAAGTTTTAGGGCAAAAAAATTACAAGCAACGAACATACAAGGCAAAAATTGCAATTATCCCTACAAAAACGTGTGTTGCACATGACAGACACTCACATGGGCATAAGTGCAATTACTATAAAACTTCTCTGATTAAGATAAAAGCAAACTCCACATGCAAAGTTATGCAAATATCACACAAAAGCATGTGCACATATACATGAGCTCGACTCAGAGGGACTAAAATGCAAATATGGAAAATATGAGGTCCTTACTACCAATGTTTGAACTAATTATTACAATTATTAAACTAAAATGAAATAGCATGAATTAAAGTTAACATGAAGATAGCTGCAAAAGTTTGAAAAAGCTATTTCATCTGCAGCATTCCCGGTCATTACTCGGCTAACGTGAACATAACTGTTACTGCATTCTGAGGAAACCCTAATCAGCAACCTCGCAAAGGGGATATCCATTATCCCATATATCCTTGCCATATTCATCCATCTATATATTAGCTATATGACATAAAAACATAAATAAAATACGTAATTATAAATAAGTATTTAAACATGTTGCAATATTTATGTTTGAGGTATGAATTATGCATGGGAATAAGATATGTATTTGAGTATTAGAAGACTTGCTTCTGATTATGAAGTTGTGCTGTTTCTGATTCGCTCGCAGTTATTATAAGAATTTTTAAAAATTTCTTCTTTCGTACCTATTCATTTTTTTCAACATTGGTAGGAGGTCAAGTTTGACCAAGGTTCGAATCATGCGAAGAGTGGGATCAGATCTTCGATTGATAAATCTAGCGCTCTCATATGGCTAGTTTATGAGATTCTCCTGCTTGCATTGGTAAAGTAAGTTGCCTCGCTAAAGATTTTCCATTCAGCTGTATGGAGGCGTATAACAGTTAGAGCGATTGTTGCTCAAATTTAACACATGATCATGTTAAATTAGAAGGTGAAATTACGGACATATAGTTGCGGTCATATAGGACCGTAGGATCGCATAGTTTACAAATGAATCTTAAGACCTGTTTAATTGAGAGATAATATGTGAGATAATTCGGAAGGATGAAGACTACACATTATTTAATTACGATTCTCTTTTGTTTGATGGAAATCGAATTTGTATAAATAAAAGAGGGTTTTTACTTATTTTCCAATCAATCTTAATCATCGACGTGTGATTAGCAATGCATAAAAGCTGCTGGATGTATTCAAACATGATCTAAATATCAAATTCGTACGTAAACCTATTCAACACAAAAAATATTAGGTCATCATATCGGATGGTTGATTACATTCAATGGCAACCATTAGAATTTAGTTTCATGTTTAAAACTTTTTCTACATGCATGATGTCGCTTAAACTTAGGAAAATCAAACCATGACCTAAATGGATTCTGTATCATTTTTATTATATGTTCAACCCAAATACAGGGCTAATCTCCGAACCTCAAACCATGTAAAATTCAAAATATCCACAAGAAAAAACACACACCTCCTTCTTGGGCCAATAAGATAAATTATATAAAAAGTCTTGAGTCTGGGAAAAATATACAAAAGGCTTTGTAATTTAATTAAATTGATGAAAATAGTATTAATGATATAATCTTAATATAAAAAAGGATGATGAAAAAGATGATGGTGGTAATGGTATAATCTTAATAAAATAGGATGATGAAGATGATGGTGGTTGTGGTGATGATGACTATCATTTCATGTGGCCATAGTTAATACAACTAATAATAAATAAATTCATTGGGGGTGTTGATTTGAAAGGTATTCATGAAGTTTCGTAAGCTCTTCTGCTTAAAGGATAAATTTTGTGTTCAAGCCCGAGAAGTTGTGAAGACCGGCTATCCTTAATATGAGGTCAGGTATATGAAGGAAGGTTGAATTCCCCACATCATGAAAAAATGAAAGAAGCGAATCAAATCCTAACAGAAACAAGTACTCAACATACGAGCGATATAACATTAATACAATTTTTGTCACATTACAAGATCACTTGGATATGGAAAGATTTTCCACACTGTTTCACAAAACCACAAGAGTAAAGGATGATTGACTTCAATACATGTACTTTTTAAGATAAGAGATCTCCTCAACGAAGTTTCATCCACAAGCGAAGCACATGTGAGGGTAATGATGAATCACGAAACCTGTGTAGCCAAGAAAGATGCTTTTCTCTTGTTTTCTTCTCCATGTGCTCTCTTCATGATCACCACGATGTCCTCCCCTAAATATTTGCCACATGAGGTTGCCTTCTTATTCATGATGGAGCAAAGAAGGAGAATGTATTCTTTATCTATTGTGGGCGACCACAATGAAGACGAAGAGAGGGTGATGATCACACCTTGAGAGAGTGAGAGAGGGGAACAAGCATGTTTTGAGGAGGATAGAATTTTCTCTCTTTCTACCATTTCTTCTTTGATGAAGAAAAGGGCTTAATTTATTGGAAGAGATACCCATGATAGTATTTATACACTACATGGGTATGGACAATTTGGGGAGGGAAAGATTCTCTTCTATATCTATTTAGGAGTTGGTGGAGATAATTGATTTCCAATTATCACTTTATGGAATGAGACACAAATATCTCTTCGAGGATATGATGTACATTCTCTCCTACAATATGAATTATATACATATAAAACTAATAAAATAATGTAAATTCTATTCACATTTAATCAATGATGAATTTATATGATGAGTTGAAGTTTCATCTACCTAAGAACCAACAATGGAGAAGGATTCCTAAATAAATACATTCATACATACACTAATTCATCATTCTTATAAAATCTTGCATATGTTATAAGTGCACTTTTTATCACCTAAAAATATGCAAAAGAAAAAGATAAAAAGAACTAAGGAAGAGGTCAGGATGCATGAGTACTCGAGAATACTAACCATCTAATAAAACAAGAAGAGAATCTACAGGCAAGATTTGGAACTGACCCTCTCTTAGAGACGAGGTCATAAGCTTTGATCAACTAAATAACAAGTAGAGAAAATACTGATACACAAAAGATTCACATACAAGAAAATATACTTGTATATGAAAACATAATGATTTTTGTCTTCGTATTTATAATTTCAATTGACATAATTATTTCTTCACTAATTTAATAAAAATACATAAAAATATAAAAATAAGTAAAAAAATACGCTTAATGAAGTTGAGTAATGGGACCAAACCCAAGTTTTATATAAGCAAGCCTTCTGATTTTTTATTAGGAGCATATGAACTCCAAATGAACCAAACTAGCCTTTAAAGTTCATGAATTAAATTTTATAGTCTAAAAAAACTTCAAAGTTGAGATAGTTTCATTTGTTAAAAGTCATTTTTAGGACCCATTTTACAACTTATATATAACAGTAAAAATAAGGGACCCTTTCAAATGAGCTAGGGCACACCATTTCCATGTTGAGCTATCAATTAGATCTCAATCTGACAGTGATAGTTAGTTGGGTGTGAGGAATCCTAGCGTACGGTCTTGGAGGGCTTGTAGTGCCCGACAAGTCGAGTCCGACAATTGTTGTATCGACACCTCTCTCTCGGCTCTCAGATGTCAACAACTAAATGAATCAAAAATAAATCCACAATTTAAGATAAATCTATGAAAATGTGAGTCAAACATTATTTCTATTTTAACTCTACAAAACATGTGTATAGTGAATAAGTCTAGAGTATTGAACCATAAAGAGCAACGGAGATAGGGTAATTATTGTCTATAAATAAACAAAAAAATATTTTTGTGCTTTTCTTGTTTTTTTAATTTTTTATGGGTTGTATTTTATTTTATAGATTTTTATATTTTTGTGCCTTTAATTTTATAATTTTTATCCTGTTTTTATATTTTTCTTATTTTTAAATTTATTTTCTTTTTAATATGTAATATGTGTATAAGTATATATATTAATACGCATAATATAAATAGCATATAAGATATAAATATATAAAATCAGAAAAATACAATTAAATGCATTCCTTTTTATTTTTTAAAGATATTAGAATATATTTATAAGTATTTACAATAATAATATTAATATTGATAAGTATATAAGTATATATAGTCTATATAGGGTTTTATATTTATAAATATAACAAAAAATACTCAAAATTATAAAATAAAAATGTTTTTATTTTTATATTTTTTTATGTTTTTATGATTTTTTGTTAAATTTTGCTAATTTTTAGGTATTTTAAAATCTGAAATACTCTAAAATATAGATTTAATAAATAGCTCGAATTGTTTTGCGATATAGAAATAGATAACAAGTCCAAAATTTCTCAAAATGTATTTTAATATATAATAAAGATAAAAATATACATAAGAAAACTATTTTTTATTTTATATAATTTTTGCAGATTTTTATAGGGTTAGGGGGGTAAATTAATTTTTAAGGTTTTCATTTATATTTTTTTGTGACTTTTGGTCTAGAGTTATATTATATAGTAATTTATAATATCTATTTTTTGGAATTTTTAAAAGTGACTTCATAAATTTTTGTATTTTATTTCTAATAAGAATAAATAGCTCCTAAATGATGTTTAATAAATGGAAAATGCAAGTAATTTCTAAACAAAATTCATGACGTAACTAAGAAAGATATCTAACAATTATTATGAATTTCAATGATTTTACAAGCATATGAGTTATTTAATTAAAAAATAAAAGACATAAAATTAATTTACAATAATGCTAGGGTATTTTTGTAATATAAATAAAGTACAAGGGTTGCGGTGCATAAATACCCAAAGTTTTGAACTGATATACAAATTTCATAATTTAAAATGAAATAAAGGAACCCAAAGGGGTCTTGCAATTTTGCCAACTCACATGGGAGACCACGTGAGCTGACCTGACATTGGACCTAAATAGAATATTCAACAAATGATAGGGGGTGCGATTTTTACAAAAAGATATTGAATTTCTTTAAATATTTATATGACTATTCAATAAAGTCAAAAGTGTGTGAGGGGCCAAAGTAATTTACCCCTTTAAGTGCATGATGTCATGCGGCTGGGAACACTCCACATGACTTGATAAACAAACGAGGGCTCGCATTGCTTCACTTTTAATCAATGACCCATATTAGATCTGGGCCCCATGCTCGATCCGATGGATATGGAGGGGTCTGTAAGAATGGGGAAGAATGTCTTCTTCCCACAAACTTCGTTCGATGAATCTGACGTGCTCCGACCTCCTTTCCCTTCCCCATGTGTGCAATAGCTTCCTAGAATTTTCATGCAACTGTAGGAGGGGTCAAAAGTGTCCGAGGTCCATCAGAGGGATCTTAGAGTTGCGTGCCACCCGATGCTCTATTCAGACCCACAAGAGGAGCTTCCAGACGCTTCTAAGCTCGGACTCATGCACAAAAAGGGTGACGGGCTCGGGCTGAAGGTGATTGACCCAAGGGTGAAGCTGGATACACAATGGAGTAGAGGGAGTGAAGAGGCCCGGTGTTGGCGGAGGATATGAACCTTGATGCCCCAGATCCTTGCAGGATCCGAGGTGGAAATGGGACCAAAGTGTGGAGAATATGAACAGGATGAAAATGGAGGCAGGATGGGGGTCGGTGACAGTCAGTTGACGATGAATTTGGTGCTGGAGCATAGTGCTCCAACAGTTTTCAAACATAAAATTACTCTAAATCTATGATTAATCGATGAAATTAAAGCTACTCCTAGGTTTCAGGAATGACAAGCAAGAAAAACATCATAACCTAACATCTCATACTTAGCTGGATGCCAAGGAGAAGAAGAGCTCACCAACGATGGTCGGTGGAGCTCAGATAACACCAATCTGCACCTTTATCCATGCCGACAAGGCCTAGTCGAAGCTGTCACCAATGAGATATGGTAGAGGTGTTTTGTTAGTGTTGCAAACGAGAAAGAAAAATCAAAATTGAGAAAGGGGAGAAGGTTAGAATTTAAATAAAGGGGTTCTGATAAAAAAGGGAGATGGAATATAGGTGGATCTGAAGGATATGGTTAGAATCCTCAAGTGCATCACAGAAGCGTGAGCGTCGTATTGAATACAACGAGGAGCGACTAGTTGCAGTAGTTGCTCGATGCAACGGAATTTGTAATATTTTCATATGACGAAACCACATGATCCAAGAATACTTCTCGGATCGTTTCGTCTAAACCACAAACAAGTAATAGGATTACCTCTTGAAGCGTGGTTGCGATCGAGTCTCTAAACGAAGAGACCTCCTGTCTCAAGTCCGATCCGACGGAGGGGACACTTGCGAGCACGGGGATGAATCGCGTGCTTCTCGCAATCCATGTTGATGATCCAAGCGGCGGATCTCCTGATCTCGACACATGAGATCCGACATCTTCTTCAAGAGCGAGGCGCACCGAAGGAGACAGAGATCCACGAGCAGACGATCGGGCAGCATAACGACGACGCTGCGGCGATGGAGAACCTCTCTAGGGCATCCATGGTGGACGACAATGAGAGGGAGAGAGAGTAGGCGTGTAGAGAGAAAGAGAGAGAGAGAGAGAGAGAGAGAGAGAGAGAGAGAGAGAGACTTATGTGCTTCCAAAATCATGTGAGGGAGCAACGTATGCCTCTCTATTTATAGGATTTTGGGATCCATGGATCTCAATCCATGGGACATATAAAATCAATGGATGAGATTGATTTATGTCAATCCAATGGTCAAGATTGTTGTTGGTAAAAGCCAACAACTTGTGATTTAATTTAGATTAAAATATATTTGACAAAATCAAATATAAATCAATCCTAAATTACATCAACAAATAAGGAGAGAATATACATGGAGATTACATCTCCATGTACATTCAAGGGGGACGACCACCCATTCCATATAGGAATTGGGTGCTGCCCACCACCTTCCATGTGGGGCAATCTCATGGATTTCCATGAGATTGCATGCCTCCTTGAATTTCTCCATTATTTATTTCCAACAACTTTTGTTGGGATTTATTCACCAAAAATAATTCACAATTAATTTTTGGGAATATTGCAATCTTGCTATTGGAAAATTGTGAATCACATTCACAACCCAAAATAAAATCTAATTTACATTTTCAATTAATTAGACAATGTGTATCCAATACACATTAATAATTAATCAACAAATATAAATTATAATTAGCTCTCTATAATACATTATAAATCACATTTATAATATATTATGAATAATTGGATATTACTATCGACATTATTCTTATCCACAATAATTAAATCACATTTAATTATATTGGATAACTTATTCTCATGTGCCCAAATAATATGAATCACATTCACATTATTCACATCTTTGATAATTAAATCACATTTGATTATCTAAGATAACTCTCCTTATAATATGAATCAAATTCATATTAGTCATGATAATTAAATCACATTTAATTATCCATTTTCTCAATGCTCGGATACATATGTCAACAATAGAATTATCCATGAACTCTTTCAAGGATAATGCGCTTTCTCCGCGAATTCTTGGAGATAAGGATAGGGCGATTGTATTGTTCCACGTATAGTGACTTGGATATTGAGATTACATCTCAAATCCAGATCTCGAGCCTCCGATAGATGCTTGATTAAATCATGACCGCAAATCTAATCTTCTCATTGCATCCAAATCACATTCAGATCAATGTCCAACATTTTGGATCAAGATCAGATTACTTCTTTACTGAGAGGAGTCACTAAAATCCAGACCCGTTTCATCACTCCCTAGGAATGGAAGCGTCATGGTTATACAATCATTTATGATCACATCACCCTCAGGTATTCCCAATACCTGTACATCCTGCATACTGGAAGACTCAGAATAAACCCGAAGTATTAGATCAACTTTATACTGTCTACTTCAAGGTTTTATCAGTAAGTTTCTCATTTTTTGATCATTGGGAGTTGGTATCGATCATATACTTTCCAAAAGCATATATCATACCTAGGTCTTGATCATATACTTTCCAAAAGTATATATCAAACCTATAAATTTAGTCAAGCTTCCAAAGCGAGACGACTGTGCGTACGGAATTTGATTCTTCCCAATATCTCATGAGTGAGCTCATGTCTTCCGGTTCAGTAATGAACTTGTATGATCCCTTTGAGAGATCGTATTACTCATATGCCCTTGCATGCACACCAGCACGCCGGTGTATAGACCTTGATTAGGTCATCAACCTATTGGGCTGCCAAATGTACATACTCAGACATATAGTAACACATCTGTCTCCGGTCAGAGGATGCGTGCCTATATCATGACAACATAAGATATAGGACTTTGGTTATCTCAATCTTGTTATGTCAACTCTTTGACCTAACTAATCTGACACC
Source organism: Ottelia alismoides (assembly GCA_037367405.1). NCBI lineage: Eukaryota > Viridiplantae > Streptophyta > Magnoliopsida > Alismatales > Hydrocharitaceae > Ottelia > Ottelia alismoides. The sequence continues at coordinate 108,677 of JAZKJV010003278.1, read as the reverse complement.
TCTGAATCTCTATTCCTATGAAGAGGACCTGCATCAAGAGGTCGGTCAGATCTCAGGCTAACTGAGAAAGGATTGCCATCTCCTACTCAGGTTGGAGATCATCTCTTAATAATCATTTGATAGTTGTTGATGAGTCTTCAATCTAACTCATTAGATATTCATCTGAGCACCAGCTCAGATTCAATAATTGAATCAACAGTTGTATGATCATTAAGATGGCCAAGGTACATAACCCTAATTGTACTAAGGGACCTATTATGCAAATTATGTATTCTTTTTTTCAGATTATGGAATGATATTTGCAATAACATTTATTGCATAATGGCTCGCCGTGGGCTCGCATGTCCAACAATCTCCCACTAGCCCAAAGAGCCATTAATGGGCTAATCAATTAAACCCACACTCATGTGACAATCATAGGCTATTTAGAAAATAGATAGGTAAGCTGATCAGTCACTCTGTTCCCAAGAGACTACGCCAAGTCCTTTTACGGCACTTGCATATACCCTAGTAACTGTACTCGCATCCAATGTAAATGTTGCATCTTATACAACCAATACTCAATTATATTATAGTGTCCTTGATACTATAGCTCGATAATTATTATAGCCAGTATGTCCATAATCCTTATCAAAATGCCTTTATTCATGGAGATCTCTATCTCCTAAGGTATCTACATTTAAGATCCTTATAGATCACTATCTACAAGGTCTTAAACGTTTGAAGATAAAACTTTGAGATCACTATCTCTGAGTTTCATCTTCATTGAAGATTTTGTTATTACTGCAATCAAGTGTTTTATCTCCATAGTAGGATTAGTAACATTTTACTACTCCCACTGCATGGTATACATCTAACCCTTGTACACATCATACACACAGCTTCTTGTAACTGATGCACAAGGGCAAGCAGTTTGCATTCACATCCTCAACTCTTTGAGTTGCTATCCCTTTAGACAGGTCAGTACTATATCTTAAGGGAAGGAAGCCTTTCTTGGAATTTTCCAGAAAATGGAATAAGTCCAAGGTGTACTACTAATGCGACGGTCCCAATATCCTCTTCTCTTTACTTCTGAACAACTTCAGAACTAAGATCTAAGAGGTATCCTTGTGATCATATCTCAAGGTATGGAACAACTAAAATATAAAACATTTATTATTATACTTATATCATTCCAAATGATTAGAATAATATCTATATTTAGCACGATGAACACAATGGTACTCCCACTAAGCTTCACATGGTTCATCAAGATTTTATCTGAAATCTTATCATTTATAATTTCATCAAATCTTATGTTCCAACTACAAGAAACTTATCTGAGTCAAAAGATGGAGTTCTCTAGCTTGCACACCTTGCTTTCCTAAACCATGAAGCCTTGGGGCTACTTTATGAATGTCCTCAGAGAGGTATTCATAGAGGAATGCAATCTTGGCTCACATCATTAAGATGTCATAGTCAAGTTGTGTAGCTACGGTTAGCAATATTCTGATGGGTTTAAATATGGTCACTGAAGAGCAAGTCTCATCGCAAGCAATGTCTTCTCTTCGGTTTGTAGCTCATGGCTACGAACCATTCTTTGAAGGTCTCTGCCTTCTCATCAGGTTTCCTCTTTCTCTTGAAGATCCATTTACACCTTAATGGGTCTAACCCTTATAGGTGGATCCTCGAGGGTCCATATACAACATTTGTATATGAAGTCTACTTTAGACTTTATTGCTAACATCCATCTTTCCATGTTAAGATCTTCAGAAGCTTCATCACATGAAGTCCGATCATTTTCAGACTTAACTGACACATGGAATACATCCTCAAACTTTATTTGAAGAAGTATTAATGTTTCATCTTCAATTATTCTTTTAATTTCCAATTTCAGGAGCCTCATTATCTTCTCAAGATTAAATGAGTTCCTTCACTTCATTTTCATCTTGATTCTTAAGAGAGTCATCCTCTAAGAATCACATTCTCAGAGATGAGATCCTTTAAGAATCTCAAGGTCATAAAGTAGGTATACAATACCATCCTTTATTTTCCCAATGAAGTAGCACTTTCCAGTGCCATATTCTAGCTTAATCACATGGAACCTTATTAAGGATATATAATGTAGTCTCTACCACATATATATACCTGGAAACTAAGAGATAACTATGCTAAGATTAATCATTGATGAAATCATGTCACACATGATCAATTGTATCTCCTTACAACTCCATTGAGTTAAGGTTCATTAGGAGGATTGAGATAGGAATGATATTCACATCTCCATAAGGTATTCCTTGAATTCATCTAATAGGTACAAGCTACCTTGGTTAGATCAAATTCATTTCATCTTCCTTCAAAGTTTGGTTCTAAACCAAAATTGAGAAATCTTTGAACATTTCAAAGGTTTCTTAGGTGAAGAGAAGAAATCTCATATCAGACATAATCATCAAAAGATATCACATATCCATAATGTTTACTATGATATAGATGATTCATATACATCAATATGTATGAGATCCTGAATACCTTGACATCTTACACCTTTCCCAAAGAAGGGTGTATTGGACATTTTTAATACAATATTCATAAGTTTTGAAATTTTAGACATTCTAAACTTTCATGTCTTACTTGTCCATTGATCTCATCAACATACATTTATGTCCAAAATGATGCCAGATCATTATTAAATGATCTTCATCCTCCTATTGATCTTTAAAGATTTAATTTTCAGTATTTAGAAATGTTAATGAACCATTCAGTAATTTTCTAATTTAGTAGAGTCTACTAGATTTTAGATTACTATCTGAAATATCTCCATCATAACTCTTTATGATAGATTTATTACAGAATTCATGTTTAAATCCAACATTTTGACTAAACAATGAGTGCATTTTAATATCTAGGTCATAGAGACATTCTCTAAGACTAAGGGCTCCCACTAAAAATATGAAGTCTATTGATCCACGGGAAATTGTTGCAACAATTGCATTACTTTCAACATGGATGACCATTAAACCTTTTGATCAAATTTCTAATATTCTAATACAGATGCAACCAATTGCAAATGTCATTAGAAGATTGAGATACAATTATTAGACTGTCTCTTATCAAATAAGTAAGTCAATTTCAATGATTATATGTAGATTATTCTGATGTACTATCCAATTCCTTCTCTAAGGATTCTAGATAGATTTGATAGTCATACTATCAACACATCAACTTATTGCAGTATTGGTATTTATCCAACTCTTTGGATGTCCTATGGAAGTCACAGAAGTACAATCAACTCTTTGACTTTCCTTCTTGCTTGGGTCCAACCCATGCTTCCATTGCGCTCCCTTTATCTATAAGCAACCATTGCTCAAGACCAAGGTCTCTTATGTTAAAATCAAAAATTTCATTATAAGAGTACATGCTTTATTCAATTCATACAATATGAATATTATGAGGCTTCATGAATGACTAGAGTATATATAGTAGAATGATGACACTCATCGTATCTACATCCATTTAAACTCTTAAAACTTAGGTTTAGGTAGGTACTCAAACAATTTGAATACATCATCTCCTATAGAGCCACCATTTTGCATAATGTAGAGAATCATGTCATTCATGATTATATGTTGAGAGCACATTTGTATGCCAGAACATCTTCTTAGATTTTATAAGGATTATTTGATAATTATGATCATTATCGACATGTCACTTCAAAAGTACATTCGATGAGATCAAGACTTATAGAGACATACAAACCCTAGGGTTTTAGTCCGATTGTCTTATTTAATCATCATTTCTCATTATTATGAGGAAACTTGCACATTGCAACCATATACAATATGGTTCCAATTGCAAGTACAATATCTGGATCGTAGGTCCAATCTATGATATTCTAGTGGTTATTATTGAGTATAACAATGAGTGGGTTTAATAAAGGATTATCTAAAATAAGAAATTTGCATAAACATATAAAAATATAATGTACTTTTATTTAGGAAATTTTTTTATATCAAAGTTGTCTTGCCTTGTCAACACTGAAAGTTCATTCCCTTAATCATTTTTAATGTAAGAGATATACTTACCATCATATCTCGGCAAGATCTGGGATCTCCTTCCTTATCTTTGTTACATCCCAATAATATGAGAATCTGCAACTCGGATAAAAAGAAGCGGGAACACATTCCGCCTTGCAAGTCCAACTTGCATCTCCCAATTCGGTCTTTAACACCCGGGCCCACTACCCCTAAGGTAATGTTGACTCATCATTAATTGAACCAACCGTCAACAGGAATAGAACTCGCTATGCACAATCCAATATCACCCCAATAATATGAGGATCCGATATTGGGGTCACTACGCATATGGCCTTACTCTTTCGAGAAGCAAAGAGCCCGATCCAGATGCGCTTGCATATAGGAGCTGTCACTTCGGACAGGCGTCTCCAACATACAATCCGTGGCGACGGAATCCTTCACCGTGACGGGAGACCATGGATGTCACTTATGTGATCCTCCATATCATATTCAAATTATAATTAATTATCATGAATCATATTCACATAATTAATTCTTCCAAGGGAAATAACACATCTTTTATAATAGAGTGTTTTTTTAATTGGATATAATTAACTTAATCATTTTAAATTAATTATTAATCCAATTCAATCAACAAACTTGATTTTACTTGAATATATGATATTATCACAAAATACGTATTAATTAGAATTTTAATAATTAGAAAAATACATCATGATCTCTCTGGCATCATTCGTTCCCTACCCGTTGTCATGGCCAGTACCGGCTGGAGTGGGACGGACCACATACGTTGCAACCCGCTACCCCAGCGATCCCCGACTAGACACCATATCCACCTCGGGAAAAAAATAATGTCGAGTCAATCATTTTGTACTTGAGATGATCATCGGTTCTTCAACCGAAATTATACCATATATTAATAATCAAAATATTTTTGATTATAAGGAAATTTTATATACAAATTCCCAATCCTATTCAAGCAGGGAGTTTGATGATTGTGTTTCCAATTTTGATCTAGATCAAATCTAATCAATTATTGGTTGAGGCCAAGTCAATTAAGGAAATAATCATCATCCAATATTTCTCAAATATTTTCCATAATTATTTCATGAAATTAACAATTAATTTCACTAATTGACAATCACATGGTTCTATATTAGGAAAGTAATTTCAGCAGTGACCCCTACTTACTAAAATTAGCATATCTCAATCAATTTAAATCCAAGTTAAGCAAAATAAGTTTCCATAGTTTGCTAATTTTATTTACAACAGAACCTATATGATTTGCACGAATTTCGAGGTGTCTCTTAAACAGTAATTAACTCCTTAAATATGTTAAGATTCGCAGTTCCCGTAATAGTGAATACATGTTCATTAAAATGATCATATCTCGAGCAAACGGAATCCAAATTACGTAAACTCAGATCCTATGGTTTCCTTATTTAATAGGGAACAAAATACAAGTTGTTTTCGTGTTTAAACAATTTAAACATGGCCGAAAATTTACACTAAACAGAGATGCAAAAAAGAAATGTGATAAAACATTCGCAACCCTAACGAACCCAAGTTGCCTTCGGTTTTATGGATCGTATCCAAAACCTTCGACCTAAGGCTCTGATACCACTTGAATGATATAGTTAGAATCCTAAAGCCCATCACGGAAGTGTGAGCATCGTATCGAATACGACGAGGAGCGACCAGTCGCACTAGTTGATCGATGCAGCGGAATTTATAAAATTTTCATACGACGAAACCACATTATCCAAGAACACTTCTCGGATCATTTCGTCTAAACCACAAATAAGTAATAGGATTACCTCTTGAAGTGTGGTTGCGATCGAGTCTCTAAATGAAGAGACCTCCTGTCTCAAGTCCGATTCGACGGAGGAGATACTTGCGAGCGCGGGGATGAATCGCGTGCTTCTCGTAATCCATGTTGATGATCCAAGCGGCGTATCTCCTGATCTCGACACACAAGATCCGACGTCTTCTTCACGAGCGAGGCACACCGAAGGAGACAGAGATCCACGAGCAGACGATCGGGCAACATAACGACGATGCTGCGGCGATGGAGAACCTCTCTAGGGCATCCATGGTGGACGACCATGAGAGGGAGAGAGAGTAGGCGTGTAGAGAGAAAGAGAGAGAGAGAGAGACTTATATGCTTCCAAAAGCATGTGAGAGAGCAAGGTATGCCTCTCTATTTATAGGGTTTTGGGATCCAAGGATCTCAATCCATGAGACATATAAAATCAATGGATGAGATTGATTTATATCAATCTAATGGTCAAGATTATTGTTGGTAAAAGACAACAACTTGTGATTTAATTTAGATTAAAATATTTTTGACAAAATCAAATATAAATCAATCCTAAATTACAACATCAAATAAGGAGAAAATACATGGAGATTACATTTCCGTGTACATTCAAGGGGGACAGACACCCATTCCATTTAGGAATTGGGTGCCGCCCACCACCTTCCATGTGGGGCAATCTCAAGGATTTCCATGAGATTGCATGCCTCCTTGAATTTCTCCATTATTTATTTCCAATAACTTTTGTTGGGATTTATTCACCAAAAAATAATTCACAATTAATTTTGGGAATATTGCAATCTTGATATTGGAAAATTGTGAATCACATTCACAACCCAAAACAAAATATAATTTACATTTTTAATTAATTAGACAATGTGTATCCAATATACATTAATAATTAATCAACAAATATAAATTATAATGAGCTCTCTCTAATACATTATAAATCACATTTATAATATATTATGAATAATTGGATATTACTATCCACATTATTCTTATCCACAATAATAAACCACATTTAATTATATTGGATAACTTATTCTTATGTGCCCAAATAATGTGAATCACATTCACATTATTCACATCTTTGATAATCAAATCACATTTAATTATCTAAGATAACTCTCCTTATAATATGAATCAAAATCATATTAGTCATGATAATTAAATCACATTTAATTATCCATTTTCTCAATGCTTGGATACATATATCAACAATAGAATTATCCATGAACTCTTTCAAGGATAATGCGCTTTCTCCGCGAATACTTGGAGATAAGGACATAGCGATTGTATTGTTCCACGTATAGTGACTTGGATATTGAGATTACACCTCAAATCCAGATCTCGAGCCTCCCATTAGATGCTTGATTAAATCAAGACCACAAATCTAATCTTCTCATTCCATCTGAATCACATTCAGATCAATGTCCAACATTTTGGATCAAGATCAGATTACTTCTTTACTGAGAGGAGTCACTAAAATCCAGACCCGTTTCATCACTCCCTAGGAATGGAAGCGTCATGGTTATACAATTTTTTATGATCACATCACCCTCAGGTATTCCCAAAACCTGTACATCATGCATACTGGAATACTCAAAATAAACCCGAAGTATTAGATCAACTTTATACTATCTACTTCAAGGTTTTATCAGTATGTTTCTAATTTTTTGATCATTGGGAGTTGGTATCTATCATATCCTTTCCAAAAGCATATATCATACCAAGGTCTTGATCATATACTTTCCAAAAGTATATTTCCAAACCTACAAATTCAGTCAAGCTTCCAAAGCGAGACGACCGTACGCACGGAATTTGATTCTTCCCAATATCTCATGAGTGAGCTCATGTCTTCCGGTTCAGTAATGAACCTGTATGATCCCTTTGAGAGATCGTATTACTCATATGCCCTTGCATGCACACCAGCGCGCCGGTGTATAGACCTTGATTAGGTCATCAACCTATTGGTTTGCCAAATGTACATACTCAGACATATAGTAACACATCTGTCTCCGGTCAGAGGATGCATGCCTATATCATGACAACATACGATATAGGACTTTGGTTATCTCGATCACGTTAAGTCAACTCTTTGACCTAACTAATCTGACACCTCCGAATCTCTATTCCTATGCAGAGGACCTCAATCAAGAGGTCGGTCAGATATCAACCTAACTGAGAAAGGATTGCCATCTCCTACTCAGGTTGGAGATCATCTATTAATAATCATTTGACGGTGCTTGATGAGTCGTCAATCTAACTCATTAGATATTCATCTGAGCACCAGCTTCTATGATTCAATAATTGAATCAAGAGTTGTATGATCATTAAGATGGCCAAGGTACATAACCCTAATTGTACTAAGGGACCTATTATGCAAATTATGTATTCTTCATTTCAGATTAGGGAATGATATTTGCAATAACATTTATTGCATAATGGCTCGCCGTGGGCTCGCATGTCCAATAGGATCGTGGTAGGTGTAGATGTTGGTATGGGCGAAGAAGAAGCATGATAAGAGAGAACGATTATGTGGAGATTAAGGAGGAAGGTGGAGAGGGGAAGGCATAGACATTTGGAAAAGTCAAAGGTCTCATGACCTTTACACATGAAGGCGGCTGGGGAGAGGACTGTTGCCTTAACGATCTAAATGCTCTGGTTGGTCCACGTGGACCTACCAGAAAAGAGAATGAACGAAATTCATTGAAAAACCAATTAAAATTAATAAACGAGTTTATTAATTTTGGGTGAAAACATCATAAATATTTGTAATTTTATATAATATTTTTATTAATTTATTTAAATATTTTTACAAGTTAATTTATTAGATGTTAGTATTTACATCTGTATATATAAGTAAATATACTTGTATTTTGTATATTTGATTTCTTAAATTATATTACATATTTTATTAATCTATTATATAATTTATATTTATGACTTATGTACATACGTGTTTACATAATTTTATTATATTTTTCGAAGTTTGTGTATATACTTAAATAATTATGTAAATATATATTATAGGTGTATTATAGGTATAATTCATCTCAATATTTTATAGCTTTATTTATTTTAATACATTTTTAGTGGTTTTATTATAATTTTATTCTGTACAAATATTTTGAATAATATTTACTAAAAAATAAAAATATAAAAGAGTTAAAATATAAATAATAAATATATTGAATATTATATACAAGTATATTGCACAATAAGGGCCTAAAAGTCAATTTTTGCATCTTAACTCCAAATATACTGAAACCACTTTCGCTAAATAGATAATTTAATTTTATGAACAATAAAGGTGAGTTTTGGTGATTTTTGAGTATGTATGGAGAAGAAACATGTCTACAAAGTTTTCTTTGCGGTTTTTTATTTCGTGTCCCGGGCACACTGTGCTTTATTTATTAATGAAATAAAATTTCACATTTTCTATGTATTTTTATGTACAATGTTCAAGTTCAAAGTTTATTGATTTGAGGTATAAAAATAGAAAATAAAATGTTGCCAAAATGTAAATATTATGCTAGAAATCTAAGTTTTTTGAGTCTTTTATGTACAATTGACAGCCCTATCTCCTCGTACTTTATTCCTTGTAGACGAAGTCATCATGATGACTATGTCTCGAAGTCTAGGGTCACTCATTGTCTTCAACTCTTCATTCTTTTTTTTTTCATTTATTCCTTTATTTAAAAGTTAAATATAGTATTGTATATAGTATTTTACAGTATTTCATGTGAATTATTGAGTATTATTTTGTACAAATTATTGATGTATACATGCATTTAGCTAGGTAAGGACAAAATGAAAGAATAAAGGTGATGAAATGGATATTCATCAGCACCAAAAACCTTATCAAAAAGAATATTTTCATCGTTCGATTTCATTAAATTTGGATTTCATTTAATTATATCAATTTAGTAATTTAGGAGCATCAAGATTTTGTATTCTTGTTAATACATTCATACATTAATTTCCATTTACATTATAAATGAACTAGGTTTATCCATATATTTGTAGACCCCTACGAGTTTGTGTAGAATTTATGCTTTGTTTTGTAAAGTGATTAATGCAATTACTTTTTTGTATTTCTAGTCAATAGTTTCAAGTAAAATGGGTAATTTCCTTTGTAAAATTTGTATTGTCTATTATAAAACGAATTGCATACTTGTAATACATCATTTATTTTTACATGATATTTGGCAACAATTTGTGAAAAATAATACGTGTAGGTATTTGTAATTTTGCCATGCTTCTTTGTACAATCCGCGCTCTTTTTTATAAGTCTTTGTATATATATGGCATAAATGCAATATTCACGATGTCTTTCTAAAGGATGTTCTCTCTTTGTAAAATTTGTTTCGTAATATGCAAAAATAAAAAGGTTAGTAATTAAAATGAAGAGTTTGTGGTATTACATAAAACAAATTAATTACCAAGAATTATGTCACAACTCACGTCTCCTACGTTGGCAGCCAGGTCATCGATGTCCCCCTCCCCTTCACCATCTACTCCCTTGCAGATATTGTGGTCGAGTTGTATGCCACCCTTTACAAAGCCAAGATTGTGGTTGCTCTGCCTCAGCTTTAAGAACTCTAGGAGGGAGTTGGTGTACATTTTGCCTCCTTGGGTTCAACCTTGGGACTTGCTCAAGTAAAATAAATAATAAAACATAATTTAAAAATCATACCTTATTATTGTGGATGTTTTTTATCACTCGCTCTTCATCACCTGCTACAAACAACATAAATCTGCATAATTAAGAGTGGTAAAGGACACATCTATTAAATGATTACCATGGAAACCCCACCTCATTTGAAGTTTCTGCACATAAATTATACATAGTGCATGTGCGTATTTAGTTGGTTTTAATTTTATTAATTCATATATTCATCTTATTTTCCCCTAAAAATATAAATGAAAATAGAAATCAGAAAAATATAAAGATAAAAGATATGAATTTCCTAATATAAGTACATTTGACCTATTAAAAATTTTCCATTTCTATTTTACATCTATTGCATTTTAGAAATCTAATAAAAATATCCATACATAGCTTTTTATTTTATATTATTCAAGAAAATACAAAAAGAGTCTTCGATTAAAAATGAAAAATGAGAAATATATAAAATATAAAAATACAGGATAAAGATACTTATAAACCTCTTAGAATTTTTGTAACTTCTATTCTGAGTTGATTTTGTAAAAAAATACTTTTATAAATTTTGGTCAAAATTTATGTTTTACACTCTTTCATTTGATGTAATTAAACATTTCTTGTTGAATTTAGACGAAATTTTGGATTTTTGAATTTTCAGTGTCATCGTGTGTCGCTCTTTTAAAGGACCTCTTCAATATTTTTTGCCCAATGTGCGGCCTCCTCTTCTACGATGATTCTCATTTGCGTGAGTTAACCTCTAATCCTTAGCCAACCACTAATCGATAGCCCTATCATCACTCTCTCCCCTGCAAATCCCAATCTTACCAACCCTGACCGTTCAACACCTAAACTACCTCATCCAAACCCTCATGACAACTCTTCTACGCACCCTAAACCCTAACTCCCTCCAACAAGGTCCCCCAGGGTAACATTGAGGTTGATTAGAGACCTAGAGCATTGAGAAGAAACGATGGAGTAAGAGTAAAATACATGTGTTGAATCAGAATCCGAGCAGGTCTAGTGTTCTACACAAAGCGAGAGCACTGTCGTTGAGGTGACACATCACAAACTCCAGATTCAAACAACAATCAACCCGCAACAATAATGTAAATCAACGCAAATAAGAGAAATGAGTCAAATTTTATTATAAAGCCTACAAACAAGTGTGTATAGTGGACAAGTATGGTAGGCTGTCAAACAAGGGAACAAGGGATGTAGCAGATATATTATCTATAAAAAATAATATAATGTATGTATGTATGTATATAAGCACAATATGTACTCAATGTTTTTGTGAGTTTTCTAAATATTTTTTAATTTTTAATTTTCTGATTTTAAATTTCCTTTTTTAAAATATATAATAAGTATGTATTTGTAAAAGTATATGTAATACAATGTAATATGTATAATATAAGGGTTATAAATATAATAAATAGATAAAAACAAGAAAATATAAGCAAAAACAATCCTTTTTAATTTTTAAAGGATTTAAAATATTTATAAGGTATTTATAATAATTTATACTAGTATAAACTAAATATATAGGCTAAATAGGGCATTATAATTATAAGTACAGATAAATGTAAAAAAAGTTTCAAAATAAAATATTTTTGTGTTTTTTAAATAATCTTCCATTTTTATGAATTTTTACTTATTTTTTGTATATTTAAAATCAGAAATAGTCCTAAATAGGTCCTTTTTAAATAGACTGAGCTGATTTGATAATTAAAAATATCAAGTGGGTTCAATATTTCTCAAAACGAAATTTAATATATAGTAATATGTATATATAAAGATATAGGTTAGAAAACTATTTTTGGATTTACGGAAAATATTTTATAATTCTATTAGTGTTAGCAAGGGTTTACTTATTTTTTTAGTTTCTTTTGATATTTTTGTGATTTTTGGTCTAGAGTGGCAAAATAGGATAATAAACAATAGGTATTTTTTTGGAATTTTTCAAAGAGATTCTCCAATTTTTGTATATTTTAAGGCAACCATGAAATTAAATAGTTCTTTTTGATTTTAATAATAATGCATACAAAATGCTAAATGGTATGAACAAACAATGAATCGTGCATTTTATCTTATTTTTGCAGAATTTTGGAGCGCAAGACTTATTTTTAGAAAATAGAAATGCAAAAACAAAAATAATTCAAGCCGACAATGGCATATTTGCACATAAAATAAACTTTAGGGGGCAACAAGCAAAATAACCAGCAACAATTTTATTTTTGAAGACTAAATAACAATTACAAAACCCGGAGGGGTTTTCATGCAAAATGTCCACTTACGTAGGGGTCCACATGATGAATATCAGATTCATCATGCTAAAATCCAATTATTAATCACCAAACTTAAACAATTCAATAAAAATCACTAACAATCCATTATTCTTATCTTGTGTTTTATTGTATATAAACTATGTACAATTAACCTATAAATAACTCTGATTAACTAACTCTATTTACTGTATTTTATTAACTAACCTTTTCCTTGTTTTTATATTTTATTAAATCCCATAAAAATTAGATTAATTATTATATATATATATATATATATTTATTTTGGCCTTTAAAAGAGATAAAAAATACAAAAAATCTCAAAACCAAAAGCCTTGTTTTTATCCCATAAAAAATGCCCCCAAAAATACACTTTTGTACAAATGACCTCTTTTGACTTGTTGTCCAACATGAAACTTGTAGCTCTCATCGAGACTTACAACTTTCATGTTTTTGACTTTTTCCTAATTTTTCCTATAACTATGTCTTTTAGATTTATCTTTGTTTTACTATTTTCTAAATTTTCTAGAGCGGTCACGTGGCGCCCTCTGGGCTGCACACAAGGTCCACTCCTCCTCTCGCCACTCGGCCTCTCCTTCAGCCGTTAGATCTTCTCCCCCACCTCCATATGGTCATCCATTGCCGCCTTCTTTCTCCACCATCGGATCAGACTTCTAATCGTATCCCAACCGCTCCCTCATATATCGCCCCTGCCACTTTATCAGATCCTTGATCAGATCTCCCTCGTCGCTTCACACCCCAATCGTAGCCATTGGATCTTATGATCCAACGACCATCACCTCGACGCCTCCCGTATGCCACGTGTCCCTTCCTTAACCGCACGATCTCCCTCGCATCCTACGACCCACCCTCGCTCCACGTTACCTGGCTTCTCTATTAGTCGTTGGATGCCACTTTTCCTGCCTTAATCTCGACCGTCCACCCCCGCTTCGTTGTCATCCATCAGATCTTCTCTGAGATCTGATCTCAACCATTGCTTTTCTGCCTCGTCCTGAGGCGTTGGATGCCCTAGCATCCAACACAACCTCTACTTCCACGTCAGCCCTCCCATAGTCACCGTTGGATGAGATCACTAGATCTCATCCAAGCTGTTTGATCGCGCCTTACTTTCCACCACTCGATCAGATCAAAGGTTCTGATCCAGACCCCTCATCCGCGCCCAACCTTAACCGTTAGATCGTGAGATTCAACTTCTAGGACCTCATACCCTACCTCAAGCGTCTCCTTCCCCTGATGTTATGCCACACGACTCCACCGCCCCCTTTCCATTTTAGCTCCGCCACCACCACATCTCTTCGCTCCATAACATCTGCACCTTGTAGCCGTTACCTCCTTTTTCTTCGTGTAACCCCCAACACCCTCACCATCACTCCACGCATACTTCATTCGATGTTCAAAACCTCCGCTCCACCATCTGAAACCGTCAGTTCCTCTGCCTCTGTTAAACCCTATCCACCAATCCTAGATCATAGGTGATGAATCTGTGATTTATCACTCTAGAAGATGAAAATAGAGCTTTGTTCTCGAGTAAATAGCTGCATTTCATCACTTAGTTTGCATAATTAACATTCATGCATGTGTAAATAATAAGTGCATTTTAACATTCATATTTGCATAAATAAGAAGCCTGAAATTTCTTGTAAATATCACTTATAAATACCATACATTTCAGCATTTGTATTTATATTAGCTCCAAATCCAATAAAATCAACTCTATAGTGTATATATTACCAACACTAATAAAGGCAAAATATCAAAAAATAATAACTTGTAAAATTGACCAATAAGACCCAAATCCAAGTTTTAGACTATGAACCTTAAAATGTGAATAGCTCTCTCAAAAATTATCCGATTGAGGTCTACTCACTTTAATGTAATATACATTCAAAGACCTTCAAAACATGAATAATTTCATAAAAATTGGAGATCGTATATGAAACTTGGATTTTAGGCCCCTATTGTATATTATACATATTGACAAAATGCCCTTTATTTTTATCTTTTCATTTTCTTAATTATTAAAAATTAAAAAATATATTAAGTTGTAAATATTCCTTTAATATTTTCTCTCTTTTTATTTTCATTTTTCTTCTATTTAAAATGACCGCGCCACATGTTCTCTCCCACTCGTCTGCCACAGCACGCGACCCCAGCCGCCCCTCCTGCGACCTGCCCTCCACACGCCTGCACCCCTCCAATCCCCGTGTGACCATTGCACTCCAGCCGCTCCACCAAGCGTCATCCGCCAGCCTCCTGGTGCCAAGCCATCCCCGAGCCCTAGCGTGGGAAAGATGGGTTCCATTTCTGGAACCCACAAATATCCATTTATTTTATTATTTTATTTTTTAACTTTTTGGAGAAATTGCATAGTAAGTCTGTTAAGATTGTTTATTTACAAAAATGCCCTTAGGCATAATTTTAGTTTATAAAGTTTTGATCTCTGTATTGCAAAGCCACCCCTATGTTTTGTTCTAATTTGGACATCTATTTCTTATCAATTTTTAATACGAAAATAACATCTTGTTGATAACTTAATTCTGTACATTATGGCTATTTAATTAGAATTTTGTGAGCATTGGGTAAATAAATAAAAGTAGTTGGTGAAAATTTGGATATTTTACCCATTTCCTGGTCTTTATTTCATGTTTGATTAAATATTGCTCAAAAAATTGTGAAACAATTCCAGATCATGCATCTACGTGTGTCCAAATTTCATCACAAATGGGGATGTGTTGTGCATAAAATAAAATTTTGAATGATTTATGTATGTGATTTTTAATTAAATCCACTGATATAGTTTTTGTGAAATTTCAAGTCTCCTGGATTTCTCATTAATATATCTATTTGAGATCATTTTTCTTCTAGATAAATTGAGTTTATGGATTAATTAGGAATTAAATACTCACATTCACTCTGCTTTAATTTAAAAATTCATAAAAAATCATATATTCTTGGAAAATTCCAAAAAAATATTGTTGATTCATTTCATCATGTTTCACTTTCAATACAAATTTCATAATTTTTGCATGTTGATTGCACGAAAAATTGCATAAAAACACCTAAAAGGTTCACATTTTTCATTATTGCATATTAATCCCAAAAATTCCAGAAAAACATTATTACATTCATCATTGAATTAGGTTTCTTGAAAAAATATAACTTGGCTAGATTGACTTAATTTCAAATTACAATTAATTTGGCTAAGTTGCTTATTTTCTTAATAACCTAGTTCATCCACATCCTATTGCATTTGCTTTTATTGTTACATTTCAAAAAAATACAAAAAATCCTCTTGGAAAATCGTGAGCTAATTTGTCTAACTTGATCCGAAGTTGCTCCTTTGCCTCCTTGAGTCGACCCTGGGGCTTGTCCAGGTTAAAAGTACAGAAAACTACACATTAATTAATTTATTGATTCATCGATTCGTGCGTTTAATTTTTGATTGATCGTGATTTCTCGACTACAAGAATTTTGCACGATTAACGCATGGTATTATAGCGATCAATCAAATGGTATCGTTGTCGAGGAAGAAAACAATTTAGGATCATTTTAGAAAAATTAGATTAAGGTTTTCCATTCAATCGGGTAGTCTGACCCCCAAACCACCCTTTAATTATTTCATTTTTTTCCAAATTATTTTCTATTTAATTTTTGCCTATTTTTTGTATCTCTCTCTAGCATAAATTTTATATTTTTGTGCAAGGGTCTGTGGACTTGGAGCGACTTTCTTGAAGTCAACGCATCTCAAAGACCATCAGAGGTATGCGATTCATGGAGCGAGACAGCTATTGAGGCATCAAGAAGAAATTATTGGAGAAGGGAGATTTTAATTTTTGAAAAAAATTAACTTGTAATAATTGCATATTTACAGTGGATTCCGTTTGGAATCTCACGTGTGTATCCGGATCCTGGATATTGGACCTTTTGTGGTCATGTGATTTCCTTGACGTAGACTAGGACCTGCATTCGCGACTCTCAGAGGAATTTTTTTTACTTGTGTTTGTAGTTTATAGGACCACACATCACACTCAACGAGATGCACTTAGATTGCAGAGCTATTAGTCAAAATTAATTTTTAATCACTCGCTAATAGAATTGTCTGTATAGGAACATTTTTCTCGTTTGCATTTCATATAGTGTAAAATTTCAATTTAGTATTGCATTCCGCATTGTAGAGAGTTGGATGCACTGTAAGTCTTTGTAATCAAGCATTCATCATCATTTTCTCGACCGCATTACATTTTTCTGATTCCCTCTCTTGGTTTTTCTAACTTAGGATAAAGGAATTGGGACTGGACGATAGACGTGATTGCTTGTGTGTATTAACTACAGTGACAACTAATTTCTAAAATCGGGACTGCTATTGGACCCAAAAAATGACTAAAATTAACCCTTATTTATGAGAGAGCAATCCCATCATTGTCTGAATTTACTTGCAAGAGAGAGAGAGACGAAACTAGGATAGAGCCAAAGCCAGGAATTTCATATAGACTACTGGTTCAAAATGATTAGTCACTTTTTAGTGTGGATCTTCGGGTAGCCAGCAAACGGTCCGAATTTCCTTAGCAGAGTGAGAGGTTTAGAGGATGCCTTATAAGGCTTTGTCCTCAAGAAATGAGTAGCCATATTTATACGATCTACACTTACTCCTATACTGGCTAAAAGTGGGTTTTCATGAGAATCGGGACAGTCTGTAGGGAAGTACTGGCACCCAACAACTTGCTAATCTTCCAAGACTTGCATTTGTCACCAACTAAAACTGACAAGATAATTAGGCCTAACCTTTACGACCCTCACGCGTAGAGTTGGTGAATTTGGGGTTTGTTCCTGCGTTTGTTTTGTGTGTGTGTTATCCTGTGTACTTACACATTTTCTACCTCGATTCGCTTACATCCATCCATTCCTCTTCAAGATGTCAAGATATTGGTCATGATATCCATGTCACTCCACTTTGATCATAGTCCGATCATATTCATCTTCTTATTCCTACTCATACCCCCATCCAGATCGTGAAGTCAGAACTTCGACTAACTTTCCCGCTTCTTCGCATTTCTCATCTATCCACCTTGTTACACCCCTAACCCACTTCCAACCTAGACTATCTAACCTTATAGTTAGTCACTTGCCGGAATGAAAAAACAATCTGAAGAAAAATCCACTGCTGAGACAAATTATTAGCAGAATTATGGCCCCCCTCAAACCTCATTCTCATCTCAAGTTGGGATCAGACAACAATTCCCATTTACACATCCGGACTTGACCTTAGGGCATAACATGGTCAATCATACAAATCGAATGGAGAGGCATGAACCATATGATCTTCCTGACTTGATTGACCCTCAAGCCCACGTTGACCAGCCTTCATATCACACATTCAAAGATCCTACACATTCACGGGCTTGGAATCACGAGCGAGATGTACCAACCCCGTTCATTGACTCCATTATTCAAGGCTCCAACCAATATCTGCCATTCGGATGGTCCATACTCGACCCAGTATTACATGCTAGAGTCTAGGCACATTGAGTATGAGACGTCGAGATCTCAATAGTATCTTTCAAAGAAACAAAATGCTTCAATGATTTGCTATGAGGATTCTTTAGAGGATAACATTTCTAGGGTTGTGAAGAGATATGGATTTATTGAGGATAAACATAGAAATATCACCGACTGAATCATTTCAATTTATTCCAGCTTAGGTGTGGAAGTGGAGAATGGAATAAGCAGATTCGATGTTGAAAACTTAGACGATACAAGGAAAAATACACACTCTGTACAGATGGAGTCCATTATACCTCCATCTTCTACTAACCACTTATATTCCAATCTATAATATGTATATCCTACCGTCCTCCACCTATTCAAAACAATAAAAAAATCAAAAATCCCAAAAAGACCAAAACATTACAAAATCAAAAAATGCATAAAATAGAAAAAGAAAAAGACTTAAAAAATTGGATCCTGCCCTAAGGGAAGTATGCGATGAAGAATTGATTTTTAACCTTCCCTTAATAAAGGCCATAGATCACTTCCCCGACCTCAAACGATTTGTGGGAAGTAAATTGATGCCTAAAAGGTTCAACAATAAGAGGACAAGGACTGAGAGACACATAGTGTCTATGGACACCTCCTTGGTGATGGGGATAAAGATCAGAAGCCGTAGAATGAAGCGGTTGCCCAGGGTTGAATGTGAAATCAAAGACACTACCTTCACCCATGCTAAAATCGATGATAACTCACCGATAAATATCCTCCCGACCTCTATGTTTGACAATCTCAAACTCAAGCCAATCAGAAAGTTGAGAGAGATTGTTCAGCTAGCTGATCGATCTATAAAACATCCGAGAGGAACCATTTCAGTCATTATTACTTTCCATTGTGCTATAATCTAGGTAGACTTCTTGGTCATTGACATTGAGCACCGAGAAGAGTTTACCCAATCTCCTATTATTCTTGGGAAGATGTTCTTAGCCTTGGTTAAGGCGACTATAGATTGTGAGACTGGGGAGATCAATTTTACAGCATTGGGAGCACTCCAACCACATCCATTCTTTGACACACTCTACTCTAAGGTAACCAACAAAGCTACTGACAGTCATGACCATCGAGAGGTAGATGAGTCCCGCCTCTCTACTACTCCTAAGATACCGACTACCAAGCCGACCATTGGATCAGAGACTCCCTGCACATCATTGACTCCCACTACTTGCATCACTCCTAATTCTAAGCCTACTAAGATCACTAGCACCTATCCGAGCCGTGTCCAGATCCTCCAGAAATTTATAATATGTATGGTGACCCATATGATGAGGAATCCATGACTAGCACCGCATCACATCTCGAACCTTCAAAGGTGACAACCAAGACTAAATTGGCCCCAACCAAGAACACAGTTTCCCCCTCCTCTAGCCAATTATCTACTGAGAGGAAGTTGAGAATTGATTCCTCGAAGTGTTCCCCTGAACCCCTCGAGATGCATCGCTCTCCTCTCCCTCTAAATGATACAGGTTATAGAAAACTGACTAAAAAGGTTTCCTTCAACATATCAAGGAAGGAATTTTTTGAGGAGTCCTCATCTAGTTCAGATGAGGTGGTTTATACGAGTGAGCTCAGTTCGGTTGTTCTTAAACCATATCTGAGTAAGCAACCGTGTGTCGACCCTCGTTGGATGATCCCTACACCTCACTATTATTCATCTGAGGATGATTCCGACAATGACACATATGTATATTATCCACCTCCTTGCTCCCGTAAGAAGGTTCGTCACAAACCTTCTTGATTCTTGTATATTCTCACTCCTCCTTGTATATATTTTCTTTCCCTCCCTCCCCAGTGATTCAAATCACTCACCCCGAGTCCATATCGTTTCATTTTTTGGCTATACTTAGGTTGACCAGATCCTAAGTATATGGAGAGAGTGACTCGAGCCTCTTCATCATTCTCTATACATTCTCCAGATCTCATTGGTTCTCACACGCCTAGACTTAGGTTGACCAGAGCCTAAGTATAGGGGGATCGTTGCCCATCATGTATATATACTCATCCATTTCCCTTCATGACCTGGCCCGCCCCATTTTTGATCTTCTTCTATACTTAGGCTGCCAGAGCCTAAGTATGGGGGAGGGGAGGATCAGCTTCTATACTTTTTGTTATTTTAGCTATCCTACACTTAGCACAAGCTATGTCTTTTTCCTTGCTTCATGTGCTCTTAGGACATAGCACACGCTAAGTACATGGATGCGTGTATATATTACATATATACTTTAACCATAGCTTGTACATTCATGCATTTTTGTATATATTATGCAATAATTACATGGTGGATAGAAATTGTTTTTTTTAATACATGTATACTTGTATAATATGTATATTATATAACCTTTGTATAATTTGTATAATATTTATAAAACTCTTGTAAATTTATTGTAAAATAGGAGGTATACCAAAATAATAAAAAAAACAAAACAAAAACATACAAAAAAGAGGATTCTTATTTACTCTTGCATATCATCCTTGCATTCAAAAAATTTGTCTTGCACTTCATTCATCTACATTGCATGTCATCTGCATCTCATCTGCATATTTAGCACATGTTAAGTGAAAAGTTAGTGGGTTCTGAACCAAATTATGAGTAGATGTTGAGGATGTATTTGATTTGACCTTAATCAGCCTAATTTCAGTGGAACCTTATAGGACATGGAGTTAAGATTTTTCAGGTCGAGTGACTTAATTCTTTGAGTCTGCAAGTCTATGTTCACATGTCATCTTGATTGGTCTAAATAGAATATTTCATACACATGCATGATTATTTTAGACAATGACCTAACTTGGACAAGCACCATGCACGCAGCTCTTAATTGATGAGGGGGTGAGGAGGTAGAATCCTTTGGCTTGGAGTAGCACAAGGGTGGAAACATCCATCCTCCTATAGGAAGAGTAGTGCATCTAAACCTAGTCTAGTGGCATTGATGTCTAACGACGGTATGCAGTGGGTTGCATTAATGCTTCAAAAAAGGGATAGTCTACTGGTTTAAGAAGAAAAAATCCTGATGTACATGCTACACCTTGTATATATGTCAAAGAAAAAGAGAAAAAAGGGAAACAAGAGAAAAAAAAGAAAAATGCATAATCTCCAAAAGTGGACAGGCTTGATTGAAAAGTAAAATACCTGTTGGAGTGTATATACAAGTATAGAAAAATAAGAAGAGCTTCAAAGTTTTTGTAAGCTTGCAGCTAGATGACTTGACTACACTGGTCAAGCATCTTTGGATAGGTAGCCACACTGTCTACCGTCAATTCTTCTCTCCACCCCTTCTTCTTGAGCTGGTTGCACTTGAACTTAGAAGGGAATACCCCGCTCCTCGAGAAAAGAGTTGCTAGATTGTGGAATTAGAGTTACTTTGTTAGAGGAGGTTGGTTCTTTGCCATATCTGATGTGGAGAGCTATATTTCACTTACATAATACGAATAAGATATATAGTCATCAGAATTTGCATGTGAGGATCTATTCTGACCTGACTGTTGAGGTGACTTGAATAAGAGACTTGTGGAACTCAAAGGCTGTTAAGTCTTATATTCAATTCCCAGTAAGGTTCCTCCACACTATTAATACAAAGGTCGAGTCAAGCTCCATTTTCACCTTTTGTTTCATGACCTTGGTATGGAACAAAAAATCATTTCACTTTTGCATTTCATTTTAGTTGCTCGGGGATGAGCAAGGTTTATGTATAGGGGGTTGATGACTATGTGTATCATGACTCTAAAAGTTGAAAATAGAGCCTTGTTCCCAAGCAATTAGCTGCATTTCATCACTTATATTGCATAATTAGCATTCTTGCATGTGTGAATAATATGTGCATTTTAACATTCATATTTGCATAAATAAGAAGCTTGAAATTCCTTGTAAATATCACATGTAAATATCATACATTTCACTATTTTTATATATTGTATATTAAATCAAAATCCAATAAAATCAACCCTATAATATATATTACTAACACTAATGAAGAAAAAATATTAAAAAATACTAACTTGTAAAATTGACCAATAAAACCCAAATCCAAGTTTGTGACTATGAACCTTAAAATGCGAATATCTCTCTCAAACAATATCCAATTTAGGTCTATCACTTTTAAAGTATTATACATTTAAGGACCATCAAAACAAGACCAATTTGATAAAAATCAGAGATCGTATGTGAAACTTGGATTTTGGGCCCCTATTGTATATTGTACATATTAACCAAAATACCCTTTATTTTTATTTTTAATTTTCTTAATTACTAAAAAATCCAAAAAAATAGATTAAGTTGTAAATATTCCAATAAAATTGTTTCTATTTTTATTTTGATTTTTCTCTTATATATAACGATAAAAAATTCGCAAAATATAAAAATATGGTATTATATATATATATATAAGATACCACAGAAAAATACACTTTGTACATAGACTTATTCACTCCTTCCAGAATTTGTAGATCTCATCGAAAGAAACTTTCATGTTGAACACTTTTTGATCTAACCCTTTTTGTTATTTCTTTTAATTTTTTTACATTTAATTTTTGATTTTTCTAAGTGCGACACATGACAACTCCTGGAGCCCCCACGTGTCACCCTATTTTTTTATCATTTTTTTATTATTTTCGTAATGCAATATAATTTATTTTACTTCTTCATTTATTATTATTTATTATTTTTATTTATTTTAATTAATTAATTATTTACATTTATTTATTTATTTTCTTTTTCTATATTTTTCTTCTACTTTTATTTTCTCTTCATTATTTTTAGTAGCCTACTTATTTTATTTTATTTTTTATATTTTTTTCCTTTTACTTCTCTTTACTTATTCCCCACTCCAAGTCACCAACTCTCCATTCTTTCCACTTTCTCCACTTCTTTTCTAACTTCGCTCTCCTCCTTTTTATTTCCTTCTCATCTTCATTTCTCATCACCCGCCTTCCGATTAGAGAAATCTAGCCCGACCCTTCGTCCAGGTGATAGCTTGATGAGGACGGTTTCGAGCAAAGACGAGCTTCATGGCGAGATCCGAAGGTTCCCAGCCTTCATCGCTCCTCCTTCCTGGAAGAGCTTTAGCTTCTTCGTGCCTCGTCAGGCATCGATTGAGGCCAAGACCAGGAGCGACGACCTTCGCGCTCCAGCAAACCAGACGAACCTCTCTAGGTAATATCCCTCTCCTTTTCCTTCTCATTTATTTATTTATCTATTTTTTATTGTTTTTATTCTACATCATCATCACCAAATCATTTTCATCATCAACACCACTATCATCATACGCATTCACCAGTTTGATCCATCACCCTATTACCACATCAAAAACCACATCATCATCATATACCACATTACAATCACCACCATAATTATCTACACCGGATCTTCATTCTCATTTTATTGCATTAGAAAAATTTTAAAATATTAAATCAAAACAAAAAAGGGATTGCTCCAAGTCGCCGTACCCTCTAGCCGCTGTCGACGTAGAGGCCACGCTCCAACTACCTTGTTGACGCAACTCCAGCCTCCAGCAGCTTTCCCCTCTGTGCCCTTGGCAGCAGGCCTCCAGACCACTCCTGTTTGTGCCCTCCAGCGCAGCAGGTCTGTTGTCATCTTCCTCTGCTGCCAGCGCATCGACCATAGCCAACTGTCACGCCTAGCACCGCCCCTTGCTGCGCCTTCAAGTGCACGGCTCCTCCAGCCGCTGCGCACCCCTATGCGCATAGCCCCTCCACCCTCACCAGTCTCGCCCGCCCTGCCAACCAAGCCGCCACCCACAGTACCGTACTCCTCGGCCGCCAACCCGGTCGCCACGCCCTAACACACCACCTGCTCTCTCCCGCTCGCTCGCCATAACGCACAACCCCTGTTGCCCCTCCTGTGACCTGCTCTCTACATGCTTGTGATGAGCCAAAAATTCAATCGATCCAGATCAGGTAGAAATATCACTCGGGTCGTTGCGACCCGGATCGATGAGAATCTCAGCTCAATCAAGAAAATGAAGTTCAGACCACCAAAATCAAATAAACTCAAATAAACACGATAGCGGTCCTGGCTATTAGATTAGCCTGGTATAGCGACCAGGGTCGGACTCAGGGAGCATGTGATGGCCTTGCGGCCTACGAAGTAGTCTAAAAAGAAATAAAATAAAAGACAAGTGTTTTTGGTGGATAATTTTTATATTTTTTTTGGATTTTTAATTAATTAAGAAAATAAGAGAACTAGTGAATAAGCCAAATACAAACAATTATTAAAGCACTCAAAAATCAACCAAAAAATCAAATAAAAATGTTTTTATGTATTTTATGTTTTTTACTGTTTTTGGGTAATTTTTGGTATTTTCTGATTTTTACTTAATTTTCTAAAAATAAAACAATGTAAAAAGACAACAACAATGTCCAGCCAAGCTTGGGGGACTTAGATAAAATATCTAAAATTCCCTAAAAAGCCTGGAGGTAATTTTCCTGTATAGTAAAAACTACAAAGAAAATTTGGCCACTAGAATAATTATTTTTGGGTTTTTTAATTAATTATTAGAATTTTTATAGGTTTTTAGGTGTTTTCAATTTTTATGAGTTTTATATAATGACAAATGACCAAAATTGGTCAGAAAATCAAACAAGACAAAATAGAGAGTACCTAATTTTTTGTAATTTTTAGATGTATTTTAATATTTTTTTTTTAATTTTCAAGTCAGACAGTAAAGAAAAAGCTTGTTTTTAAATTTTTCAAAATATCAAATAAAACCAAAAATGTCTCCAAAAGTTCTAGAAAATTTTACAACATGGCAGGAGCCATGTGTACAATTTTCATTGAATTTGGAGTTAGTTTGATATTTTATTAAAAATCAAAACCTAGGTATAGTGCACAGGGACCTGTACGTAAATACCAGAAGTTCCAGGGGGAAGTCATGCGCAAGGCGCGTGTCCTGCGCACACAGGGACCTAATTGAAACAAAAATAAGGTTCCTGGACTAAATAATAACATGTATTAAAAGTACAGGGGCCTTATTGTAAAATACCCAAAAATATAACGCACATGCACAAATTCAACACGCATAGGGGTATAAATACAATTATCTAAAAAGTTTCATTCATTCAGTAACACCATAGGAATACAAGGCTAAACATGCAAATATCCCAACAAAACACGTGTCGACGCACGTGATCCACTACACACAGGGGCATACATGTAAAAGCAAGAAAGAGACAAGGTCCAAAGTGCAATTTACCTAACGCAAATAAAATACTAAAAATATTTACAGGACTAAAAGCAAACTAATCTAAATCTAAGGGCCTAAGGAGTAAATTACCCTTTATTAAGTCGACCGTCAGATGCGCGCCACGTGGTGATCCATCGGCTCAGGTGCGCTGGGGGTAAACCTCGACGATCGAACGGTCACGATCACTCCTCCTCAGATCGACGGTGCTGGCGGCTCCTCAAATGAACGGTGGAGATCAAAACTGGAGCTGGAGGTGCATCGGACGACAGGGGAAGGACCTCGACGAACTGGGCTCCGACGAACTTCGCCGAGCTCGTGTTGGCACTGGAGGACTCCTCGCGGGCAGCTGAAGATCGGGGAAGGATCGCCTCGGGCTCCTGCGTCTACTGGTACCCTCCGATGACTCGACGGAGCTCTAGGGAGCTCAGGCGAGGTCGGCGGAGGAGGAGCGGCTGCTTCGAATGGTTGAGACCCTCAGACGGCCTCGAATAGACCTGCAAAGCACACTAGCAGACTCGCGGGTCGAGGGCAAAGTTCCTCGACCTTGTGAACGTGGGTGAAGGTGGTAGGTGAGGCGGGGCGGTCGAGCTCCGACGAGGTGTCGGCGATGGAACTCGAAACCCCAGCTCCTGTGCGAGCTGGGTTGAATGGAGGGGCGGAGAACATGCGTGGGGAGAAGGCAAACGTGATAGGATGGTTCGATGATCGCGACGAAGGCGGAGGTGGCCGGAATCGAAGGGGAACGACGATGGGTCGAATTGGGGCAATTGCAAAATCAAAGAAAAGAGGAAAGAACTAAGGCTACCTGGGTGGACGAATCGACTGGGCTCGAGCTGCTGGAGCTCTGGGTCGTTGCCTCGCGGGTCGTCGAGGCCTGAGGCTCGAGCTCCTCCTTCAGGCGGAGCACGGCGGCGCAAGCTCGCCTGATCTGAGGTCCGGGCACTCTCTCCTCTCTGCGACACCACCAGCGGCGAGCTGTCACCTCGAGGATGGCAGTGGAGGTCACGGGAATGAAAGGTGGGGAGCCAAAGATGCAAAAATGGGTGGCGGAGCATGGCTTTTATATGGTGGAAGGTCCGGGAAGAAAGGATCGGGTCCGGCTCGATGGAGCACGGACCCCTAGGCACGATGTCGGGCGAGGTTCCCGGATGATTGGGGTGTAATTAGGACCCTGGGTTTGGGTGTCTGGAGGTCGGGTCGTGACGCGATAAATCGGGGAAGTCGGGTCGGGCGTCACGACCCGTGGGAAGTGGTCCACAGGGGGGAGTTGACCGGGCGTTCAACATCCCCGTGGACCAATCAGGGAAGGCCATCTGGAAAAGATTTGTATATTCATTTAAAAATATCAAATGACCAATTTATTAAAAACTCAAAATATGAGAAATATTTGTTTTAATTTTTTCTATTTTTTATGATTTTTAATTAATTTTTCAAAATAAAAATAAGGTATTTACATAATAGAGCTATATATAGGTATATACACAATATAGGTTTTTGATTTTTGATTTTTAATTTGTTATTTTTATACGTATTTATCCCCATTTTATATTTTATTTATTTATAGCATAAAATTAGGAATAAAAAGATATTTTTATTTTATTTTTATTATTTATATACAAGGGTGAAATAAATAGACATGTACATATATATACATGGTATATTTACAAGGTTATTTTTGGTTTTTAATTTTATTCTTTTTATTTTGTTTTTGCTTTTGTTGTTTTTATTTTATTTATTTACATCATAAAAGATAGAGTATATACAAAATTTTTGGAATTTTAATTTATTTATTTATAGGGTGAAATAAATATAGATAGGGGAATATATACATTATGAATATATACAAGTGGCTATTTTTGTTTTCTTTTTAATTTTTTTCAATTTTTGTTTTGATTTTGTATTTATAAATATATACAAATATGTACAAGCCACTTTTATTCTATTTTTGGAGGAAAATATTTTTATTATATTTACAGGTATATTTACACACATGAGCCCCTATCTCCCTCTACTTTGGCTTTTATGCGGTCAGGCCCATGCTGAGCCCTTCCTTGGGATTAGGTTGCTCAATATTTATTCTAAATATTTCCCTCTTTTTCTTTTTAATCTTTATTCTTTTATTTTTGCACAAAAACATGCTAATTATTAGTTTTTACACAATGCATGCTTTTGGTAATTATTTGTATTTACACATATCTACATGTATTTGCAAAGGTTTTTGTAGCTAAAATATAAGAATAAAGAGTGATGAATGAGTATTCAGCTGCGGACATGGGCATAAAATTAGCAGATTGGGCAGATCGGGTAGCCGGTAAATGGTCCGCACCGATAATGATTGGGAAAAAACTAGCTGTGAGATTGGACCAGTCTCCTGGGAGCATTGGATTCCCAACTGCTTGATTAGTCTCTCTGATATCTTGTTTTTTCAGCTAAATAAAAATTGACAAGACTAATGACTGATCTTTCATGGTCTTCAGCTCTAGTGTTGAGTAGGTGAAAAAGGGGTTTGTCTGATTATCTTGTTTACATCCAGATCTCATCGTCATAAATCCCCACATCACTATGATGGGAAGGAGGTCCCTTAGGCTGCCTTTGACATCACCACTTTCGAGCACTCCTCTCCATTCATCTAGGGCAGCTTCATAGAGCCCAGACTAGATCTCTGAACCTGAGTTCGCTACCACCCTATTCCACCTCGACCACCCTTCTTCCAATATTGCAGTGACAGAGTAGAGGCTAGCACATTTATATGTTCATTTGAAGGAACCTGAGTTGGGGTCTTTTGCCTTTATAGAGACCCAAGAGATGGCCAACAGTGAGGGATGCACCGATGAATAGCTGAAGGGGTCAGTGTACCCGTCATCAACAACACACTCCTAGCTTCCTTGGAGACGATGCAGCGCCAGATCAGAGACCAGGGAATATTCATGGAAGATGCACGTCGAGAGTTGACGGAGATGAGAGCCGACAGAGTTGAGCCGCAGAGACCAACAGGTAGAGATATACCAACAGTTGGAGGAGATGACAGATAATCTGAGAAGCCGCAGGAGCTAGCTAGTCAACTACGGACAATAAGACAGTTGCACAACCCAGGTGCAACTCTCACCCATCGATGGATTCAGCTTCCTGAGATCCTGGGTGTTCACCCCTAGACCATTCAGTTACTGCCCAAGTTCCAAGGGCTAGCCACCGAGGAACTGCACCTCTATCTCCATGAGTTTGAGAAGATATGCAGTACTATACATGATAGATTTGTGGATGAGGACACGATCAAGATGATCACCTTCTCGTTCTCCTTAGTTGACAGAACAGCCTATTGGCTGAAGCATTTGGGGAGGTATGTCACCACCTGAGAGCAGCTCCATACTGAGTACTTGAACAAGTACTGTGAAGCCCCGCCCCTCCGGTTATCGAAACCGATGAGACGAGAGTTCAGACCTACGGTCCAAATACGTTCATGATCTACGATACTCAGCAAACCATCTTATGCACATGAGATCAACATTTGAAAAAAAAACAACAGGAGAATCATTTAAATGGAAAGAAAATGCAATATCGATTCTCATTGATAACAATAATCATCAAGTCCATGTCCAAAGAATGAGATACATCATACAATTATAATTTTGTAGAAGAAGCTCTCCAAATATCTCACTATAAAGTCTCTCAAATACAACGTAAAATAAGTGTATATGGATGGTTTTTGAATCTGACTTTACAAAGAATGAGATACATCATACAACTTTGATGTATCTCACTACAATGTCTCTCAAATACAACTTTGATTCATATTGTATATGAATGGTTTTTGAATCTGACGTTACACATATAGTTGCCATATTTTTAATTGGGTTTATTAGTAACATATTACTATAATTATACATCTTGACCTATGATTTTAATGATGGCTCCATGAAAATTAAAGTATCTCTTTTTGCCTCATATCTGTGTCCACGAAGTGATAGCAATAAAACTTCATCTATCTACAATGTTCATAGGGACAGAAAATCGTAAGAATGCCATATGCGTAAAAAAAGGGAGAGAGGGAACAATACAGTCGTAAACTTTCAGACCCTAATGTTAGTCCACACATTTGAATCTCCTAATATAATATTAACACTATCCTGAGTATTAATGTTAATGTGTTAATCATTTTACATGACCAAATTGTATATGTTATGTAATCATTATTTGAATGGGGAATGGTATTCTTTTACTTCTGTGAGAACTGTTAGAGGATTAGGGCATTCAACACATTTTTTTACGAATTCATAACTTGTGGTCTATATTCTAATTATGCACTCCTTGGAAATGCATGGTGAAATGAATTTTCATTAAAAGAAAATCAACAATGAAGAATGCATGATTTTAGTATTCTTCATGTTTCATCAACTCAGTTTATAAGTACCCACTAATTGAAGAAAATTGTTATTCTGTTATTTACGGACAACCCCTAACGGAAAAGAAAAGAGAAAGGGAGATTGCTTATTTATGGATGTCTCACAGGCATGATAGCGTAAAAAAAACAAACAAAGAAGATTTAAAAGATCTATGTGTATGGATATTAAATTTCCGTTAGATGCAACTTGCAATGTCAGTAGGATTGATTTGGTTTGTTGAGTTCTAGTTGAATTTTGAATACAACTCACAAATGATTATTGTTGGCCAAAAATTGTCATTGGTCATATGATGAAACTTGGTTTCATCATCTTAATTTGCCTATTTTAATCCCCTTGCTTAATTGTGTGTCAATAAAAATAAGATAAAGTCTTGTAGTTATCAGAGTCATTAATTAATTTAAAAACCACAAAAAATTTTGCAAAATTAAAATACATGATGTTTTTATCCTTAAAAATAATCTCAAAAATATTTTCTGCCTTCAAAAAACCTCATCTCCATTTTTAGTCAACATAAAACTTATAGATCTCATCGAGATCTACCACTTTCATGTTTGAGTTTTTCCAAACTCGGCCATTTTCCTCTTCATATTTCAATTTTTCTTTCAAATAATGTGATTGGGCCACGTGGCCCTTTCTGGTTGAGCCACGTGGCCCAGCCCCATTGTCCTTGCCGCCTTCTCGCAGAGCCGTTGGATCTTTTCAAGATCCAACGGTCCCATGATATCCACGTACACGCTCTGTCCCCCGCCGTCTGATCATATTACAAACCCATCACAGCTGCCCGTTGGCTCCTTGATCTCCACCGCCCACTATCGTTGTGATATCAACCATCCGATTGATCTCCTGATTTCATCACCGCCATCAGTTAACGCCAGTCCCTCCTCGTCCACGCGTCACATCTTCCTCCATCCGATCATCTTCTGGAGCTTAGATCTCCACCACACATCCCCGCAGCCATTCCTAGCCATCCGATTACCTCGCCAGAGGTCTACTTCCGTCGCCAGCTGCAGCCGAGGAGGAAAGCACATGCACCATTGGATGCTCCTCCCCGGAGCTCAATCAACGGTGCAGGAGCGTCCACGCCGACATTCAGCGCAAACTCCAGCCACCGTTGGATTCGGCCACGCGTCAATGCCAGATCCTCTCCAAGCCTACTATCCAAGCCTGGGGGCTCGTACGTCCGAACCATCGACGAGCCTGGTCTGAGCCTAATGCGAAGGCCGAAGCAACCCCGCGCCTCAGATTCTATCCGAGCTTGGAAGAGCACGTGTCGGTCACGTGCGACCTGAGCAAATTTCACAGAGGCCCACCTACTTCTTTAATTTTACAACCAGGTCCTGGAATCACGTGTCGACCACGTGCACAGTGGGTATTTTGCAATCGACCCCTGCAAGTTTTCATAATTGCAAAAATACCCCTGCGCATGTGGGTTAATTATAGGGAAGGTCCTGAATTTTCTTGTATATGTATTTTAGTCCCACCCTGGGACCTATTTGTAGTTATCTTTCATGTTTTCTTACAGTTATACCCTTGTCTTCTTTTATGCATATCTTGAGGGTCGTAACTCCGATTGAGATTATTTCAGTGGCATTTTGAAGCTCTCTTTATTGTTTTCTTTATGGCATTTGTCTTTTCAATTTGACACTACAAAATTTGATGTGTTATTTTATTTGTTAAGTGCCTTGATTTCTATGATTCTCGTGCCTAATTTTTACCAAAATGAAGAGTGCTTTATTATTTGACCCTGATTTGACTCGTATTTTAATGGCTCAAGTATTTATTATCTAGGGCGTGTTTTCATTGCTTTTCATTCATTTGCATGATTTAAAAAAATGCATGTTTTATATTTGCTTGATGTATTGTTTTGTCTTCGTGCATTGTTTGACCTATTATTCTCGAAATCAACACTTAATAAATTAATAAAAGTCTGAATAATCACGAGAGAGGCTCGTGTCCCTGAGTTTGACCTTAGTTACTTACCAAGTAAAATAAATTAACGACCATATGATTTCATTGTCATATCCAAATCAATCACATGGTCTTTGATCGACCTAATTCAGCCCGACTGCAACGTTCTTAGTGCTAATTCCGCACTCTTAAAGGGCTGAATTCACGGTTTATCTAATGATGCCATTGCCGGAGACACGACTCATCTCTTGTATTACTTAGATTTTCATTTATTTAATTAAGTGTTTCTTATATAGGTTAATTTGTTCATCTATCTTGCATTGTAAAATTTTTTCTTTTCAATTGATCTCTAACCTTTGCTTTTATGGCATGGCCCTTGGTGTTCAAGGAGGCGAGGAGCAAGTGCTTCCCGCTGCGAGGAGCCACAAAATAATGCTTGGAGCAAGTCGAAAAGAAAGAAAAAATGTGTCATTTCACATATCATTTTTATCATGTAATAATCGTCTTTACAATGGTTTTCGATCGAAGACTCGCGATTGTAAACGAACGATATCTGTGGTTGTGTGGGGATCGTCCCCACTTGAATGTCGACTTAGGACTAGGCACGCAGCTCTTCGAGCGTATTTCATCGTTTCAACTTTTACGTGCTTGCTCGTAGGTAGGACACACATTAATTAAAGATGCACATAACCTCGCTTCACTTAGCCAAATTTAAAAGACATTCTTCCCCGTTAATAGAAGCATGTTAGGTGCGGCTTTTGATCGACTCACATAAATATCATTTTGGTTTTCAAAACAGTCAATGTTTTCACGTATATTTGCCAAGGCACTGCATGATTTCTCGCTTAGCCTAAATCATTGTTTTTATCGATTACATGGTTTTTCTTGATTTCCCCTCCTAGCTTGATCGCCTAGGTTAGAAAATGGGAATGAACGGTAGACGATGATTGCTTGATTTATGTGCTCACCTTAATTCAGTGACAACCTTAAGCAAAATAATTGGGACTGTTAATTGCAGGTCAACCTAAAATGGAGTAAAATATTATTTTGGGAGAGCAACACCCTCGTGTACGTAGTTGATTTTTGTTAACATTTTTCCTCGTAAAGATAAAATGTTTTAATCACTAATAAAACAGACAAGATAATAAACCAACATCTGTTGGTTTCATGTGTGAGTTGGTGAAATTGAAGTGTGTTGTTTGCTTTTTTGAGCCATGTTTGCTCTAACACCCTCCCTTGAGCCTTAGATACTCCATTAGTCTCTGCAGATTCATCCACTCATTTGTATATCCACCATCTTCTTCGTTCACCTCGGATCTCTCCTTCATCAAATCTCCATCTTTATACTTAGGCTAATCTCAGCCTAAGTATAGGGGGGGGGGACCCGACTCCCTGTGATTTTCTCTACTCATCTTTCCCTGCCTTTATACTTAGGTTATTTCTAACCTAAGTATAGGGGGAGCCCACCTTAGTTCTCGTATATTTCTCTATATTTAAATGGACCTATGAACTTTATCATCTAGTGCTATGAGGACATAACAAAGTTTAAGTATAGGGGGGCATACCGTATATACAATATATCTACTTTAGTTATAATCTGGAAAATTTGAAAAATTTAAAACTTTTTGGCTAAAGTAAAATTCTTTGAACTAAGTGGACTCAATGGCTTTCACGACATTCTATATTATGTTACACTATTTTTATAAAAATATTTTTCGAAAATGATTGAAAAATGAGTTTCCCTTATTTTGAAAAATCTCTTTGAAAATATTTTGAATTTTTTGTGTGACATGGTATTGAAGTTCTCTTTTTGATTTCAAGAAAAGTGGAGTCTAACCAATGTTCTAACCTTTAACTAAAAATTCCATAAAAATGAGAAAATCCGAAAATCCTTTAGGAGTCATTAGTGACTACTAAGCACAAATAAGTAGCCGCATTCAGTGAGGGTTCGCCCTTAGCAGAGTGGGTGGTTTAGAGGACATTGCGTAAGGCCCCGTCCTCAAGCAACGGGCTCCGGCCTATACTTACAGCCATATGGTATGAATGCAGATGCATCTACTTCATTGAGTTTAGGCAGTCATAATGTCTCTTGAAGTTTAAAAAAAAACATGTTTTTGAATGAAGGAGTTGGATTAATCCTCTACATTCACACTTCAACCCAGGATCTGAAATGTTCAAGAAAACTTGGTTTATGAGGACTTGAGATTTTAGGTTAACCAACCTTAGCCATCAGGATCTTAGACTTATCATCCACATTCCCTAGATTTCTAGATTTGCATGCTATATTCATGCTTAGTCTCAGACCATAAGAATATGATCAGTACATCACATGCATGACTGCAGTTTCGATGAGATGCGTTGACTCTTCACTTGAGGGATTGGGATGAGGGATTCGAGTTTGGACTTGATCTAATGATGCTCGAGGATGGGATACAATCTTTGAAGGCTTCATGAACCTGAGTGTCAGCAATTTTAGCCAATATGAGAACTTGGTTCTTATACTAATCTCTTGACATTGACCTAAGTGTCAGGGTGTGAAATAAATAAAAAGGTTGATCACTATGCGCCAACTCTTGGTAAAAGCAGTGGAGCTAGCCAAAAACATTACAAATCAATGAAATGTTAAAGAAAAGCTCTCATTCCACAAAGTCAAATATCAAAGAGCTTCCACCAAAGGTGAGCGCTCCCAACCATTTCAAAGTGTCTACTTGGACCACCGCTATTAGGACAAGGAGTCGAGCTTGCACCAAAAAAAGGGCTCTGCATTGTAAATGCTACAAGTCTGGGTGTAAAAGGTACGATAGATACTCAAAAAAGACACACCCCGGTGTATTCTCAGGAAAACAAGTGCAGACGCCTCCAACATCTCTTGACAGACGCACTGGTCAACACGAAAAAATGTGTTGCGTAAAAAGGCACTGAGAGAGAATCCTTGTTCCAATGAGAGGGAGAGAAGAAATGACACAATCCCATGCCCTCCATTACTGGCATTCCATCTACACTTTTAAGTCCGACAACTAAAGAGACGGTGGACTGAACGTAAGATTTGATTTATTCCCTAGTGTTGAGGATTGGGTCCTTAGGAGTGTTTCTCAGACCAAGACCTTGAGTGAAGTTTTGACTCTACTCTCGTGAACGCAGTCAACACTAAATGCCATACCCTTAGTCTATATGTACATCAGAGAGAGTTTGGATAATTAGAGGAATTGGGTGCCTCTTGATTAAGGCTGGGTTGAACTCAAAAATTTTGGACCTCTAAAGTTGAGTGGACTTGAACAAATTGGATCCTGTACTCACATGCACAAGGGGGTTAATTCAATTCATTCATTTTCTTGATGCTGATGAAACTCGGTTTCATCATCTTAATTTACCTATTTTAACCCCCTTGCTTAATTGTGTGTCAATAAAAACCAGATAAAGTCTTGTAGTTATCAGAGTCATTGATTAAATTAAAAACCACAAAAAAATTCGCAAAATTAAAATACATGGTGTTTTTATCCTTAAAAATACCCTAAAAAATATTTTCTATCTTCAAATGACCTCATCTCCATTTTTGGTCAACATGAACTTGTAGATCTCATTGAGATCTAAAACTTTTATGTTTTGAGTTTTTCCAAATTTGGCCATTTGCCCTTCATATTTCAATTTTTCTTTTCAAATAATCTGATTGGGCCACGTGGCCCTTTCCTGTTGAGCCACGTGGCCCGACCCCATTGTCCTTGCCGCCTTCTCACACAGCCGTTGGATCTTTTCAAGATCCAACGGTCCCATGATATCCCCGTACAAGCTCTATCCCCCGCCGTCTGATCATATTACAAACCCATCACAACCGCCCGTTGGCGCCTTGATCTCCACCGTCCACTGTCGCTGTGATATCAACCGCCCGATCGATTTCCTGATTTCATCACTGCCATCTGTTAACGCAGTCCCTCCTCGTGCCACACTTCACATCTTCCGCCATCCAATCATCTTTTGGAGTTAAGATCTCCACTACACATCCCCATAGCCATTCCTAGCCATCGTATCACCTCGCTAGAGGTCTACTTCCGCCGCCAGTTGCAGCCGAGGAGGAAAAGCACATGCACCGTTGGATGCTCCTCCCCGTAGCTCAACCAACAGTGCAGGAGCATCCACGCCGACATTCAGCGCAAACTCCATCCACCGTTGGATCCTCAAGATCCAATGGTCTACGTTCGACCACACATCAATGCCAGATCCTCTCCAAGCCTACTGTCCAAGCCTGGAGGCTCATACATCCGAACCATCGATGAGCCTGGTCCGAGCCTAAAGCGAAGGCCGAAGCAACCCCGAGCCTCAGATTCGATCCAAGCCTGGAAGAGCACGTGCTGGTCACGTATGACCTGGGCAAATTTCACAGAGGCCCACTTACTTCTTCAATTTTGTAAACAGGTCTTGGAATCACGTGCCGACCACGTACACAGTGGGTATTTTGCAATCGACCCCCTGCGGGTTTTCATAATTGCAAAATTACCCCTGTGCATGTGGGTTAATTACAGGGAAGGACCCGAGCTTTCTTGTATTTGCATTTTAGTCCCTCCCAGGGACCTGTTTGTAGTTATCTTTCATGTTTTCTTACAGTTATACCCTTGTCTTCTTTTATGTATATCTTGAGGGTCGTAACTCCAATTGAGACGATCTTAGTGTTCATTTTGAAGCTCTCTTTATTGTCTTCTTTATGCATGCTTTTTTTTCAATTTGACACTAAGAAATTTGATGTGTTATTTTATTTGTTAAGTGCCTTGATTTCTATGATTCTCGTGCCTAATTTTTACATGAATGAAGAGTGCTTTATTATTTGACCCTGATTTGACTCGTATTTTAATGGCTCAAGTATTTATGATCTAGGGCACTTTTTCAATACATTTCATTCATTTGCATGATTAAAAAAATGCATGTTTTATATTTGCTTGATGCATTGTTTTGTCTTTGTGCATTCTTTGACCTATTGTTCTCGAACTCAACACTTAATAAATTAATAAAAGTCTGAATAATCACAAGAGAGAGGCTCATGTCCCTGAGTTTGACCTTGGTTACTTACCAAGTAAAATAAATTAACGACCATCTAATTTCATTGACATATCCAAATCAATCACATGGTCTTTGATCGACCTAATTCAGCCTAACTGCAACGTTCTTAGTGCTAATTCTGCACTCTTAAAGGGCTGAATTCACGGTTTATCATCATAGTAACCATCTTCCTATGGATCTGATCCTGTGACGGTCAGGTAGAAGGAGTTAGGCACCGCAAGGGGTTGGGCATGCTCCCTTGGAGCCCTGAGTTGATGCCATGAAAGTCGCAACCCCAATGGACGAGTTGGGTTACGCATTACACCTAGTAGCCCGGTAGCATCCAGAGTCGCTCGACGGAGTTGGCAGGTGGCACGGTTGGCGTTCTTGGTTTCACACTTATAGACAACATTATAACTCGAAATAGAATTGGGCGTGGCCTCATCAAATTCTATATCGAGTAATATTATTGTGAGAGGTGTTCTAGGATGTGGTTTGAAGTTGGAGATTTGGGGTTTCGAACTTTTCCTGTTTCGATCTAAAGTGGTCCTTGAGAGTTACTCAAGATGAATATCAGGTTCCCTTGTAGCGGAGGCCTGCGAGTCGCGTACTTGCGTGTGCTAAAATAATGCTCGAAATATTTAATGATCAGATGTCAGTTATTGAATTTATATACCAATGTAGACCCTAACCAACTTGTAGAAATATCAAGACCTTTGTAGTATTACAATAATGATTATTAAATCAGTAAATAAAGTTATTTGTTATGCGATCCAATGTGAATTAGAATAACTTGATGTTTTTTCTCAGTTATACTATATATACATATGACATTAGTTAGAGTTGAATACACATAACCTACTTACCCCTGCATCAGTTATTATAATATTTGTCTTATTACTGGGCAACTTCTCATAACGTTACCTTCGTGTGAATCCAACAAGTGTAGCTGAGCGACAGATGCAACAATAGTGGTTTTGAGGAAATCGGATTTCCTACGTCGTACTTGCACTAGACATGGTGCGTTCTACTTAGAGTAACTTATTTATTTCTGCATTATTTTACGTTCTATTTGAGGGACATTATAGTGAGATATTTGGAGAGCTTCTTCTACAAAATTATAATTGTATGATGTATCTCATTCTTTGGACATGGACTTGATGATTATTGTTATCAATGAGATTGGATATTACATTTTCTTTCCATTTTATATGATTCTCCTGTTGCTATTTATTTTTCAAATGCTAATCACATGTGCATAAGATGGTTTGCTGAGTATTATAGATCATGGGCGTATTTGGACCGTAGGTCTGCCGCTCCCGTCTCATCGGTTTCGATAGCCAGAGGGGCGGGGCTTCACAGATGGTATCAGAGCCCGATACTCCATTCTCTCTTTTGCTTATGAAAATAACAATGGGATTTGAAATATAAATATAGAGACAAAGTCTTCCGACTTTGGCATTTATTAAGGAGAATAATTCAAGTCCTGTTTAATGTGTCCATTGTCCCTCTAAGCTTGAAAATAATTTTCTAATATAATGATTCTGCAGGGGAATCATGCTGCCTCGTGTTGACCCTGATGTTGCACACTAGTTGGCCTTACTAGTTCATGACGTGCAAGGTATACAACATCGTCAGAAGGTATTGGAGTAAAGGCTCCTTCAGCAGGATGACTCCTCGTATTATCCCTCTCGTGAGGAGGAGGAGAACGTTCACTCTTCGGTGTCTCTACACCCGGAAGTATCAGAGGACCTAGAGGCATCGCAAAAACATCAGACGACCTACGCAACATAACAGAGGTCTAAGGTGCCACAATTCTTTGGCACCGACACACCAGATGAGGCTGAACTATGGATGGATCACGTATCCAAGGTTTTGCGGATGATCCATGCTCCTGAAGAGTCTTGGCTTACATTCATGGAATTCTCACTAGGAGGCTATGCTGAACGTTGGTTTTATGCCACCAAGGAACATTTGGAGGATCCCATAACATGGGAGATATTTCTTGAAGAGTTCCATAGTCAGTTCTACCCTGATCACTCGATTGAGGATCAGAGGAGTTTGTTTGCTGAACTGAATCAGGGGTTAATGACGACCCAAGAGTAGCTCATTCGCTACATTGAACTCTCCCACCACTCACCTGCAACTACTGCTTTTCCCGAAGAGAACTTACATAAGTTTATTTGTGGTTTGCATGATGATGTGCAACACCAGCTATCTATATTGGATTTATCCTCCATCAAGGGGTAGTTGCTAAGGCTACCAAGATGGAGGCAACTCACCATTATCCCAAATGAACAGTTTCACGAGGCTTGGGATCGATTCTAAGAGCTCATCGATCGGTGTTCACATCACGAGATATCCAAGCCCAACCTAGTCCAGAGTTTCTTTTACGGGTTGATATCGGAGCTGTAGGAGCTATTAACGCCTCATGAGGAGGGTCGTACTTTTCCTAGGATGAGGACCAAGTCTGGGCCATCTACTAGGAGATGGAAGAAAACTACATGGTGATGCCCCAGATTAGGGTCTACACTTAGGGGAAGCCCCTCTAATAGGTCGTGTCCTATCAAAGGATTGCGTGAGTTGATGCCAGACCTTCTATTTCGTTAGCACTAACACATGTCGAGTCCTCAACCACTGACATGAGGATCATCAGCGAGAAGCTAGACCGCATCAATATCATTGAGAAGAAGCAGTGCCAGGGCCTTACACAGATCGACGAGTTGGCACAAATGCTGAGTGACCTAAAGACTCAGATCATGTGTCTCTAGGAGGCACAAACAACTCCACAGCTGCATCTCAGGTCACTGGCTTATCCCAACAGCAGCAGCTCCACCCAACCTTCTGCCACATACCGCCAGGTTCACCACATCCATGCAGAGAAGGTCCAGCAGCCGCAACAATACTCCCATTTACCACCTCTACGGACACTCAGATGTTGGTCTATCAGCTGCATCAACCCTTGGCAGCTCTTCCCCCTCCACCTTTCGGGTAGGAGCCATTGATGGAAGTCAATGGGATTTGGTATGACCGGTACCAATAACAACCCAGGATTCGTTGTGATCATCCGAGATTCCGATAGTCCACTGGAGGCACCTCGTCCCAGCAATAGCCACCAGCTCAGGGCTGTTAGAGCAACGGCATCCCAATCACTCCTAATATCAATAGAAGCACCAGCAGGGTCCTCGTCCCTCATACCAGGTACAAAAGTGGAGGCAGCAACAACATCCTCACAAGCAGTACTCCCAGCCTCCTCCTCACTATGAACAAACTTAGTCTCATTTCCAACAAGGCAAACCATACGGGTCTCATGGAGCTATCTATGAGAACCCAACCCTTGACAACCTCTCCCACCTACTTTCTGATAAGCAGGCACCATTCCGACGAGAGATGGATGAGTTCCGGCCAGATAAGGGATATCATCAAGGGCAAGGCCATCATATCGACTTAGATCAAACCAAAGCCTAACAACCTCAAGATGAAATCTGAGCATGTACACTTTATAGAGGCTACCACTCCTAGTGATACTTTTGGTAATATATCTTCCCATGTGTTTGATGTTGATTTTGTGACACTTAAGAGCGGTAGGGTTCCTGCCGGCGGTGCCTCGTATGAGTGACAACCTCATGGAGATTATGGAATGCTAGACAAGGAGGATAGCAGTGCTAATGCCATGCATGATGATGATGACAATGGTGTTGAAGACACCACATATGTAGATCCAGCCGACGGTACTGAGGCCATCATGATTCTAGATGCAGTCGGTGGTGTTGATGCCACCAATTCTTCAATTGGTGAGTCAGAGTGCAGTGTTGATACCGCAAAGACAGATGTCATGGGTGGTATTGATGCCACCATTTCTCCTTCAATTGTGTTACCATATCTTGTATCCTAGGACATAAAAGCATAAAAAATAGAAAAAATGGAAAAGACCAAAAATATGAATAAAGGAAAGGTTTCTGCATCTTCTTCGAGTTCATATGTGATGTATGATGATGATTGTATGGATTCTATCCCTTTACATACACATGAGCTTGTTCTTGACCCTCATCTCTCTGGAGAGGGTCCAACCATCCCCTTCCCTCAAGCACTTCTCTTAGCTAAGGGGAATAAACCAAAAATCCAAAAAAGAGACACTAGCTAAAGTTCAGCTAGCAGATGATTGATAGATTCCAGATTCAGCCGACTCTACAAGAGGCACTATAGCACATCCCTCTATT
The DNA here is from genome assembly GCA_037367405.1 of Ottelia alismoides. Taxonomy (NCBI): domain Eukaryota; kingdom Viridiplantae; phylum Streptophyta; class Magnoliopsida; order Alismatales; family Hydrocharitaceae; genus Ottelia; species Ottelia alismoides. Next base: position 67,580 of record JAZKJV010003278.1, on the reverse strand, counting down.
CCATAAGAATTTGAGAGAGAAGACTACAATCCACAGGAAGAGAAGGAACCACAATGTAGAGATCCATGTGCTGACCCGTGCCACCTGCTTCGCCATTCAGAACTGATTGCCAGCTAAGAGACCTGATGGAAGAGCTCCATATGTCAGATGCCATATCCATGAGCAGCGATTCTATCGCACTCTATTAGATAACGGTTCTTCTATTAACCTCCTTCTAGCTGCCTTACTCGATCGATTCGAGTTCGGCTCTCTTTAACAGAGCATGACAATCCTTTAGTTTGCTGATAGATCTGTCAAGAGACCGGAAGGGTTATTTAAGGACATGGTCATCACAATTCAGGGCTTGAAATTCCCCGTGGACTTTGTTGTATTGGACATGGAGATCCCTAAATCTGTGACAGATATCCCCATCATACTAGGATGCCCATTCTTGTCCACAGCCAAGGCGGTGCCCAACCATGATAGAGGGAATGTATATTTTCGCGTCAAGTGTGAAAGTGTACAGATAGAGACAATCGAGGAGACCAAAACGAGAGATTCAACATGCTCCGAGCAGTCCACTGATACAGAGCAGATGATAGATGATGAGCGAGACGTCCACCAGGAGTGCGACTTTGTGATCACTGATGATGAAGCCATTTGTTCCGATCCCATATCACGAGCATTTGTCATGCTAGTAGACACCGTAGAGTTACCGATTTTGATAGATGAGAGTTCGGAAAGCACACTCTTGGCACTAGATACATTTGAGGCTGACGATCGTGGTCAGGATAGTGAAGAAGAATGCATTTCTTGTTCTTATGATTCATATCCCTCGGATTCAGGCATTGATTGGGATGATTTTGATGATTATTTTCCATGCCTGATTCCTATAGAACCTATAGCTAGGCCAGAGAGTGAGTCATCACAGAGTAATGATACACCAGCAGGGTTGTCTTCGCTAGATCTTCACATACGACGAGAGTTCTCCCATGCAGATACGGTAACCTTCACTCAGACATTCCAGAAGCCAGATTTGCCAGCTCCTAGCTGTCTAGAACTGAAGCCTTTGCCGCAGTCAATGAAGTACAGATTCTTTACGGGTGAGCCCGAGATGTTCCCAGTCATTATCTCAGCAGATTTGACTGGAGATCAAGAATTTCATTTGATGGAGGTTCTTGAAAGAAACCACAAGACGATTGGATGGAGCGGAGCTGATCTCCAGGGGATAAGTCCGGCCCTATGCTCCCACCATATTTATCTCAAAGAGGACGCTAATCCCTCACGTGAGTTCTAGTGATGGCTGAACCCAAATCTTCGAGATGTGGTCATGAAGGAGATATCAAAATGGTGGAGCGTCGATATTATCTACCCCATATCTGATGCCAAATGGGTTAGTCCATTACATGTGGTGCCCGAGAAGATGGTCATCACTACAATTGTGAGCGAGTCTGGAGAGGAGATCGCTACCTAGGTACCCAATTATTGGAGGGTCTATGTGGACTACGGACGATTGAATCATGCCACCAAGAAGGATAATTTCCCACTGCCGTTTATTGATCAAATTATCGAGAGGCTAGTTTGAAAGAGTCATTACTGCTTTCTTGACGGGTACTCTGACTATAACTAGGTGGCCATAGTGCCCGAAGATCAGGAGAAAATGACATTCACCTGTTCATTTAGGACATATGTTTTCAGATGGATGCTATTTGGTTTATGTAATGCCTCGACTACTTTCCAAAGGTGCATGTTGTCCATCTTTTCAGACATGATGGGTTACTATTTAGAGATCTTCATGGATGACTTTTCAGTCTACGACGATGGGTTTGATGTTTGTCTTGACTACCTGGATCGGGTACTTCAACGCTATTATCTTGGGAGAAGAGTCACTTCATGGTGACTCAGGGATGATTCTTGGCCATATCATCTACAATAAGGGCTTGGAGTTTGATCTGAACATGGTGGATATCATCAAGAAACTCAATCCTCCGTCCAACTTGTGGCAGTAGCAGTCTTTTTTGGGGTATGTCGACGGTTCATTCAGGATTTCAGTCATATTGCCCGACCTCTTACTGACGTGCTGACGAAAGACATCAAGTTCATTGTAGATGAAAAGTGTCTAGCATCATTAGAGACTCTCAAAGGTTTAGTTGTCGAGGCTCCCGTCCTTCTGCAACCTGATTGGTCTCTCCCATTCGAGGTCATGACGGATGCTTCTGATTTTGTCGTAGGGGTTGTGCTAGGAAAGAGGAAGGATGGATTGCCATATGCCAATCATTATGCTAGCCATACTTTGGATGTTGCTCAACGAAATTGTACCGTGAGTGAGAAGGAGATGCTAGTTGTAGTCTTTTCTTTGGACAAGTTTAGTTTATATATTCTTGGATGTAGAGGGACGATATTCACAGATAACACCGCCATCTGATACCTTATGGCAAAGAAGGATGCCAAAGCCAGATTGACCAGATGGATTCTTCTACTCTAGGAGCTTGATATTGAGATTAAGGATAAGCCTGGAGTCAAGAATGTGGTGGCGAATCACCTCTCCCAGTTAGAAAACCTTGAGGATTCAGATCAGATTGCACCTATATCAGAGACCTTCCCAGACGAGGCGATCCTTGCTATTGCCTTGCTCTCATGGTACATTTACATTGTGAACTATCTTGTCGCCAAGAAAGTTCCACAAGGTTGGCCCAGACAACGACTTGAGACATTCTTCGTGAAGGCCAAGTCGTACCATTGAGAGGATTCCATCCTTTATCATGAAGAAGGGGATAGCGTCAGGTGTCGGTGCATTCCTCAGGAGGAGCAACATATCGTCCTCACATACTTCCACAAGCTTGAGGCATGAGGACATCATTCTGGGAGGAGGACATTACAGAAAGTGCTCCAATCTGGCCTAAGGTGGCCTACCCTCTTCAAGGATTCTGATGAGTTCGTGAAGAGGTGTATTAACTGTCAAAGGATGGGCACCTATGGTCAGCGACACAACGTGATATGATGCCGATGCAGCCCATTCACTTCTGCAAGGTTTTTGACGTGTGAGGCATCGGTTTCATGGGTCCATTCCCTAAGTGTCTGGGAATCAAGTACATTCTGCTTACTGTGGATTTTGTGAGTCGTTGGGTTGAGGCCATCCCTGCCAGAACCATAAATGCTAAGACCATTTGCAGATTCTTGAGGAAGAATATCATTTCATGGTTCGGGGTACCTAGAGTTTTGATATCTGATTTGGGGACTCATTTTATCAACGATAAGGTAAAGGCCCTTGCTAACGAGTTCAACATTGACCATTGTGTTGCCACTCCATATCACCCTCAGAATAATGGTCCTGTTAAGGTATCAAACAAGGAGATCAAGACTATTTTGCAGAATGTTGTTCTCCCAGACCAGAAGGATTGGTCACAGCTTTTGGACTCGGTCTTGTGGGCCTATCGGACTTCCTTCAAGACACCATTGGTTACCTTGAAACTGTACTAGAATTAAATTAGAAAATGAAGCTTGGTTAAGATCTTAATCCACCTAACTTTAGAGGAACCTTATAGGATTTGGGGTTAAGACTTTTCAGGTCCATTAGTGACTTAATTCTTTGAGTCCACTTGGTTATATTCACATATCATCTTGATGAGCCTAAGTTGAACACTTAACAATGTACGCATGACTCTCAAAGACATTGGCTTGACTTGGACACGCACCTTACACGTATCTCAACATAAATGAGGGGTAAGGAGGCAGATCTCCTTGGCTTGGGGTAGCATATGAGGGTAGTAGTTATAGGCAGAACCTCTCATCTTCCTTTAGGGAGGGATGTGCACCTCAACCTGGACTAGTAGCATTGAGGTCTAAAGACAAGAGTCTGTGGGTTGCAATAATACTTCAAAAGAGGGATATTCTATTGGATCAAGAAGAAAAACTCCTTATGTATATGTTGCACCATGTAAATATATTGTATATATGCACATCGAAAAAAATGTATGCAAAAATATGAAAAACTACAAAAAGGGGACATGCCTGATTGAAAATAAAATGCATGTCAGATTGTATATAGTTAATAAGCAAAGCTTATGTATTCCACCTTCTCATCTCATGGAAGCTTGTAGCTGGAGACTTAGCTGCACTGTCTTTGCTCCAAGGCATACGTGGATACACTAGCCACGGTCCATTATCTTCTTTCCCTCTTCTTGAGCTGGTTGAACTTGAACTTAGGAGGGAATACCCTGCTCCTTGAGGAAAGAGCTTCTAGACTAGGGAATTAGAGTTACCTTGTCAGGGAAGGCTGTTGCTTTATCATTTCTAAGGTGGGGAGCTACATATCACTTACACAGTACAAGGAAAGATGCATTGTCATTAGAGTTTGTGTTTGAAGACTTGCACTGATCTAGTTTATTGAGGAGTCTTGACCATAAAATAGTGGAACTTGAAGGCTGTTGAGTCTTAAACTTTTCTCCCAATAAGGTTCCGACAAACTAATAATCCAAAGGTCTGACTGAGCTCTATACTTCAATTTAATCAAGATAAGTTTAATAGTCAACCTTGATTCTTTTTCTTTCCTTGTCTTCTTGCTTTCACTTCTTCTTCAAATAAGTGTTTGCTAAGGGACTAGCAAAGGTAAGGTATAATGGGGTGATGAATCCATGACTCTCACTCTTTACTCTTTTATTTTAGCTCTTCTTCTTGGAAAATACCCTGTAAATACCTATAAATATAATAACTTAGCAATATGCAGGCTCTTGTTAACATTGCATAATTAAGCATCTTTTTGGCTAAATAAAAAAGTAAATGAAAAAGGAAAAAAGAATGATGTATTTAGAATAAATACATAGTGACCCAAATCCCAAGAGAAGGTCAAGTCTTGACCTGGTCGCAAAATAAAATAAGTAGAGAGAGATAGGGTTCACTATGTGATGTACATTTTGCCTATACTTGTACATATTATTTATATTTATTTTTGACAAAATAAAATAAAATTATTCTTTCTACACCCTTGTATATATTTCTAAAAATAATATAAAAATAAAATAAAAGTTTGAAAAATAAAATATAAATAGAAAGAAAATCCTCCATTCCTTGTATAAAATACACATGTATATATTACATCCACTAATAATTATGTACCTTCAAATAAGTTGTAAAAATAAAATAAATAATTATTGTTTACTTCTAAAACTATGTTGTAAATAAATAAAATATAAAATAAGGATATTTCTATAAAAATAATTAAATAAAAATACTTGTACACAACACATAAGTATAATATACCTATATATAACACTATATATTGTATATCCATTAATTTATTTTTCATCAAAATAATTAAAAATCATAGAAAAATAGCTCGAAAAATTACAAACATTTTTTATTTTATATACTTTTTATTTTAAATTCATTTACTATTTTTTATTAAATTTCCAATTATTTTATACATTCTGAATTTCTGATTGGGCCACGCTAGACCATTGACCTCAGTCAACGGTCTCTTCCAGCCCGGTCGGGTCATCTGCCCTCTCGTCGGAGCTTCTTCTCAACTTTTTCGTGCCCTACCCTGGTCATCCCTTGCCCTGATTCTTCGCCCCAGAGTCCTCCAAGGATCCGTGACCTTTGTGGATCCCTAGAAAATCACGGATCTTCCTAAGGTTGTGCGCACTCGCTCGATCATTCCACCTCCACAACCTAGTAGCTCGTTCATCGCCCACATTTTGACCCTTAACCACCTCTAGCTGAGTGACAGCTGTCTGAAACGCCCTTTGGAGCTCGATTTGGTGTAGAAGCGACACAACTCAAGCTTCATGGCTGGACATCCACCGTAAGTAACCTCCCCACTGCCGCAGCGTGGTTGAGGCCATCACCCGACGCCCACCTTCGCTTGGAGCTTCTAAGCTCATCTATAGCTTCAGGTACCACTTTTATCATTCGCATTTCCCTATCCATCTCTATCTTTCCATTCCACCTCCGCCGTGGTTTCCTTGCTCCGACCACCCAGTTAGAGATCCATCTCACACGTTCCTCCATTCTGATCGACGTTAAGACTCATGCCCCATCTTCACACGCAGTCTGATCATCCTAATGCTCATCCATCCGATTGAGATTAGGCTCGGGTTTCCTTCTTCCATCTTCATCAGAATCCCAACGCTCCGTTCACCCTCGTTTCCCTTGTTTTACGCTCAATATTCATCGTTGGAGCTTCGCCTCCAAGTAGCGTAACCCTTACAGGTGCTGGATCGCGCGAAGACACCCATTTGGCTAACCATCTGTTCAGGCGGAGCAACTCCAGGTCGTGCCGCACCTCCACACCGATCTGACCATCGTCGACCTCATCAGAGCACTCCACTTGACGCGGGACCTTCTCACAACACTGCTGTAGCCTTCGGATGCTTCATCGGGCCAATAGATCTCTTCCCTTGGACGATTGAAGTTCGTCCTGGAGGTGTTCTTGCAGACCTACTCCCCATCATTGGATGGGCCCCCTATGCCAGATCGTTTGTGAGTCGTCGACCGCAGCGGCTTTAGGGCTGTTGGATCTGACACATCCTGACGCATCAGCCCACACGTTCCCGACCATATCCTCAACCGTCATATCCGTACTGTAGCAGCGAGTCACAGATGCACGTCCCCGACAAGTCAATGCCGTCAGATCTTTTCCAGGGGACAATCTCAACTGTCAGGACCCCCACGCGTGTAGCACATGCCTCAGGGTATACTTCATCTTTATTCTGCATATTTTAATATTTCATTTTAGTCCAGTAAATAAATATTGTAGTTAAGTCAGTTTGCAGTTTCGACCTTGTGTTTTTATACATTTGCATTTTAGTGTGTCCTAGTGTGTAGCACATGTATGTCTACATGAATTTTGGGTTATTTGCACTGCATGCCTTGCACTTTTTATCTGTTATGAATTGAATGCCATGTTTTTAATATTTGTAATTATGCCCCTGTGAATATGGGTCACATGCAGCACACGTTTTGGCTGGTTTATATGCATTTTTAGCCCTGAAAACTCATTGTGTCATTATTTGGCCCATAAACTTCAAATATTTGTAATGAGGTCCCTGTAAACTATGATTAATTACTTGTCTTTGATTGGACTTAATAAATAGCTAATTATTTCTAAAAATCACATAAAAAACACCACTAACTCCTTTTGGCGTGTAGTATTTAGTATAATTTTCTTGGATTAATTTATTTGCATTTATTATTTTTGAAAAATCAAAAACCCCTAAAAATATCTTGTTTGCATTAGAAAATTTATAAAAACTCGACAAATGCTTTAAAAATTTTAAAAAAATTCATGTACTTACCCTTTTATGTGTTTTATTTACCGTATAATTTTGTTTGAAAAACCTTTATAAAATCCCTAAAAATAAAAAAAAGACCTAAAATCTCATAAAAATCATATAAAATAAAAAAAATTTGTGTTTCCATTTCCTGTTTGTAGCATTTTACATTTACTTTTTCATAAAATTGCTAACCAAGACCTTGGGGCCTTTTAGATACTTCTAATTTGCAATTTGGCCCTGGTTGTGCATTGATTTCATTTTCGAGCTTTATTTTATTTTTAGAAAATTACAAAAAACATCAAAAAATCCCAGAAAATTACCAAAACCATTTTAAATCTTTAAAAATCCAAAAAATATTTTTATCCCAATTTTTTGAGTATTCTTATCTTTATAGAAAAATACAAAAACATTATTGTGCTTGTTTGTCCTTGTTGTTTTTGATTTTGTTTTCTTATTAAAATTAAAAAATTGCAAATTTTAAAACCACTAAAAACTATTTTATTTGATTACTTCGTAGGTTTTTCGTGCTCCTTGTGTTCGGCCACGGTTGCTATATCAGGTAAAATAAATAGCGATCTGCTTACACATTTTGTGATTGTTTGATACATCTTTAAGTGGTTTATTTTTTCTTGCTGATTACGCTTGATGATTCGAGTCGCAACGACCCTTGATATTACTTAACCCAAGTTGCTTGGCGGGTCAACTATTAATTAGGAGTTAAATACTCATAGCCACTCTGTTTTTATTTAGAAATTCATAAAAAATCATATATTCTCAAAAAATTCCAAAAATTTTACTGTAGTTTCATTTCAGCATGTTTCACTTTCAGTAAAAATTTCATAATTTTTGCATCCTATTTGCATGAAAAGTTGCATAAAAACCCCTAAAAAGTTCGTATTTTTTATTGTTGCATATTAATCCCAAAAATTCCAAAAAAGTACATTGTACATTCATCATTGAATTAAGTTTCCAGAAAAATATAACTTGGCTAGATTGATTTAATTTCACAATACAATTAATTTGGTTAAGTTGCTTATTTTCTTAATAACCTAGTTCATCTGTATCCTTTTGAATTTGCTTTTATTTTTGCATTTAAAAAAATACTAATAAAATCCGCATGGAAAACCATGAGCTAATTCATCTAACTTGATCCGAAGTTGTTCCTTTGCCTCCTCGAGTCGACCCTGGGGTTTGCCCTGGTTAAAAAATACATAAAACTGCACATTAATTAATTCTGTGATTCATCGATTTGTGCGATTAATTTTTGAATGATCGTGATTGCCTGACGACAACAATTTCACACGATTAACACAAGGTATTCTAGTGATCAATCAATAAGACCAACTATCCTCAACCTCTCGTGACAGAGAGAGGTTGAAGCTTGGAGGCGAAGATGACCTCATCCCTTGGTGTTGACCCATGGTCTTTTGACCATGTCGCGGCTGCCCTAGGTGCTGTTGAGCCCCATGATTAGGTAGAGCATGTTGAGTGATGACCATAGGACCTTAGGGACCTCAGCCTAGGCCGCTACCTTTGTCGGTGACCCTCTTCGATCTCTAGGTATCTCTCTATCTCTCATTCCTCTTCGATTTCTTAGAATTAGTCCCACTACCACAACACTTATCACCCTCACCTGACCACCCACATAGCTCCGCCACTCAACCAACATTCATGCCATCCCCTCTGATCACCCTTCCCCCTTCTCTAGAGCCCAGATCACCCCACCCCATTTCATCTCTGGACCGCTGGAGCTGAAGCCAGGTCCCCCAATCCCTCCGCCTCTGCTGGACCTCCACTCCACCTCACAAAGCTCATGCAAACACCCTACTTCATCTACCACTAACAGTTGCAGGTACATATCTTTAATGGTCAGAGTTCCAGCACCATCCCCGATCAAGAGCGCCGCCTATGGTGACACGTCGTGGTCCGAACTCTACAACAACCCTCACTGTTCTGTTGACCATACTCCATCTTCGCCAGGTGGCCACTGAGGTCCCTAATCCTCTTGTGTGCACAAGGGAGCTCCGAGGAGCTCGGGCGGACTCGCTTGAGTTCCAACTATGCCGCCGCTCTTCTAGCAGAGACGAAGAGCAGGTGCCTTTGGATGGTGCCTCTGCATTGACCTTGCAACGACCTTAATAGAGCCACATAAGACACACCAGACCTATAGGCTCGGGAGATACGAGCCATATCACGATTATGCCCAGATATGCCACGTGCCATCCGAGCCCAAGTAGCCTCCCGATCCTAGTCCCTCGCTTGCCTCGCATATGAGGGCCTCAGTATTTTGTAATGAAGACCCTGGTGTTTATAATATTACATTTTGGTCCCCAGGCGCGTGCCTCATGTGCACGCTTGGGTATCTTAAAGGGAGACCCTCACAACTTTTGGAAATTACAAAAATGCCCCTTTGTGTAAATGGTAAAGTTACAAATAGGCCGTATCGAGTTTTACTAATTACAAATGGGTCCCTCTAGGGACCTACTTTCAATACTAATCTTTTTTTCTCTTATTTTTATTATATTTATGCCCTTCCACTATTTTTACCATATCTTGAGCATCTTGAGTCAGAATTGCATGATTTTAGTGTGCTTTTGAAGCTTATTTGACTCTGTCTGATGGCATGTTTAAATTCTTAATTTGAAACTAAAAAATATGGTGAATTTTTGATGACATATAGTGTCTCGTGCTCTATAAATCCTTGCCATAGATATTTGTTCTTGATTTTCATGCTTGAATTGACTCTAAATTCGAACCATAACCTATGCTCATTGGTATATATCTATTAGAGCATTTTGTCTTGCATTCTATCAATCATGCTTGATGTTCATGCATTATCATATAATTGCTTTGAAAAATCAAATAAAAATTGCAACTTTTTCATACATCAGTTTACTATTATTTTGTCTGCATATTTTATTTGTATCATATCTCCATGAAGACCTAAAATTATAACATACTCACACGATAATCTATAAATAAGTTTCGATAAATAGACGAAGAGGCTCGTGTCCTGTGGTCGACCTTGGTATACATGTCAAGTAAAATAATTTCTACATATTCGAAGGTGTGGATCTTTGCTTGACCGAAATCTGCCTCATGTGCTACAACAATTCCCCATTACTAAAGAGGCATATTTCACATTCATCAAATGACGTCATTGCCAGGGACACGACTCACCTATATTTATTGTCAAATTTTATTGAATTATTTTTGATGTGAATATTTTCATAATTTTCAGGCCTTCTCACTATATTATTTTCACATCATTGTGTTTATTAAATTTTGTGATATTTTTCTAACAATTTCTTTTGTGGTAGGGCCAATGGAGATCGAGGATGCTTGAGATCTATGGAGGCATGGAGTTGGGAGCTCCCGCTACGAGGAGTTGTAAAAGAAAAGAAGAAGGATTCAAGGAACATTAATCAGCTCTTCATTCATGAATTTCTTGTAAAAAAAGAAAAAAATATTGTAGCATGTGCATTTTTAGCGGCTCTCATTTGAGGGTTCGCATGTGTAAAAAAAAGAAAAAAAGGAAAACACACACGCACACTCCCAGACACTTCCTAGTTTGAAAATCTAAGCGCTATATTGCACTCTTCTTCTCTACCTTTTAAAGAATATAATCAGCTCAACACATTCACAACTACATGATTGATGAGATGAGTTGAGTTATCACTTGAGGAACTAGGACTGGTGATTTGAGTTTAGACCCGATCTAATGATGCTCGAAGATGGGATAAAGTTAAATGAAGGCTTCAAGAAACCTGAGTGTCAGCAAAATCCTAGCCAGTATGTGAACAATTTCACATGCTATCTTTGATATCTACCTATGTGCCAGGGTGTGATGAAACATACTTAATTGTTGATCAGTGTGCGCCAACTCTTGGTAGAAGTAGTGGAGTTAGCCAAAAATAAAAGAAAAGAAAGAAATATTCAAAGAAAAAATCAATCATTACAAAGTCAAATTCTATGAGCTTCCACCTAAGGCAAGCGCTCCCAAACATTTTTAAAGTGTCCACTTGGACCAAACGCAATTATGACCAAGTAGTCGGGCTGACACCATAAAAGGCTCTGCATCGTATAGTGATACCAGTCCGGGTGTCAAAGGTATCTTAAATACTCAAAAGAGACACAACCCGATGTATTCCAAGAAAACAAGTGCAAACAACTCCAAATTCTCTTGATGGGCACATTGATCAACAAATAAAAAAAATACAAGTGTTGAGTGATAAGGCACTCAAGAGCCCCCTTGTTCCAATGTGAGGGAGAGAAAAATAGACACAATCTTATGCCCCCATCATCTGGCCGTTCATACACACTTTCAAGTTTGACGAACTAATGAGACAGTTTATTGAAGCAAGAATAGACTTATTCCCTAGTGTTGAGGACTAGCTCTAAAGGAGAGTCTCCTTGACTGGTATTTTGGGTGATGTCCCGACTCGACTCTCATGATTGTAGTACACTAAATTCCATGTCCTTATATTTTATGTACAAATAGAGAGTTTAATAATTAGAGAAGTTCGATTCCTTTTGACTAGAGCTTGGTTGAGCCCAGAATTTTATGATCACTCAAATTAAGGGACTCGAACGATTTGAGCCTTGAAATTTTCACATGCACTATCAAGAATTAATCTGACTCCTTCATTCCTTAGATTCCCGAGGATGAGCATAGTTTAAGTATAGGGGTAGGCACTCAGATTCATCAGGCTAATATCCAATTATTAATCCCCAAGCTTAAACAATTAAATAAAAATCACTAACATTTCATTATTATTATCTTGTATTATATTGTATATAAATTGTGTATAATTAGCCTATAAATAACTCTAATTAACTAACTCTATTTATTGTATTTTATTAATTAACCTTTTTCTTGTTTTTCTATTTTATTAAATCCCATAAAAATTAGATTAACTATTTTCTATATTTGTTTTGGCCTTTAAAAGATATAAAAAAACTCAAATCCAAATGCAGTGTTTTTATCTCATTAAAAATGTCCCAAAAGTACACTTATGTACAAATGACCTCTTTTGACTTTTTGTCCAACATGAAACTTGTAGATCTCATCGAAATCTACAACTTTCATGTTTTGATTTTTGTTCCTAATTTTGTCTCTAACTATTTCTTTTAGATTTATCTTCGTTTTATTATTTTCTGAATTTTCTGGAGTGGCCACGAGGCACCCTCTAGGATGCTCACATGGCCCACTCCTCCTCTCACCACCCGGCATCTCTTTGAGTCGCTAGATCTTAATCCCCCACCTCCATCTGGCCGTCCACTGCCACCTTCTCTCTCCACTATCGGATCAGACCTCTGATCGTATCCTAACCGCTCCCTCGTGTATCGCCCCTGCCCCTTGATCACATCCTTGATTAGATCTCCCTCATCGCTTCACGCCCCAATCGTAGAAATTGGATCTTATGATACAGTGGACACCACCTTGACGCCTCCTGCGTGCCACAGATCCCTTCCTTGACCGCATGATCTCCCTCGCATCCTACAACCCACCCTCGCTCCATTTCACCTGACTTCTCTATTAGCTGTTGGGTGCCCCTTTTCCTGCATCAATCTCGACCGTCCACCCCTGCTTTGCTTTTATCCATCAGATCTTCTCTGAGATCTGATATCAACCAATGCTTTTTGCCTCGTTCTGAGCCGTTGGATGCCGTAGCATCCAATGCCATCTCCACTTCCACGACAACCCTCCCATAGTCACCATTGGATGAGATCACTAGATCTCATCTAAACCATTCTCCCATGCGTTACTCTCCGCCACTCGATAAGATCAAAGGATCTGATCCAGACCCTTCATCCGTGCCCCAATCTTAGCCGTTAGACTGTGAGATCCAATGGCTAGGACTTCATCCCCTACCTCAAGCATCCCCTTCCCCTAGCATTATGCCACGCGACTCCACCACCCCCTTTCCATTTTAGCTCCGCCACTACCACATCTCTCCTCTCCTTAATGGCCGCCCCTTGTAGCCATTACCTCCTTATTGTTCTTCGCGTAACCCTAGCACCCTCACTATCGCTCCCCACACCCTTCATTTGCCGTTCAAAACCTCTCTCCACCATCTGAAACTGTCAGCTCCTCCACTTATAAATCCTTCTCCTCTGCCTCCGTTAAACCCCGTTCACCAATCCCAGGGCATAGGCCCAGCTACCCTCGACTTCTCTGTGACAGAGAGAGGTTGGAGCTTGGAGGCGAAGATGACCTCATCCCTTAGTGTTGACCCATGATCTTTTGACCATGTCGCGGCTGCCCTAGGGTTGTTGAGCCCCATGCTCAGGCCGAGCATGTCGAACGACAACCAAAGGACCTTAGGGACCTCAGACAAAGACCACTACCTCCACCGATGACCCTCTTCGATCACCAGGTATCTCCCTATCTCTCATTCCTCTTCGATTTCTTAGAATCAATCCCACTTCCACAATGCATATCACCTTCGCCTAACAACCCACTTAGCTCTTCCACTCAACCAACATTCACACCAGCCCCTCCGATCACCTTTCCCCCTTCTCCAGAGCCCCGATCACCCTACCCCATTTCATCTCGGGACTGCCAGAGCTGAAGCCAGGTCCCCCACTCCCTCTGCCTTCGTTGGACCTCCACTCCACCTCACAAACCTCAAGCAAACACCCTGCTTCAGCTACCACTAACAATTGTAGGTACATTATGTTTAATGGTCGGAGTTCCGGCACTGTCTTCGATCAAGGGCGTCACCGGTCCGACCTCTACAGCAAACCTCACCGCTCCGTTGATCACCCACCATCTTTTCCTGGTGTCCGCGGAGGTCCATGGACCTCGTACGTGCAAGGGGGAGATCGGAGGAGCTCAGGCGGACTCACCCGAGTTCCAACTACGACGTTTCTCTTCCAGCAGAGATGAAGAGCAGGTGCCATTCGATGGCACCTCTGCGGTGGCCATCCAATGACCCTTATAGAGCCACATAAGCTACGCCAGACCTACAGGCTCGGGCGATACGAGCCATATTATGAAGCTGTCTAGACATGCCACGTGCCATCCGAGCTAAGTATCCTCCGAACCTGGTCCCTCACATGCCCAACATGTAAGGGCAAGGGTATTTTACAGTAAAGACCTTGTGGTTTTATAATATTACATTTTGGTCCCCTGGAACGTACCTCATGTGTGCGCCTGGGTATCTTACAGGGACACCTTTGTAACTTTTGGAAATTACAAAAATCCCCTGTATGCAATGGAGAAATTACAGATGGGCCCCGTCGAGTTTGCTAATTGCAAATGGGTCCCTCCAAGGACCGATTTAACATATTTATCTTTATTTTCCTTTTATTTTTATGACATTTATGCCATTGTACTGTTTTTAGCTTATCTTGAGCATCTTGAGTCCGAATTGCATGATTCTAGTGCTGTTTTGAAGCTTACTTGATTCTCTATCTAATGGCTTGTTTTAATTCTTAATTTGATACTAAATTGAATATGTAGATTTTTTATGGCATACAATGTCTCGTGATCTATAAATCCTTACCATTAATAGATATTTGTTGTTGATTTTCTTGCTTGATTTGACTCTGAATTCAAAGCATAACATATGCTCATTGATATATATTTGGTTGGGAATTTGTCTTGCATCCCATCAATCATGCATGATGTTCATGCATCATCATATAATTGATTTGAAATATCAAATAAAAATTGAATCTCTTTCATACATCATTTTTATATTATTTTGTATGCATATTTTATTTGTATCGCATCTGCATGAAGACCTAAAATTAGAAGATGCTCACACATTACTATCAATAAATTCCAATCAATAGACAAAGAGGCTCGTGTCCCTGTGTTCGACCTTGGTATACTTGACAAGTAAAATAATTTCCACATATTCGACGGTGTGGTTCTTTATTTGATCGAAATTTGCCTCCTGTGCAACAACAATTCCCTATTACTAAAAAGGAAGATCTCACATTCATCACCATGTGAGGTGACTTAGAAAATTATTAAAATGCAAAAATCAAAACGCCTAGAGGTTCATATGCAATTTGTCCACAAATTTTTGAACCTAATATTTACAATACTTTTTTCGAAATACAACAAAATGGAGGAGGTTCTATGCATATTACCCCACTTAAATCACTTTAATTTAGCCGCTAGCTACATTCCACATGGACTATCGGATGTCTCTGATTGAGTACACCTTCGAATAAACTAGACGACCCATATTAGATCTAGGTCATTTGCTTGATCAGACGGATAAGAGGGGATGATGAAGAACTGTTGAAGAACACATGTTCGACAAGCTTCGATCGAGCTTTTCTCTGTGCTTTGACGACAGATCCTTGATCTGACTGGTGGTATGGCTTCCTGGAGCTCCTCTGCTTTTGCAGGTGCCTTCAGATGAAACTCAGATGCCTCAATGACATATCTGGAAGTCTGGTTGGCTTCAGGTGACTTGGAGCTTGTTCATTGTTTCTTCTTGGCTCCTCACGGGTCTCTGATGCATGATACCTGCATCAAAATATTCTGGGGCTCAAGGGCTATAACATCAACAAAGGATAAAGGTGATAGCAGCATAATGGATGAAGATGGTAAAGATCCGGTGAAGGGGGAGGGTTGAGCTCTGATTTGCCTGATCCATAGAGGAACACAATTAAACAGATGGGGGATCGGTGGGAGAATGCGTAGGGGAATGGAGTGGGTGAAATTTGGGGCGGATTAATAGTCCGAGTCACGATGATTTGGCATGGAGCTCTAGTTCCATGCTAATTCGAGTTTTTGGAAATTGGTCCTAATACCACGATTAAAATGGAAATTGAAGGCGAAAACTAAAAGAAGAACCTAAATATTAACTAAGAACAACAAAGAAAGGCCTCGACTTACGACTTAGCCGCGCACGGGGGGGGGGGGGGGGGAGGGGGGGGGGAAGGGAGCAAAACAAACCGATAGAGCTCCGGTGATGGATATGTATCACCTCCTCCTAGAATCCTCCTCGCTGCAAATCCATCCAACCTCTTGCTGTTACCAAGGGGAAGAAGTTCCAAGGGATCTAAGGGGTTATGACTTGACAAAGAGGGATCAAAATTGGATTTGGGGTGAAGGAGCTCAATTTATAAGCTGAATGAGGAGGTGGCTTGCAGCTGAGATGTTGCACAGATCGAGGGAGATCGATAAGATCTCAAGGGATGGCATGAATAATGAGATCCAGTCTCCACAAATCAGGCAGCATGTCTAGTAGATCATCATGGCCTCGAGCAGGAAAAAAGGATGAAAAGATAGGTTCTTACACTTCAAAGCTCGAGAAAGAGAGAAGGGAGTTAGTTGACTCTAGTTAACATGGGGATTAATCTTGTTGGTCTACGTAGACCAACCAGAAAAATTTAAGGCAATATAAAATCAATAACAAATAATAAACAAATATTTTTATTAAAATATAAAAAATGTTTGTAATATAATGTAGTATTTTATGTCCATATTTATTTATTTATTCAAGGTTATTTGTTGTAAGTTAATATTTACAAGTATAAACGTAGGTAAAATACATGTATTTTAATATTTTTATTTTTAATTTGTATTATATATTTTAATATTATATACATGTAGTTTATATATTTTAAATTTATTTAATACACATTTAGGTATTTCTATTGCATTTTTTTGAATTTATATGTACACATAATTAATTATGTATATACATAATATATGTATATATATGTATACATTATTTATGTATGAAAGTAATTGATTTATTTTGATTTTATTTAATGGTTTTATTTCAATGTAATTATCTTACATATGTTTCAAATAATATATGCTATTTTATAAAAATAGAATAAGGTAAAACATAAATAATTAATATGTTGAATATAATATACCTGTATATTGCACAAAGGGGGGTCCATAACCTAAATTTTGCATCTTAACTGCAAATTGAATGAAACCAAAATAGCTTATTAAATTTTGCATACGATTAAAGGCAATTTTGATCAATTTTGATACATTATGAGAATATATAGGTCTACAATGTATTTATTTTGGCTTTTTATTTGTGTGTTTCGAGCCACTAAGCTTTTTTTAAACAATATAAATTTTGTATTTTTTCTATAATATTTGTGTAGAGGGTTTTATTATTTAAGGTATAAAAATAATAAAATAAAATAGGTCAAAAAATGTAATATTTGAGCAAACATACTTAGGCTTTTAATTATGTTTTCAGTGCATTTCTTCTGTCCTATCTCCCTTTATTCCTTGTCGATCAATGAAATGTGATTCACCACTTTAAAAGAGATTAATTAAGCTCAATTACCTAAAACTCAGTTATCTTTCATAATTAACATTCATGCATATATAAATAATAATCGCATTTCATCATGCATAATTGCATAAAATAAGAGGCCAAAAATCTCAGCCCAATTGATCTATACAATAAGCTAAATCCCCCAATTTTCAATTAATTCATGCTAACTCCAAATCACCTGAAATCATCTTCATTGTGTACATGTTAATAACAAGAATAAAAATACAAAAAAATCACTAACAAAAATAACTGTACCAGAAACCCAAACCCTAATTTTAGGATGATCAGACTGATACACTGATATCTTCCACATACAGTTTCTGATTTGATCCAGCTCACTTTTGAAATAATGCACTTCAATTAGCTTCAAAAGAAGACCAAGTTCAAGTGAATCGGAGCACATATGTGAATGTTGGGTTTTGAGACTTTTTTGTGCATTGTATATTTTACCTGATTTGACCTATTATTTTATGTACATATTTGATTCTTTTTATTTTATTTATTTTTCATTTACTTTCTTTGACAAAAAATTATTAATATGTGTAAAAATCCAAATCTAAAATAAAACCAAAATCAAAGAAGAGTTTGAATGTTTACTAACAATATGTACAAAAGTCGTCTTTATCGTACTTTATTTTATTTATCCCTTCTTTAATTAATTAAAATCCAAAAAATTAGAGTGATGTGTATATGTTTGTTTTTATTTTTTAGTATTTTTTTCCGATTTTTATCTTATTTAAAAATGATAAAACGAATTACAAAACCTAAAAATCACATGTTCTAGGTACATGGAGTACACTAAAAAATACTACTTTATGCAAATGACCTATTTTGATTTTGGACTCTTGATGAAAGTTGTAGATCTCATCGAGATGAGCAATTTTGTGAAGAATTTTTTTTAAATCGAGGTCGTTTGTGTTTCTTTTCTATTTTTCATTTAATTTTTATTTTTAAAATTTATATTTTGTTTATTTCCTAGAGCCACCACGTGTCACTCAATTTTCGCATTTATATTTTGTTTATTATTTATATAAATTTTCAAAAAATAATAAAGACAAAAATAAAAAATTAAATGACACATGCACATTTGTGGTCGTCCGATCAGGAGACCACTACTCTCTCTATCTTCCCCTCAGTTCCACCGACACCCTTTCCTCTTTTGCTCTGTAGCGAATTATGGTTGGTCATCGCTCTCACTCGATCTCCATCTCCGATCTCTTTCCATCAACAGTCGGTCGCCACCATCACCATTCAATCGTGCTGCCTTCCAATTAGTCGCCGCCTCTCCATCGCTATAAAGAACGTCCTCCCCTCGCCTCCATTGATTCATCCATTAATATCCTATAGTAGAAGAGAAGGAGCACAGGGACCCATCGAGGCGGTGACAACACCTCATCCCTCATCGTCACCAGCAACCCTTCGTTCTTGTGGTGAGATCTTAGGCTCCATAACCTCATTGCAACACCTCCTTATTGTTTTCTTCCACTTCGGTCGCATCCCAAGGTCTTTGAGCAACCACTAGATACCCTCGTCCCTACCCTTATTATTCTCTAGTCATCACCGCATTCCCTCGCTCCTGATATTTCGATGTCCCCCACGATCACTCTCCCTCTCCGTCATCATCGATTTGACCGCCACTATAGATCCGCCATCTAGGTTCCTTCTCGTTTCAATTTCTTTCCTTGACAAGGCTAGACACCTTCATCCTCTACAACACCAAGTGCGGCCACCACCTCCAGGTGCTCCTGCCACAGGTCCCAGATCTCCATCGACATCGCACTTTGGATTCGAGGCTTCAACTTCATCTCCAGTAATCTCAAGCTACCTCACCTTTGACATTTGTCGCTGCATACATCTTCAATCGACCTCTCGGTTCATCCCCTCCGACATTGAAGAATAGACTTGCTGGTTCTTCAAAGATCATCGCTCCGACCAAACTCCACCACTTTGACCTTCATCCTTGAAGGTACAAGACCATCTCTACTCGACTCCAACTCCAAGTCCTCATCTCGTCTCCTCCAGCTGCCTGCAACCCAAGGTAGGGCACACAGCCCGAGACCCTCCCACGTGAGACGCACGTGCGGGAGGGGACTCCTGTACTGAACCCACTGGAGATCGGCCAATTCACAACCGATACCCCCACCATTAAAGGGTCACATGCTATGTACGTGGCATCTTGGGAATTTGCAGAAACCCCTTAAGGGTTTAGGTAATTTCGTGTAGGTGCTTTTTCATCATTTCTGTTCTATTATTTATTACAAATAGTATTTTGAACATTATCTTCGCATCTTAATCATTCAAAAACAACACTTTTATTCTGTAGTTAATTCTCTACATTGTAGCATACTCTTTATAATTTTATATTGTTTGCTTATTTATTAATAATTATTCTAGTGAAAATTTATGTATTTTAGCTAGTTTTATATTTGGAAAATCATATTAAATGAATCACTACTTAGAAAATTACCAAATATTCACAGATACTTGAATTAATTATAGTTACATTGTATCCAAAACGAATTTAATTTACATGCATCATTTGCTATATAAAAATCATTTTGTGTATTTCAATATTTTTTTTATAAGTATTAAACTCCACATTTTTAGGATTTGGGATTTTTTTGAGATAAATCACTCAGTCATATATCTCGTGCAATTTTATTTCCTGGAAATGAATAGGTTTAATATTATTATAATTAATTATTGTGAATCACACCATTTGCTCCATTTAATTCATTAAATATTCCTATTACATTAGAAAATTGCAAAAAAAAATTATAGTGCAATCGTTTCATCATTATTCACATCTCGACCAAGTTTTGTATTTTTTTGGATCGTTTCATTGACATTAATTTTCTCATCCTTAAAAATCATCCTGCATTTCATATGCATTCAGAAATTGAATTAAAAATACCAAAGACTTAAACCTAGGTTGTTTCTTAGCCTCCTTGAGTTCGACCCTGTTACTTGTCTAGGTTAAATAAACATAAAAACCTCTCCGATTAAATTCAATGAATGAATTAATTAAGTGGTAATTTCTTGATTGATCCATATTGCTTGACTACAACACAAACACCATATTTTTATTTGTGCATAATTAATTCTTAATTTTGCAAATTAACCAAGGATTTTCGGATAAATTAGATGGCAACGTTGCCGTTGATGCAAACAGCTTAGGTTTATTGTCTAGAAAATTTAGTATTAGGTTTTTCATACACTTAGTAGTTTGAGCCCTAAGCCTTCACTGAAAAATTTCCTTTTTTTTATTTTCCAACATTTATTTCTTTTTTAGTATTTTTTCTATCTTTTATTTTTGATTTATTTTTGTGTCAACTCTCTTTACATTTTCCCTCTTATTTTTTTGCAAGGTACCCGACATACGTAGAGAGACTTCTCCCAAAATCGACGCATCTTCACCAATTCCTGAAAAGCCGCATATTAAATTAAGATCGAGTCGAGTCATGAGGGAGAATAGAGTTTAGTATTTATTTTCAGCATTATTTAGTTATTTGTAATAATTTCTCATTTACAGCAACTTCTATTTCGATTCTCGACTGTGTAATCAAGACTTGAACTTTTTCTCTATGGTGTGCCAGGCTTGTTTCACTCTCCGGTGAGGATGGGGATCGACTTGAGTGGCTCATAGGTTAGAACTGCACTGTGGCTATTAAAGCTACTAGAATTATTTTGCATGTGCTTGTAGAACTAGGATCACACTACACTTAACTGATACACACTCTATATCATTCAATTTAGTCAAAAATTCAATAAATTCTTCCCAACTAATAGAACTTTCTACTATGTATGGTTTTGTTAGTTTGCATTCTATGTAGAATAAATTTTCAATTCTTGTATTGCATCCCACATGGAGATTACAGGGTCTCAATGTAAGTCTTCTAATTGAGCATACACCATTATTTCTTGCGTACATAGGCTTTTCTCAATTTCCCCCTCTTGTTTTATGACATAAACTTTAAAGGAAATTGGGACTGGACGGTAGATGTGTATTTTGTGCTCATCTAATTTCTAGGTAATCTCCTAATTTAAAATTGGGACTGCTAAACAAGGCCGACTTTAATTAAATCATCAAATCGAGAATTGTTGTGGGAGAATAACCCCATCCTTGGATTCATTTATCTTTCTACGATAGTGAGAGGTGCACACTAGGATAACACTAGGATAGAGACAAGCTCCAGAATATTCAGTCAGACTACTGCTTTTAAAAACGACTAGCTACTTCTCAATGAGGGAACTACAGTCTTCCTTAGCAGATTGGGTGGTTAAAGGACAATGCGATTGTCACCATCCTTAAGTAACACGAGTAGCCATTTTACGGTTCGTACTTACACCCACACTGGTTGAACGTGGATGCAACTAGCCGTAGGAATTCATGATGGTCTTTAGGAAAATTTTTGGCTCCTAACAACTTGCGTAAAGGATTAACGATTGATTTTATCACCAATTGAAATTAATAAGATAATTGGCTGGACTCTTGTATTGCGTTTGCATTGGTGTATTTGAACTGAGTTTGAATAATAAAAATTGCACACTTGTGCCATCACTCTCCCTTCTTGATTCATTCTTTTTGAGTATGTGAGTACCATGTGCACTTACACGTTTTTCACCAAGATCCATTATGTGAGCTCATCCATCTCCTTTGAAAATGACGGTCCATTGGTTTAAATGCCCACTAGATTATTTCTTTTTGATCAAACCCCGATCATCTAAACCCTCTTCTTCAGCCATCCACCAACATTCATGGGAGACTCTCAACCACAAGTGAATCCGGTATACTCTGTGAATGTCAATCCTTTTCTGATCATAAAGTCATTCATATGACCGAAGTCCCCACTTCTTCATACGACAATCCGTTATATTCTGATCATAAAGTCAACCCTTTACATTCTATAAATGTTAATCCTTCATTTGCGGGAATCTCGCCATACAATTTGAAGATCAAGCTACTTTTAAACTGATGACCGGTCAGGATGCCAATTCCAAACAACTTCATTCTCTTCTCACAATATTGCTGGGACAATTCAACACTTTATAAATCCACATTCTAACTTGACATTCGAAAATAATATGGAAACCCGAACAAACCATGTGGATTGCCCTACATCTGATGATCTTCCATCTTGGATTAACCGTGACAATGCCACCTTCAGACATGCCACCCATACAACGGAATGGACTGATGATATCAACACACATGCATTAATAAGCGACCCAGCTAACTCAGGTTAAGTTGATTAATTAACACGGCATTGTCGCACAAAACAATCAAGTTGAAATATGAGAAAATTATTTCTCCACTGACGAAATTAAGCAAATCAAGCAAAGTGGTATAACTACTTTTATTAACCTGGTAGAGCGACCAGGGTCGAACACAAGGAGCATTGTAATAAACTACGTAGGTTACTCAAAGAAGTCGAAGGATTTTTATTTTCTTTTTAGTGGTTTTCAATTTGTAATATTATTAGTTTTTTAAAATAAGGAAAATAGAAACAACGATTTAAAGGCAAATAAATACCTCTTTTTGTATTTTTCAAATAGGTTAAAAGTACATAGAAAATTCAAGTTTTTTTTTGTGTTTTATAGCTTTCATAAAAATTGTAGATTTTTGGATGTTTTTGGAATTTTCTAAAAAAATAAAAAACTAGGAAAACATGCAAATAGTGCACAGTCAGGATTATTTTTCAATTTAAAAATAGAAATTTGGCTTAAAACTCATGGAAACCATTTTTATTTAAAACTACAAGAAAATATCTACAAACAAAGATGGAAATAACAATTTTAGATTTCTAATGGATTTTATATGATTTTTATGGGATTTTTGATGTTTTGCAAAATATTAGGGTTTTATAAAAGCAAATAAGATGAAAATTGTATAGAAATAAAAACAACTAAAAATAAAGCTTCCCTAAATTTTTGAGAGTTTTTAAGGCATTTTTCGAATTTTTATGAATTTTATAAATCAAACAAGAAGAATGACATTTTTATATTTTTAATAAAATTAAATAAAAGAAAATTAACTCATAAAAATCACCACATGAAAACACAATAGTAGGAGCTACATGAAATTTTCATGGTATTTTTAGAGTTAAAATAATATATATTCTAACTAATAAAAGAAAAAATAAAATGCTGGAATAGAAAGACCTGAACGTAATTCATTTAAGTTTTAGGGACAAAAATTAACAAGCAACGAAAATCCATGGCAAAATTACAATTATCCCAACAAAAACATACACTACACATGACAAACACTCACAGGGGCATAAATGTAATTACCATAAAACTTGTCTGATTAAGATAACAAGCAAGCACCACAGGTAACATTTTGTAAATATCCCACAAAAGCATGGCAGATACACATGAGCTCGACTCAGCGGGATTAAAATGCAAAAATGTAAAACATGAGGTCCTTACTACAAATGTTTGAACTAATTTTTACAATTATTAAACTAAAACGAAATAGTAACAAATAAAGGGGATGAAATGTAATCTACCCTTGTAGACACATGGCACATGCGTGGACGCTTCTGACGTACGATCTAGATGACTGTTTACTGGAGATCTGATGGCACAGGGAATGTGGCAGACATGCGGTCAGATGGTGGGTTGGAAAGATCTGACGTCTTTGTCTAAAGCATGATCGTGCGGTACAGAACTGTTAGAGGTCTGTCAGAGTGTCATCTTTTGGGTGTGAAAGGATGTCCTCGATCAAAATCGGGGAAACTCCTCATCCAATGATGTAAAGGCATGGTGGAACTAGAAGAAGGCGGTGTAGGGAAATTTTTCATCGCAAAAATTTAGCTATCCATGGTGATGATCGGCTTGCTGCAAAATGCAACACCCTCCTAAAGGTGCCCCACGTGGAGTGTAGGTCATAGGTGGCCTGACAAACATCTAGATGTGGCGCTAGAGGGTACAACACCTGGAGGTGTTTAGCCGTTGAGGTCGAGGCTCGATTCGAGCCTCCCGTCCGTCCAGAACCTGCAAGGGATATCACTTCTTGAGGGAGAAGCCTTGACAGTGGTTATTTGCATCTAAAGAAAAGGGGAAGCGGTGGGGGAATGAACTTCACTTCCGATGTACGTGAGGGGAGAAGTCTAGGCCTAGTCTTGCTCCAATGAGCAAGATATAGGATGATCATCTTACGTTGGAGGGTGGATGGCTCGGGATGGATGGATGGGTGAAACGGGGGTCCGACCTGATGTCGGAGCACCTACAGTCGATGATGATGATAATGGATGAATCAAAATAAACATCAAAATGGGATAGGTGCGGTGGTACTTGAGTGTGCTGGAATGAAAGGTGATGCAAGGCAGAGGTGGAGGTGAGGTTGTGGCCTTGATATTGTGCAAGGTCGAAGAGGCTGGTCACGTCAGTTGTCTCCGGCCACGAAGCGAGCTTCACCCACTCGGCACCAAATCAAGCTTCAAGATGGTCTAACCAAGTCCTGTCACTACCCTAGAGATGAAGGTGTAGAGAAGTGGCTACGAGGAACGAGCTCTGCTGCAGTGGAGGTTGGGAGAGATGTTTTATAGGGTCCCGGGGGATCTAGAAAGATCAAAAGAATGCACAAAACCTTAGGAGGATCCGATACTACAAAGGGATCTGCGAAGATCGTCGATCTTACATGAATAATCGGGTGTGTTAACCGAGGGGAGAAGTGGTCGGAGTCGATCAGGAAAAAGGCAAGAGATCGGGTCCAACAAAGCATGCCCTAATCGGACCTGGTCGGAGGAGAGGTTGGCCCAGATCAATGGACCCAGGTTGACCAATCAGAATTCAATAATTTACAAAATCAAAGAACATTAAATTAAAAATAGAAAATGAATTTAAAATAAAAAAGCTATAGACATAAAAAATTCTAGATATTTTATAAACTATTTTATGCGATTTTTAATTATTTTCAATGATAAATATATATGGTATATAAAGTGTATGGTATAATTTAGTAGTATGGTATATCTATATATTATTTAAATGCATTTTTATTTTATTATTTATTTAAAAATATTTTTTTATATTTTATTTATTTACAAGATGAATTAAGGGATATAAAAGTATTTTTATTTGATTTTTACAAAATGATTATATGTATTATACAAATGGTTATTATGTACAATATATCCATGCTTAGAAATTTATTCAATTAAAAGATGATTTTATTTTTAATTTAATTTGTGTTTTATGAATTTTTCAATTTTATGTAATTATTATAAACATATACAAGTGTTAGAGATATATACAGAATATTTAGCAAATAAATTAATAAATAAATACAAGTATAAGTGTTGTGCATTTGTAGACATTTTTATACTGTGATTATTAATTATTTTTATTTATATTTTTATTTACAAATTATTAAAGAAAAAATTTCAATTTGGGATCACTTCATTCAAATAAAATAGGTGAATGATATATATAGGATGTGTAGTGATGAATATACAATGAATAAGGACCCTATCTCTCCCTACTTTATTCCTTATCGATAAGGCCAATATTTGGCCTTCTCTCGGGGTTCAGGTCAGTCTGCATTTATTGCATAAATACATCCTTATTTTAATCTTTTTCTTTTATTCTTTATTCTTTTATTTTGGCCAAAAAGAATGTTATTTACACAATATTAAGAAGTGTATGCACAATGCTAATTTATTGTATTTGATACCTATTTACAGATACAGAGGGGATTTGGTGAAAACAAAAGAATAAAGGATGTGAATCAGGGATTCATACCTCCCTGTACTTCACCTTTTCTAATCTTCTAGCAAACCCTTATTTGAAAAAGAAGTGAACAAGAAATAAAGAAAAGAAAAGGCAAAGAATTTAGAACAATATTAATTATTAAACTTATCTTCATAAAATTGGAGTGTGGAGCTCGATCAGACCTTTGGATTATTAGTCTGGCAGAATCTTATTAGGAAGTGGAATTAAAACCTAATAGATTCTAAGTTCCACAAGACTCCTATTCGGTTTGCCTCAAAAGTCTGGTCGGAACAAGTCTACATACGCAAACTCTTATGACTGTGAATCTTTACTTGTACTGTGCAAGTGATATATAGCTCCCCACCTCAGAAATGGCAAAGAAAAAACCTCCCTCAACAAGGTAACTCTAGTCCACCATTCCAGCAACTCCTTCCTCGAGGAGCAGGGTATTCCCTTCTAAGTTCAAATGCAACCGACTCAAGAAGATGGGGAAATGAGAGAATGGACCACAACCAGTTTAGCCACATATCCCTTGGAGCTTGACCAATGTAGCCAAGTCTCCACCTGTAAGGTTTCCTGAGATGAGACAATGTATCACATAAGCTTTTCTTATTCAACTATATATATTCCGACATGCATCTTATTTTCACTCAGGCATGTCCCCTTTTTTAGAGTTTTTGCATTTTTTTATGACATATATATAAAACATATCTACAAGGTGCAACATGTACATAAGGAGTTTTTCTTCTTGAGTCAGTAGACTATCCCTCTTTTGAAGCATTATTGCAACCCCACGACATCCTATCATTAGACCTTATTGCTACTAGACCAGGTTGAGATGCACTACCCTCCCTAAAGGAAGTTAGATGGTTCCACTAGTTGTTACATACCCGTGTGCTACCCCAAGTCAAAGGATTCTGCCCCCTCACCACCTCATCCATGAAGAGCTACGTGTAGAGTGCTTGTCCAACTTAAAGCCACTATCTAGAAGAATCATGCATATGCTGTAAAATATTCTACTTAGACCAATCAAGATGACATGTGAACATAGTCTTGTGGACTCAAAGAATTAAGTCGCTAGGACCTAAAAAGTCTCAACTCTAGTTCCTATAAGGTTCCTCTGAAATTAAGTGGATTAAGGTCTCAACCAGGCTCCATTCTTCAATTTTATTACAGACTAGTTTAAATGTCAATACTATCCAGAAAAATGCATATGCACATGCAAGGAATATTTACAAAACATTTGAAAAGAAAGGAAAAGGCAAAAATCTGTTCGAAAAGTTTTTCAAAGAATTTTTGCAGATTTCTATGGATTTCATCTTTTTCAATTTTTATGCTATTTTTAATAGGAAAAAGAATTTTTTAAAAAACATTTACAAAAATATGTACATATTTACAAGGGTTTTATTTACAAGTTTCATATACAATTTTTACAAGTGGATTTTATCTACAAGAATTTATAAAGGGATTTTATACACAAGAGTTTATATAAAAAGTTTTCAAATAATTGTAGGTTTTATTTACAAAGAATTTACAACATCTGTATATAACTACTTGATATACCGCATAATTTACCACCCATGTGACAAAATATTTTACAAGCATTTTTCTAAAAAAATTCAAATTTTCCAAAATATTTTCAAAACCTTCATCAAAACTAATTTTACAAATCTCTTTACAAATAGTTTTTTAAAAAGGCTTTTGCAAACATTTTGCATTTATACATTTCATAACATTTGTACAATATATATAATTTTGATACACTATATAATTTACAAACATTTTACAAACAAAATATTTTTACAAACATTTTACAAAAAATAATTCTACAAAGGTTTTTACAAAAAGAATTTGCAAATCTTTTTACAAAAAAAAATTACAAACAATCTTGAAAACATTTGTAGACCAAATTTACAAATAATGGCCATGTTATTAACCCCAACGTACGAGTTATGGCTAAAATATACGACACCCCCCTATACTTAGCTCGAACGATGTCCCAGAGTGATCAGAGAGCGATGCAGGAAGACATAACTCGTGCTGAGTATGGACAAGTGAAAGGATTCCTATACTACAATGTCTCAAGAGAATGAAAGAATAAAATGAATCGAAGTTGGTGTTCCCCCTATACTTAGGATCAAATGATCCTAAGTATATAAGACTGTACAAAGGCGGAAAACCAAGGGAGAGAATGTACATAAAATCAATGACTCGACCTGTCCCCCCCTATACTTAGGGTAAAAGATCCTTAAGTATAGAAAAGAGTATCAACAGTTGAGGGACAAGTGAGTGAGCAATCAAAGGCAAGAAAAATAGATATTACCTCCCTTATACTTAGGGTAGGATGTCTTTGAGTATAGGCAGCAAAACATAGGTAATAGATTAAACAAATATATGAAAAACATGGGTCTAACAACCACCTATACTTAGGAAAAAGTGCATCCTTTGTATAGCAAAATCATAAGAGAGAGATGGGGCGTTGAACAAAACGAATGAATGAACGAATGATATAGAAAACATGGATATACAAGGATATGGAACGGTAGTGTAAATCAGGTATGAGACGTAGAAGATGAGAATCAAAGAACACATCTTATATAAAATTAATAGGGGCAACATCAATAGTCAGCGGATCATGATCAAGAAAGGGCTTCAGACGTTGACCATTGACTCAAAAGGTGGACTCAAAAGACAACTCGGATATGTCAATACTGCCATTGTCATGCACCTCTCTAACCAAGTACGGTCCCTTCCATTTTCTCAGTAATTTCCCTGGAAATTATCTTAGTCTAGTATCAAATATCCATACTTTCTTGTTCGTCTCAAACTACTTATGGCTGATGTGATAATCATGCCATATCTTTACTCTATCCTTATACTGTAGGCTACTTGAGAAGGTTGTAACTCTAACCTCTTCTAGGGCTGCTAACTCTTCTCTCCTTTGATCTCTTATACTTTCAGAATCCGATAATATCTTTATGATTGCCCATAGTGACTTGTGCTTAATCTCAACATCTAAGTGGCACGGCTTGCCATAAACGAGTCACAATGGAGATGAACCCAAATGTGTCCTGAAGGATGTCCTATAGGCCCACAAGACCGAGTCCAAAAGCTGCGGCCAATCCTTTCAGTCTGGGTGGATAACCTTCTGCAATATCATCTTGATCTCTTGGTTCTAAACCTTAGCAATACCATTTATCTGTGGATGATATAGTGGCAACTCTATGGTCTCTGCTAAACTCGTTATCAAGGGCCCTTACCTTATCATTGATAAAATGAGTCCCCCTGCCAGAAATCAAAACTCTAGGAATCCTAAACCATGATATGGTATTCTTCCTTAAGAATACACAAATGGTCATCGTATTAGCGGCTCGGGGGGGGGGGGGGGATGGCCTCAACCCAACGGCTTACATAACCCACAACCAATAAAATGTACTCGAATCCTTTATTATTATAAAATGGGCCCATAAAATCGATGCCCCATGTGTCAAAAGCCTCACAAAAGTGAATGGTCTGCATCGACATCATGTCTCCATGACCACAACTACCCATACTATGATAGTCAGTACATCGCTTCACGAATTCATTTGAATACTTGAAGAGTATTGGCCACCAAGGCCAGATTGGAGAAACTTTTGTGATGTCCGTCTCCTAGAGTGATGTCCTCTTGCCTCAAAATTGTGGCAATAGGTGAGGACGCTATGGTTATCCTCCCAAGGAATACACCGACGCCAGGCACTATCCCCCCTTCATGGTAAAGGGTGGGATCCTCCCAATGGCACGACTTGAACTTTGCTAGGAAAGTCTCAAGTCGATGTCTGGTCCAACCTTGTGGAATTTTCTTGGCAACAAGATAGTTCACATTGTCAGCATACCATGGGAGAGAGGAGAGATAAAAAATCTCCTTGTCTGGGAATGTCTCCATGATAGGTGTGGTAGTCTCAGAATCTTCAAGATGCTCTAATCGGGAGAGGTGATCCGCCACCACATTCTTGACTCTAGATTTATCCCTAATCTCAATATAAAACTCCTGAAGTAGAAAGATCCATCTAGTCAAGCGTGCTTTGGAATCCTTCTTGTCCATTAAATATCAGATGTCGGTGTGATCTATATAAATAGTCACTCTAGATCCGAGAATATAAGATCGAAACTTATCCATAGTAAAGACTGCAACTAGCATCTCCTTCTCTGTAACAGTATAATTCTGCTTTGCGGCATCCAAATTATTGCTAGCGTAGTGTGTGGCAAATGGAAATCCATCCCCCATCTGTCGTAGCATAACCCTTATGGCAAAATCAAAAGCATCCATCATGATCTCAAATGGGAGAGACCAATTGGGTGGCTGAAGGACAGGAGCTTACACAACCAAGTCCTTGAGGGTCTCAATTGATGATAGACACTTATCATCTATAATGAACTCAATGTATTTAGTGAGAAGATCAATAAGCGGCCAGGAAATATTACTGAAGTCCTTAATGAACCATCGGTAGAAACTGACATGCCCTAGAACAGACCAGAATTGCTATAAATTGGATGATGGATTGAGTTTCCTGATGATTTCCACCTTGGTCAAATAAACCTCCATGCCCCTATTGGATAAGATATGACCAAGAACCGTCCCCTGAGTCATCATAAAATGAATCTTCTCCCAAGATAGAACATGGTTGACCGTAATGCACCATTGAAGAACTCGGTCTATGAAATAAAGGAAAGCATCAAACCCATCGCCACAAATAGAAAACTCATCAATGGAGACCTCTAAACAATCTCCCACCATGTCTAGAAAGATGTAAAGCATGCACCTTTGGAATGTAGCTGGGGCATTACATAAGCCAAAGGGGCATTCGTTTAAAAGCATACGTCTCAAACAAACAGGTGAATGTCATTTTACCTGGTCTTCGGGCGCAATGTCCACCTGATTATACCTCGAGTACACATCAAGAAAGTAGTAATGACTCTTCCCATCTAATCTTTCAATAATCTGATCAATAAATGGTAGCGGGAAGGGATCCTTCTTGGTGTCCAGATTCAATCGTCTGTAGTCCGCACATACCCTCTAAGAATTGGGTACATGGGTAGCAATCTCCTCTCTAGCCTCACTCACAACTGTAGTGATGCATGTCTTCTTAGGTACAACATATAATGGACTAATCCACTTGGAGTCGGAGATGGGGTTAATAAAATCGGTGCTCCACCACTTAGATATTTCCTTCATGACCACATTTCGAAGATTCATGTTCAGCATGCACTGAAACTTTCGTGAAGGCTTAGCATCATCCTTGATATAGATGTGGTGGGAGCACATGGCCGGACTTATCCCTTGGATAGCTGCTACAAACCAACCGATTGACTTGTAGTTCCACTCAAGAACCGCCATCAGATGAGATTCTTGGTCATCAATCAAATCCACTAAGATAATGACTAGAAACATCTCTGGCTTGGCTGCAAGGAATCTATACTTCATGATAAATGGCAAGGTCTTCAATTATGGGCATGTGAGAGCTGACAATTATTGCCTCTTAAATGTCTGAGTGAAGGCTACCGGATCTGAATGGGAGAACTCTCGCTGCTCAACTGAACTCGACGAAGATGGCACTACTGGTGTCTCTTTCAACTACACTGGCTCTATCTGCATCCTGTTTGTAGGCTCTGTAGGCATCAAACATGGAAAATACTCATCAAAATCCTTCTAATCAAAATATGTGTATGAGTATGAGGGATCTGAATCTAAATAACATGAAATGAAATCAACCTCACTAACAAAAACTGCATCACCAGTCACTAAGGTATCCTGTGCCACATGTGTGCTCTCCGATCTCTCATCAGTTGGCATCTATGAATATGCTAAGTCTGAAGGTATGGAAAGAGCCCCTGAAATCAGATCTGCCCAAATTGCCTCGTCGTCTGTAATCACAAAATCACACTCGTAGTTGATGTCTGGCTCTGAATCTGGCATCACCTCTGATCCATGGTCTAAGCTATCTAAATATATTTCTCTCATATCCTCAATCATTTATATTTTTATACTCTCTTCCTCAACGTGAAAGTATACATTCCCACTATCATGATCAGTAATGACCTTTGCGGTTGGCAGGAAAGGTTAGCCTAATATGATGGGGGTATCGATCATACACTCAGGGATGTCCATGTCCAACACAATGAAGTCCACGGGGAATTTCATGCCCTAAATAATGATGACAACATCCTTCAGCAACCCTTTTGGCCTCTTGAAAGATCTATCTACAAACTGATGTATTGTCCTGCTCTATCATAGAGGGCCAAACTAGAAGCGGGCAAGTAAGGTTGCCAGAAGAAGATTAGTCAAATACCCACTGTCTAATAGAGTACGATCGAACCACTACTCGTGAATGTGGAATCTGACATACAAAGCCCTGGATCTGGTCTCTTGGCTGGCAATAAAAACTGATTCTGAATAGCAAAGCACGTGGCACAGGTGATCACATGGATTTCCGCATTGTAGCTGCACCTCTTCTTCCTACAGGTTGTTGTCTTCTCTCTAAGGTTATTCTTGAAGAGAAGGATGTGCTCTAATACCTCCTGAAGATACAACTGGATATGTAATCTATCTATCATCTGCTCACTGAAATTTAGTTGATGTCTCTTTTTGGGATTTTCTATTTTTAGCCCTTCAATAAGCGGAGTGCTTGAGGGAAGGGGATAGAGGGACCCTCCTCACGAACTAGAGGGTCTGTGGTAGGAGAAGGTCTCCGATAATGCAAATGATTGGAATCCATATAATCACCATCATTCACAACAAATGGACTAGGCGAAGATACAGAAACCCTTCTGTTATTCATATTTTTATTTTTAATTTTTTTTTCTAATTTTTGTATTTTCTAAGAAAATCATCCTCTAGTACATGAGTAGTGGTCAAAACAACTATAGTCTCTGTACTTAGACTTTGGTGGCATCATTACCACCGATAACATCTTAAGTCATGGCGTTAGTACCGCATGGTGGTCCGTCATAGGGATCACTGGTGGCATCACACCACCATCTACAACATCAGGAGAACGAATGGGAACAACACCATTGACTGGATCATCCCCAAAATGGGTGGCATAAGAACCACCATCAACACCAACGTCATCAACACCAATCTCTTGCTCATCTGGCGCTCTAGAGTCTGCATATGGATGTCACCTAGATGAGTCGCTGCCGGCTGGCTTCCTACCACTCCAAAGTGTCACAAAATCATCATCAAGTAAATGATGTATGTCATCAAGTACCTCACTAGGAGTGTCGGACTCTATAGATTGTACCTGCTTAGATTTTCTCTTCATATTGTTCAGATTGGGCTCGATCTGTGCAGGTATGGTGGCCTTGCCCTTGATGATCTCTCTCATCTCCTACTTGAACTCATCCATCTCTCACCTAAAAGTAGTCTGCTGCTTTATAATCATATGGGTGAGATGCTCTAAAGTTGGGTTCTTATATGAGGGTGCACAAGAACTGGATGGGTTGCCTCTCTAGAAGTGCTAAGGCTGACCATGCTACTGTTATTGGTAAGAGTGAGGGGGAGGCTGGTGAAAATGAGAATGAGGATACTATTGTCTCCACTATTGACCCTGATATTGGAGTCGAGGAACGGTTTGCTGGGAGTACTAGGGTTGCTGCTGATTACCATGCCCTAACTGTGCTGGAGGCTACTGTTGGGAATGAGCACATCCAGTGGACCATCTTAAACCCAGGTGATCACAATGAACACGTGGTTGCTACTGGTATTGGGAATATCGAATCCCATTGACTTCCATCAACGAATTCATCTTCTCATGCGATGGTGGGGGAAGGGATACCAATGGTTGATCACTCTGATATACCACCATCTGAGTGTCTAGTGCAGGTGGTAGTGGCAACTGGTACAACGGGGGTGGCTGAACGTGCTCCGCTTGAATATGGTGAACATGTCTGTATAAGGCAGCCGATTGTGACAATCGGCTCCCCTGATCAGCATGTGACCTAGACTACGGCTTAGAAGCCGTCTGTACCTCTTGGAGGCACATGATATTTGTCTTGAGGTCACGCAAAATCTAGGCTAGCTTGTCAATCCCGTTGAGCTTGTCTAGGCCCTGTCACATCTTCTTCTCGATAATCTCCATGCGATCCAACATCTGGCTAATGATGCCCATGTCTGCAGCTGATGACTCTACTAATGCTGTTGCTGTATACAATGAAGATGGACAGACCTCTATAAGTGCAACTCCTTGGTGAGACAATGCCTGGGGGGAGGGCTTCCCATGAGTGTAAACATGAGCTTGGGTCATTACTGTGTAATTCTCAGCCATCTCCTCATAGATGGCCTAGACCTGATCCTCATCCTTGGAAAAATAGGACCCTCTACAAGAGGCATTGACTGGCCCCTACATCTTAGGTGTCAACCGACAAAAGAATCTCTTGAGTAAATTGGGCTTTCTAATATCTTGATGTGGACATCTGTCAATGAGCTCTCTAAATTGATCCCAAGCCTCAAGGAACTTCTGATTTGGGATCATGGTGAAATTGTTGGTCATAGCTCGCGCTGCATTCGTCTGATCGAGTGGATAGTATTTTTTGAGGTACTCATCCTCAACTGCTCCTAGGTGGTGGCAACCCTACCTAAGTGTTTCAGCCATCAGGTTGGTCTGTCAACCAAGGAAAATGGGAAGGCTATCAGCTTGATCATGCCCTCATCTAGAAATGTATCGTGGACTATGCTACAAATCTTCTCAAATTCATGTAGCTGCAGATGGGGCTCCTTGGTGGCGTGACCATGAAACTTTGGCAACAACTAGATTGTCTGGGGCCATAGCTCAAAATCGCCAAGAAGGGATGGTAGCTGAATCCACCTGTGGGTGAGAGTTACACTTGGGTTGTGCAATGCACTCATCGTGCGCAAAGGTCTTTGTGGATCATAGGCCTCCTCCTTGCATCTGTCATCTGCTCATTCCTCATGTCTAGCAATCTCTGTACCACTGGGTCTGTCATCTCTCACATCTACTCACCCATCTATCATCTGAGTCAACTCCCACCTCACCTCAGTCATGAGAAACCTGTGGTTATGGATCTATCTTTACATAGCCTCCTGGGATGCCAGAAGGGTATTGTTGATCGTCACCTGATCAAACACATCGTGGATATCTGGCTGCTCATCATATATCTGCTCTTGGGCCATCTTGTCAGACACTGAAAAGGAAAAAGAATGAACCTCATGTGTAACCAAGTCTACAAATATCTTCTCTGACTGATGTTCCTCAGGTGATGGGTGGGGAAGGTTAAAAAAGAAGGATGTGTATTACTCGGGTTCTGAGAGCGGGTCTGAACTCTCATAACCTCCCTATATGGATGGACATGTGTGCTGTGAAGCAGTGCCACCAAAGGTAGCCTAAGATACCGCATGCCCATCATCATGATGAGGGGAACAGTGAGGATTAGATCTGGACTTAAAATAATGATGAGAAATAAAACCCCTAATTCACCAACTCAACGCAATTATTACCGTGAAAACTTGGTCACTAATATTTTCTATTTTAGAGTTTGGTAATAATGCAGTCAAAGAAAAAAGTTAGCGAGCTATTAGGTGCTTGTATTTCCCTAAATACTGACCCGATACGACTAGTTGCACCTACTTTCAGCTAGTATGGGTGTAAGTACGGAGCATAAAACAACTACCTGTTACTTAAGGACAAGCCTTTCAACCACCCATTCTGTTAAGGAAATATGAACTGTTGACTGGCTCCTCGTATTCCCTCACGAAGAAGAAGCTAATCATTTTTATAGAAATAATAGTTTAAAAGAGAATCTAGGCGTAGTTCTATCCTAGAGTCAGTCTCTCTCTCTCTTACTCTGCAAGTAAATTTAAACAATGTGGGGGTTACTCTCCCCAAAACAATGCATATGATCTTTATGCTTATTTTGGGGTCGAGTTTATTTAATAGTCCCAATTTTATTGGGCTATCACTTTTTTTGGTATTTTGGAATTAAACACGTCTAATGAATTTTCTGATTTCCTTTTATTCCCAAGTCTCAGAAAAAAAGGGAGGAAGATGGAAAAACCGATGCGCGATGAAATCGCTGATGCATGCATGAGATAAAAGGCATACCTTGCTCCAACCGTCTCCATGTAATATGATCCACACATAAATATAAAGATAGAAAATAAACTACCTATATGATGCACGAAGAAATCACCCTAAACAATAACTTCTATTACGGGAAGAACACAGAGCTAACTATCTAGAAATGAGACCAAGGTCAGGTCTTCGATGCCAGTCGGTGCCCACCGGGTCCTGCTAGTACTGTATGTGACCTCTGTCAGCACACGGTCTCAAATCCAAATAATTAACAATTTATTTGTTTGACTAAGTCCAATCGATTCTATATGAACATATATTACTTTGGGTGTTTGGACTTAATCACTACCTGACTCAACTAAATAAAAGCCTAAGTCTAGTATTCACACACAGAACACAAAATAAAATAAAGATGGAAAACTCAAATCCATGAGAAACAAAGAAAAACAAAGACGATGAAAACAACGATAGAGTCCAGTGAGGTCCCCTGAGTGCACCGGCACCCGACGAAAAAGACCCCAAAAAAGAGTGTCCAAAGGTCTCTTGAAATAATTGCAAATTCGCAAAATAATGACACTAAAAATAAAGCTAAAATCTACAATTGTCTCCTCCTCCTCCTCCTTGGATGCTCTCTCCTACCGGTCGGTGCAGAATGATCGGCCTCTACCATGCTCGGGTGCATCAATTCTCCGAAGATAACCTCTCCGGGGGCCCCTCGGAACAAAGGTGAAATAGAAAGAGTGTTAGAGGCAGTTATAGAAAGAACAAATAATTAAAAGAAAATACAGACAAAAATAAACAAAGAGATAAACAAACAAAAGGACAAAAATCCTAACTACATAATCGTTCTCCCTGATAACGACACCATTCCGATAAGTAACCAGGCTAAATCAAGTTAAATTGATTAATTAATGCATCGTTATCACCCAAATCAACCGAGTAAAAAATCGAGAAACTTATTTAACCACTAATGAAATCAAGCAAATCAAGCAGAGTGGTATATCTACTTTCATTAACATGGTACATAGATCATGGTCGAACACAAGGAGCACTATAATAAACTAGGTTGGTGATTTTTATTTTCTTTTTATTGGTTTTTAATTATTAATATTTTTAGTTTTTGAAAATAAGAAAAATTGAAACAAAGAGTAAGAGGCAAACGAATGCCTCTTTTTGTATTTTTCAAATGGGTTAAAAGTACACAAAAAATTCAAGTAAAAATATTTTTGTGTTTTATAGCTTTCATACTATTTTAGTTGATTTTGGGAGAATTTTAGTATGTCTTTGGAATTTTATAAAAATTAAAACTAGGAAAACATGCAAATAGTGTATCGTCAGGAGTATTTATCAATTTAAAAATAGAAGATAGACTCAAAACTCATGGAAACCAATTTTATTTAAAACTAGAAGACAATACTATAAATAGAGACCAAAATCACATTTTTTGGATTTTTAATGGATTTTATATTACATTTAATAAATTTTTGATGTTTTGAAATTTTTTATGGTATTATGAATGCAAACAAGATAAAAATTGGACATAAATCAAAACAACTCAAAATAAAGATAATCTAATTTTTTTGAGAGTTTTTATGACATTTTTCGAATTTTTATGAGTTTTCTAAATTAAACAGGAAGAAATTGCATAGTTTTTATATTTTTAATAAAATTAAATATAAGGAAATTAACTCACAAAAATCACCACGTGAAAACCAGAACAATAGGAGCTACAGGAAATTTTCGTGGTATTTGGAGTTAATAATATTTATTCTAACTAACAAAAGACAAAAATAAAATGCTCGAATAGAAGGACCTTAACACAATTCTTTTAAGTTTTAGGGCCAAAAATTTACAAGAAATGAAAATCCAAGGCAAAATTGCTATTATCCCAACAATAATGTGCGTTGTACATGATAGACACACACATCGGCATAAGTGCAATTACTATAAAACTTCTTTGATTAAGATAATAAGCGAACTCCACATGCAAAGTTATGCAAATATCACACAAAAGCACGTACAGATACACGTGATGTCGACTTAGAGGGACTAAAATTTAAATATGGAAAATATGAGGTCCTTACTGCAAAAGTTTAAACTAATTGTAACAATTATTAAAATAAAATGAAATAGCCAGAAATAAAGGGTAAGAAATGCAATCTACCCTTGTAGACATGTGGCGCACATGTGGATGCTTCTGATGTACGGTCTAGATGACCATTAGCTGCAAATCTGATGGCATAGGTAGTGTGGCAAACGTGAGGTCAGATGGTGGGCTGGAAGATTTGACGTCTCTGCTAAAGCAAGATCGTGCAGTGTAGAACTGTCAGAGGTCTGATCGGAGGGTCGTCTTTTGGGCGTGAATAGATGGCCTAAACTGGTGGAGACTAATCATACAATGATGCAGAGGCATGCTGGAAGAACTGGAAGAAGGCGGTTGGAGGAGAGGTTGACCCAGGTCAACTGACCTGGGTTGACCAATCATAATTCAAGAAATTACAAAATCAATGAAAATTAAATTAGAAATAGTAAATGAACTTACAATAAAAAATTATAAACATAAAAAATGTTAAGTATTTTATACAATATTTTCTATGATTTTTAATTATTTTTAATAATAAATATGTAAGGTATATACGTTATATGGTATTATTTACAGATATAATATTCCTATATATTATTTACATGTCTTTTTATTTTTTTATTTTAACAAAAATATATTGTATTTTATATTTTATTTATTTACAAGATGATTTAAATTATATAAAAGTATTTTTATTTGATTTTTACAAAATAACTATAGGTATTAAACAAATAGGTATTATGTATAATATATACATGCTTGGAAATTCGTTCATTGAAAAGATGATTTTATTTTTAATTTAGTTTGTGTTTTATGAATTTTATTTCAATTTTATATAATTATTAGAAATATATACAAGTGTCAGAGATGTATACAAATTTTTTACATAACAAACAAATAAATAGATACAAGTATAGGTGTTGTGCATTTGTACACATTCTTGTTTTTTGATTATTTAATTATTTTATTTACATTTTTATTATGGAAATATTTCAATTTGGGATCATTTTACTTATAAATAAAATAGGTGAATGGTATATACAGGATGAGTAGTGATGAATATACAATGAATAAGGGCTCTTCTCTCCCTACTTTATTCCTTGTCGATCATGCCAATATTTGGCCTTCTCTCGGGTTCGGGTCAGTACGCATTTATTGCATAAATACGTCCTTATTTTATTCTTTTCTTTTCATCTTTATTCTTTTATTTTGGTCAAAAAGAATGCTATTTACACAATATTAACAAATGTATGCACACTGCTAATATATTGTATTTGATACCTATTTATGATATTTTGCATAGGGAATTCGGCTAAAATAAAAGTATAAAGTATGTGAATCAAGGATTCGTCGCACACCTTGTATGATGACTTCACAATATGTGGGATTGATTAACTATCATGGAAATAGGTTCTACTCAACCCAACAGTACATGCCCGAGTCACAGTATGTTGAGTATGAGACCTATAGATTCCCACCGACTGTGTAGACTCCTTCCATGCTTTTTTAGGAGAAAAATTCAGAAGTTAACAAGTCAAGACATATATTAGATATTCTGAGAGAATCTTCTCCTAGATCATACATGAAAATGGAAGATGAAATGATTAGATCTCAATTTGAAAGGCTAGAGGACACGAGGAATTCCACAAACTCTATACATCTTAGGGACAACTCTGACGACAACAGTTCTGCATGTCGCTCCCTTAGGAATGACTCTGAAAGCATCACATCGACACACAACACCATAAAGACCCAAAAAATTGAAAAACACAAAAATAAACAAAAAATTAAAAAATAGAAAAACACATAAAAATTGGAAGTGGAGAGGATTTAAAGAATTTGGATCCCGCTCTGAGGGAAGCATTGGATCAAAGATTGCTTTTTGAGATTTCCTTAATGAAGGCCATTGAACACTTCCCTAACCTTGAAAGATTTGTAATGACTAAATTTATGCCGAATAATTTGGGTGGGAAAAGAACAAGGACTGGAATACATATAATGTCAATGGCCACCTCCTTGGTGATGAGAAGAGGGACGGAGAACCGCAGAGTGTAGAGTTGCCTAGGTTTGACTATGAAACCAAAGACACCACATTCACCCATACCCAAATCGATGATGACTCACG
Organism: Ottelia alismoides; assembly: GCA_037367405.1. Taxonomy (NCBI): domain Eukaryota; kingdom Viridiplantae; phylum Streptophyta; class Magnoliopsida; order Alismatales; family Hydrocharitaceae; genus Ottelia; species Ottelia alismoides. The sequence continues at coordinate 27,054 of JAZKJV010003278.1, read as the reverse complement.
GATAAATATCCTACCGGCCTCCGTGTTTGATAAGCTCAAACTAGAACCAATCAGGAAATCAAGAGAGATCGTTCAGCTGGTTGATCGCTCAATAAAACGGTCGAGAGGAACTATTTCAATCATTATTACGTTCCAAGGTGCTCCGCTCAAGGTGGACTTCACGATCATTAACATTGAAAATCAAAGAGAGTTCACCCTCCAATCATTCTCGAGAAGCTGTTCTTAACCTTGGCTAAGGAAAGTATTGATTGCAAGATTTAGGAAATCAATTTTACTATATTGGGAGCACTTCGATCTCACACAGTCTTTGAGGAAACACGATATTCTATGGAAACCCACAAATCCGTCAACATCTGTAACCATTAAGAGGTAAAACATCCCTACTCTGCTGATACACCTGAGATAACGACTATTGAGCCGATCGTTGGATCAGAGACTCGCCCCACACTGCCATTTCCTACTGCTTAAACCTCAACTGCTACCGTGACGAATCGTACGGAGGAGCACCTAATGAAGGAGCTTTGTCAACTATATGGTGATCCTTAGGAGGACGTACAAACATGGGGTAACCCTAATTCGATCAAAATCTTGTCTTAACATCTTGACCCATTTAATTATCCTGCACATGAACACATCAATGCTAACCATCTGAGAACAAATATGCAAGACATCTGCTGACCAAGGAGGAATATTACTATGATTATTCATTTGATGAAAACCACATTGTTAGCATCTCACCCCAGGGCCTTCACAGACGGCAAGGACTAAATTGGCCAATCTTGTTAAAATGGTTTCTCCTTCGTCTATTTGGTTATCTAGTGAGAAGAAGAAGAGTACTAATTCCTCAAGGTGTTCCACCAAACATCTCAAGCCATATCAATATCCTCCTCTTCTTGTTGCTTCAGATTCTAGAAAACCGACTAAGAAAGTTGCCGTCGACATACCAAAAAAGGATTCTTCTGATGATTCCTCATCAGGTCCTGATAAGGTGGTCTTTATGAGTGAGCTCAGTTCGGCATCTCTGAAGCCCTATCTTAGCAAACAGCTAGATATCGATCCTCATTTGACGAGTCCTACTTCTCATCACTATTCCTACAGAGCCGACCCCCCTGGTCTCATTAGATATACCGAAATAATCTCTTATGACCAAACTGAGACTGGTGCTTCAGAGTATTCATCATCCGAGGATGAATCGCTTGACCACAAGTCTGAACACATTCTAAGAAAATAGCTTAAGAACAAGAATGTTTGGAGTGCCTCCACCTTCCAGTACTATTCTTCCCATGATAACTACGATGATGGTTGGGAATCATCTGCTGTATTTACTTCATGTTCTTCCCATCAATACACCATCTAGTATTATTTCTCTAAGGACAATTTCGAAAATGGTTGGGAATCATCGTCTACATCTTCTTCCTACCATTATGACCTCCTACCACATGCTCACAAAATGATCTTCTGAAAACCTCCTTAATCATCGCCACTCTTCCCGATCCCATAGGTTCCCTTGTTCTTCTTCTTCTTCTTCTACTTAGGCCAAGGCCTAAGAATATGAGGGGATTAATGCCATCTGTACATACCTCTCTCCTCATTCACTTCTCCCCTTGTCTGCCTCATTTCTCCCTTCTTCTATACCTAGACTATCCACAACCTAAGTATAGGATGCAAACCGCCTAATATTTTACTTTTCTTTTTTTACTCTCTTACGCTTAGCCCGAGCTATATCTTCTATACGCTTCTTGTGCTCTGAGGACATATAACTCGTTAAGTACAGGCAGTGTGTATATACTTTGTATATATCTTACCCATAACTCTTAATTTTGCGTAAGTATATATTCTATGTACGTTATGAGTAACTAACTTGAAATCTTGAAAATTTAAATTTTTTTAAAAAAATTACTTACAAATTTTATGCAACTAACGAGGCATGTGTAACCAAGGTTTTAAAAAAATCAGCTTCTTATTCATTTTTGCATTAAAAAAAGTTTTTTGAAATAATAATAATAATAAACAAAAAACAAATCTAGTTGTAAAAATCTTGTAAAAAAATTATCTGCATCCCGTATCTTTGCACTTCATCCAGCATTACATGCATCTGCATTGGTGAAAAGCCCTTGGGTTCTGAACCAAGTTATGAGCAGAAACTGAGATTGGTCTTGATGTAGCATTAATCCACCTAATTTTTAGAGGATCTTCACTAAGAAAGAGGATTTTAGAAGCTTCAAGTCATTGACTTAATTCTTAGAGTTCTGAATGACAATGTGCAGAATTTGACTCCTAGTGTCTAACCTAGTCACCTCATTCTGAGTACGACTCTTGAATAGGGAATTAGTATGTACTCTCGCACTATGCACTTAGCTCAACTCAAACGGGGTGTTGGAAGATTGTGTGAGACTCTTTTCTGGTATCATAGACATCGAAAGACCGGAGTACAAGTTGAAATAAAGCTTCAGATAAATGATGGATGGTTGGGCACATTTTTTTCTATGTCCCCAAAACATGTGCGGAAAGAAAGATTCCATATCTGTTGGAGCACAATAAGATCATTGCAGAGCAACAAAAAATCCAAACAAAAAGAAGCCAACTACAAAAAAATTATTTGGCCAAAAAGGTCCAAGCTTCAAGACAACCTACAGATCTTGGTGGAGACTTGTCTAAACCGGTAGGCTTCACAAGGAGAGACTATTACATTGGTCACCCTCCAGTTCTTTCCCCCCTTCTTTTTAAAATTTATCCCCATTTTCGATTGTGAACACAACACAACTAAACTTAGAACAAAATACTTGACTCCCCGAGGATGAGTTATCTGAGAAGAGGTTTGCATGATAGTCCAACATTCTTGATGGGAAGACTAAAACCTTTCATACACATGAGGCAATTGTTCAATGTTCATGGGGTATGCTTTGGAAGAGGATTGATCTAAGATGATTTCTGAGCCAAAACTGTGGCAATGATGAGTATAACTTGGAGGCTGATGATTTTAAAACCCTAATTCTCACATGAGCTCTGCCAAACTAATAATCCAAGGTCAGATCTAGCTCCATTTTCACTTTTTGTTCGTGGTCTTGGTATGGAACCAATCTCATTTCACCTCATTTCATTTCTTTAGTTGCTCGGGGAACATAACGGTTTAAGTATATGGGGTTGATAAATCTGTGATTCATAACTCTAAAAGAGATTAATTAAGCGCAGAAAATTCATATGCATTTTATCAATTATCTTACATTATTAACATTCATGCATATGTAAATAATAATTGCATTTTATCACGCCTAATTGCGAAAAATAAGAAGACAAAAGTCTCGGCCTAATTGACCTGTGAAATAAACTAACTACCCAAATTTTTAATCAATTCATTCTAATACCAAATCATCTGAAATCACCTTCATTGTGTACATATTACTAAGAAGAATAAAAGAAAAATACAAAAAAATCACTGATAAAAATAAGCGACCCAAACCCTAATTTCCGGATGAATGAACTAAAACACTGATATCTTCCTCGTACAATGTCCAATTTGATCCTACTCACTTTTGAACTAATGCACGTTCAATTACCTTCAAAACAAGACTAAGTTCAAGTGAATCAAAGCTCATATGCGAAAATTGGGTTTTGAGCCTTTTTCGTACATTGTATATTTTACCCGATTTTGATTTATTATTTTATGCACTTATTTGACTCTTTTTATTTTATTTCTTTTTTATTTATTTTCTTTTACAAAAGATTTATTAAAATACATAAAAATCCAAATCTAAAATAAAACCAAAATCCATGAAATTGACAAAGTCCGAGTGTTCACTAATAATCTGTACAAAAGTCACATTTATCATACTATATTTTATTTCTATATTTTCTTAATAAATAAAAATCCAAAAAATAGAGAAGTGATAATATTTTTTTTTGATTTCATCGCATTTTTCTCGATTTTTATCTTATTTAAAAATGACAAAATATTGCAAAACCCAAAAATCAGGTGTTTTAGGAACATTGAGTATCCCAAAAATACCACTTTGTGCAAATGACCTATTGGTTTTGAATTGTTCATGAAAGTTGTATATCTCATCAATAAGAGCAATGTTCGTGAAAAAAAAATTCGATCCAAGGTTGTTTGATATTTTTTTCTATTTTTCTTTGACTTTTTATTACTTTAATTATCTAGGAATGACACATGGTAGCTCTTGGATCCGCCACATGTCACTCATTTTTCGCATTTATATTCATTTATTATTTATAAAAAAATTTAAAAAATAAAGATAAAAATAAAAATGTAAATGACACGTGTCACATTTTTGGTCGTTCGATCTTGACCCATCGGACGACCACTACTCTCTCCTTCCTGTCTCCTTCCTGCCCTCAATTCTACCGACGCCATTTCCTCTTTTGCTCTACCACCCGCTCCATCTATGATCTCTTTCCATCTATGACCTGTCGCCACCCTTGCCATTCAGTTGCGTCACCTTACAAAGACGATCGCTCGCTCCCTCGATTTCGTGATTTCCATGGTCGATCATCTCGTTGTCTTTCCAATCAACCGCTGCCTCTCCATCACAATAAAGCACCTCCACCCTCACCTCCATGCATTCGTCCATCCATAGCCAACAATAGAGGAGAAGGACGATAGGGACCCAACAAGGTGGTGACAACGCTTCATCCCTCATTGTCACCGACGACCCTTCGATCCTGCGGTGAGATCCTAGGCTCCCTAGCCTCGTTGCAGTGCCTCCTCAATGCTTGATTCCACTCTGACTTCATCCCAAGGTTGTCGAGCCACCTCCAGGTATCCTCTTACCCACCATTATTCTTCTCCAGTCATCATCACACTCGCTTACTCCTCCTGATATCTCAATGTCCCCTACGATTACACTCCCTCTCCGTTATCATCGAGTCACCCAACCACCATAGCTCCACCATCCGGGTTCCTTCTCGCTTCGACTTTGTCCCTCGACATGGCTAGCCACCTTCATTCTCTATACAACCAGGTGCGACCACCACCTTGAGGTGCTCCTACCCTAGGTGCCAAAGTTCAATCAACTTCACAGCTTAGATTCCAGGCTTCGACCTTCATCTTTGGAAACTTTGAGCCACTTCACCTTAGACATTAGCCACTGCAGACATCTTCAATCGACCCCTCATCTCACCTATACTTGGAGGCCCCTTGGACTGTGACTCCAACTTCGGGTCCCCCTCCATATGCGCTCCTCCAGCCGTCTGCAACACAAGGATGAGCACATAGCCCGAGACCCTCCCATGTGAGGCGCACGTGCAGGAGGGGACTCATGCACTAAACCCCCTAGAGATCAGCCAATTCGCAAGTGACACCCCCACCATTCAAGGGTCACGTGCTACGCGTGTGACCTCTTGGGAGTTTTGTAGAAACCCCTTAAGAGTTTAGGTAAATTCATTTTAGGTGCCTCTTCTGCTTTTTTGTTGTATTATTTATTGCAAACAAACCCTTATCTTACCTCTATATTTTTAACATTATTTTCACATCTTTTTATCATTCAAAAATAGTACTTTTATTATATAATTAGTTCTCTACATTGTGGCATGCTCCTTATATTTTTGTGCTCTGTGGTTAAATATTAATAAATATTCTGGTGAAAATTTACATATTTAGCATAGTTTACATTCAGAAAATCTTGTTAAATTAACCACTGCTCAGAAAATTGCCAAATATTCATGGACAATAGAGTTAATTGTATTTCACATTGTTTCAAAAAAGAATTACATTTGCATGCATCGATTGCTCTATAAAAATAGATTTGTGTATTTTAATATTTAATTTTTAATAGGTATTAAACTCAAGATTTTAGGGTTTGGCATTTTTCTGAGATAACCACCTAGTGATATATCTTGGATAATTTTATTTCCTGGAAATAAGTAGGTTTAATATTTACTATAGTTAATTATTACCAATCACACCATTTGCACCATTTAATTAATTAAATATTCATATTGCATCAGAAAATTCCAAAAAATAAAGTGCATTCATTTCATCATTATTCACATCTTGGCTATGTTTTGTAATTTTTGGGCATCACTTCATTGACATTAATTTTCTCGTCCTTAAAAATTGTCTCGCATTCCATTTGCATTCAAAAATTGCATTAAAATATCAAAAAGATCTGCCTCGAACACTGCGCATAAAATTTGATGGACTAAAACCTAGGTTGTTCCTTTACCTCCTTGAGTTCAACCTTGGGACTTACCAGTTTAAATAAACATAAAAACCACTCTGATTAAATTTGATTAATTAATTAAGTGATTATTTCTTGATTAATCCTTATTGCCCGATTACAACACAAATGACACAGTTTTATTCGTGCAAAATTAACTCCTGATTAACATAGGGTTTTACGGGTAAATCTTCAGTCAGTTCATCATGAAGACTAGGTCTCGGTGTCTAGGGTCATTAAATACCTATGGTATATCATTTCTTTTTCTTTTCTTTCTTTATTCTTTTATTTTGGATTTAAACACATTAAATATACAATATTTATACATTATTTTATACAATTTATTTTATCAAATTAATATACATGCATTTAGCAAGGTATTTAAGGCCGAAATGAAAGAACAAATGTGATGAGATGGAATTTCTTCAAACCCCTATACTTTCCTTTACTAGTCCCTAACAAACACTTATGCCTATAAGTACAGAAAAGAAAATAAAGAAAAGAAAAAGAAATGAATTGTTTTGATTTTAACTTTTAAACTTTTCTTCATAAAATCAATGTTTAGATCTCAGTCAGACCTTTGGATTTTTAGTTTGGTCGAAACCTTACTAGGAACAGCACTTGAAACACAACAACCGCTAAAATCTACAATACTCTTCCCAAGTCCCCTCAAAAGCCAGGTAATAAGTCAATGTCATATGGAGTCCCTTATGACTATGAGACTATCTTGCACATTGTCAGTGTATATAGCTTCTCTCAGCTGAAGCGGTAAAAGTCATGCTTCTCCAACATGGTGACCCTAATTACCCAATCTAGTAACTCTTTCCTCTAGAAGTGTGGTATTCCCTTCTATATTCAAGTACAACCAGCTCAAGAAGCGAAGGTGGAGAAAAGAATGGATGGTAGAGTGTAGCTACCTATCCTAGGATGCTTGACCAACGTAGCCAAGTCATCCGACTGGAGGTTCACATGTATCTTTGACTTTTAATCTCAAGCTTACTTATTGAATACATACATGCTCTGATGGAAATTGATTTTCATTGATTTGTGCCCGCTTATTTTTTTTTGAGTTTTTTGTTTTTACATTTTTAAATACTATTTACAACAACATTTACATATGGACTTTTTACTCTTGAGGCAGTAGACTACCCCTCTTATGAATTATTATTACAACCCACAACATGCTATCATTAGACCTCATGGCTACTGGACCAGATTGGGGAACAATGGCCACAAAATCATGAAGTCGTATGTTTCAATTCGCTTGTGTCTCGTTGATAACCAATTCTGACCACTCGGGTAAAAGGTCGTCAATGGTCGTTGCGACCCAAGCAATCAGACTCGATCAATCAAGAGAAAGAGACCACCAATATAAGATAAAATCAACTCGAAATCAATAGCGGTCTTGCTATTTTATTAACCTGGTATAGCGACCAGGGTCGAATTCAGGGAGCACGTAATGGCCTCGCGGCCTACGAAGTAGTCAACAAGAAAACAAAAGAAAAGAAACATGTATTTTTGGTGGATTTTAATTCTTTTTATATTTTTTTGGATTTTTAATGTATTAAGAAAATAAGGAAAACAAGAACACAATGCAATTCAACTATTTATTTAATGCAGTAAAAATCAACCAAAAATTCAAATAAAAATGTTTTTGTGTATTTTATGATTTTTACTGTTTTTAGTGAATTTTTGAGATTTTTCTGATTTTTATTTAATTTTCTAAAAATGAAACAAGGTCAGAAAAAGGAGGTACTGTCCAGCCGAGCTTAAGGGACTTAAATAAAATATCTAAGAGTCCCCAATAAGCCTGGAGGTAATTTTCCTATATAGAGAAAGAAACAAGGAAAATTTTGGCACCTTAATTATTATTTTTAGGTTTTTAAGTTATTTATTAGAATTTTTATGAGTTTTTAGGTGTTTTTCAATTTTTAGGAGTTTTATATAATAAAAAAAATATCCAAAATTGGTTAGAAAATCAAGCACAACTAAAGAAACAATAGCTAATTTTTTTGTAATTTTTAGATAGGTTTTAATATTTTTTTGTGAATTTTAAACTCAAACAGTAACGAAAATTGATGTTTTTGAATTTTTAAAAATATCAAATCAAAACAAAAATGTCCCCAAAAATTCCAGAAAATTGCACACTATGGCTGGAGCCATGTTTCCAATTTTCATAAGATTCGGAGTTAATTTGCTATTTTATTCAAAAATAACAAGTAGGTATAGTGCATAGGGACCTGAATGCAAATACCAAGAGTTTTGGGGAGGTCCGGTGCAAAATACCTAGGAAAACACGTGTGTCGCGTGTGTCTGAGGCACTCAGGGACCTAAATGGAAGGAAAACTAAGTCCTAGGACTATTTGGTAACAGGTACCAAAAGTCTGGGGACTTGTTTGTAATTTACCCACTAATACACGCACATGCACAATTAATTCACGCACAGGGGTATAAAAGCAATTATCCTAAAATTTTCATTCATTTCAGAACAAACCAGAACTACAGGGCTAATGATGCCAAATACCCAACAAAGCACGTGTCGATGCACGTGCTACACCATACACAGGGGTATATAAGCAAATAAAATAAAGCGCAGGATCCTTAGTGCAATTATACCAAAAATAAAACAACTATCTAACTTATTTACATGACTAAATGCTAAATAAAATAAAAGGCAGGGCCAAAGGGTAAATTACCCTTTATTACTGGAGCCGACTGATGGGCGCCACTTGGTAGATGGACGGCTGAGATGCGGGTGGCGCCCAACGAAGGAAGCCCTCTGGTGGATCGGACGGTCGGGGCTTCGCCACGTGCTGGATCTGACGGTGAAGACGCGTCGTGGCTAAGCCTCGCTGGATCGACGGTGGAGATCGACCCCCGAAGGATCTGGCGGTCAGGGACACTCCTCAAATAGACGGGCACGATCAAGTCTGGAGCACGGGGGCGATCGGACGGCTGAGGAGGATGCTGGACGAACTGGGCGTCGGCGAACTTCGTCGGGTTCGTGGCGGCGCTGGTGTCCTCCTGGAAGCTCGCTGAAGATCAGAGAAGGTGCGTGGGAGGCTTCCGCGTCGAGTGGTGGTCTCTGATGACCCAACCGAGCCCTGGAGATTTCCGGCGAGGTCGGCGGAGGTGGAGCTACTGGACCGAATGGTCCAAGCCCTCAGATGGGCTTGGATGAACCTGCAAAGTGCTCCATAAAGCTCGCGGGTCGAGGGCAAACTACCTCGACCCCGTTAGATGTGGTGAAAGTGGTCGGGGAGTCGGTGCGGGCGAGCTCCGGCGAGGGGATGGACGGAGGAGCTCGAACCCCAGCTCCTGTGCGAGCTGGGTTGAATGGAAGTGCGGAGAATGTGCACGGGAGGAAGGCGGAGGCTACGGTTCAGCCCGATGGTCGAATGGGAGGCGGACGTGATCGGAATCGACGGTGGTCGGCGACAGAGCGAATTGGGGGTAATCGGAAATTAACGAAAAGGAAAGGGAAATGGTTCTACCTGGGTGGAGGAATCGACTGGGAAGGAGCCTGTACATCTCTTGGTCCTTGCCTCGAGGAGCGTCGACCTCCGAGGCTTGAGCTCCTGCTCTGGGCAGAGCACGGCGGTGGTGGCTCGTCGGATCAGTGGCCGCTTGCTCCCTCCTCGCTGCAACACCTGCTGGAGCAAGCTGTCACTGTCGCCAACACGGTGGAGGTGACAGGTGGTTAAGCAAATGAGCCAAAGATGGAAGAATAGGGTGGCGGAGCTCGAGCTTTATACGGTGGAAGGTCCGGGAAGATGTGAGCAAGTAGGGCAATGGGATGCGCGGATCCCGAGGCGGACACTCCGGCGAGGGTCTCGGATGTAGCAGGAACGAATCGGACTCGGGGTTTAGGCGAGAAGGGATCGGGTTTAGGTGCGAAAATAGGGAGAAATCGGGTCGGGCACCTGATACCCGTGGGAAGTGGTCCTAGGGGGGGGGAGTTGACCGGGCGGTCAACAATCCCTGGACCAATAGGAAGAGGCCACGTGGCAAATATTTGGAAATTAAATTAAAAATAGCTAATGGCCGAATTATTAAAAAGTCAAAACATGAAATATTTTATTTTTAATTTTTTCTATTTTTAGTGATTTTTAATTAATTTTTCAAAGTAAAAATAAGGTATTTACATAATAGAGCTATATATAGGTATATGTACAATATAGGGTTTTTAATTTTGATTTTTTATTTGTTATTTTATACAATTTTATTCCCATTTTATATTTTATTTATATATATCATAAAATTAGGAATAAAAAGATATTTTTATTTTATTTTTATTATTTATATACATAGGTGAAATAAATAGATATATACATATATATACATGGTATATTTACAAAGTATTTTTTGGTTTTTAATTTTGTTCTTTTTTTATTTTGTTTTTGTTTTAATTGTTTTTTATTTATTTATTTACATCATATCATATAGAATATTTACAATTTTTTTAGAAATTAATTTTATTTATTTATAAGGCTAAATAAATATAAGATGAACGGACTATATACAAGGTGACTATGTACATAAGTGATGTTTTTGCTTTCTTTTTAATTTTACTATTTTTATCTTGATTTTATATTTATAAATATATACAAATATTCACAAGCCCTTTTGAGTTTATTTTTGGGAGGAAAATATTTTTATTTTATTTACATATATATACACACATGAGCCCCTATCTCCCTCTACTTTGGCTTTTATGCGGTCAGGCCCATGATGAGCCCTCCCTTGGGTTAGGTTGCTCAATATTTATTCTAAATAATTCCCTCTTTTTCTTTTTGATCTTTATTATTTTATTTTTGCACAAAAACATGCTAATTATTACTTTTTACACAATGCATGCTTTTGGTAATTATTTATATTTACAACTATATACATGCATTTGCAAAGGTTTTTGTAGCTAAAATATAAGAATAAAGAGTGATGAATGAGTATTCATCACCCCCCTAAACTTAACTTTGCTAGTCCCTTAGCAAACACTTATTTGAAAAAGAAGTGAAAAAGAAAGACAGAAAAAGAAAAAGAGAATGTACATGGATCAAGGTTGATTATTAAACTTGCCTTCATTAAATTAAGGTATGGAGCTCGATCAGATCTTTGGATTATTAATGTGTCGGAACCTTATTTGGACTTATGTTTAAAACTCAACAACCTCTAAGTTCCACTAATCTATAACCAAGACTCCTCAATTCTCCAGATCAGAACAAGTCATCAAACACAAACCCTGAAGACCATGAATCTTTCCTTGTCCTGTGAATGTGAGGTCTAAGCTCTCCACCTCAGAAATGGCAACTTGACAACCCTCCCCAACAAGGTAACTCTATGACCTCAATCTGGCCACTCTTTCCTCGAGGAGCGGGGTATTCCCTTCTAAGTTCAAGTTCAACCGGCTCAAGAAGAGGAGGAAGAAGAGAATGGGTCAAGGTCAGTGTAGCCATGTACCCTTGGGAGCTTGACCAGTGTAGCCAAGTCTCCCTGCTGCAAGATACATAAGGTGGATCATGAAACTCAAGCTTTGCTTATTGCATTCTATATACATACTCCGGTGGGATTATCATTTTCTATCAGACCCACCACTTTTTTGGAGTTATTTTCTTTTTGCATTTTTTTTTCAAGTGCATCTATACAACATATACATGTACAACATATATACAAGGAGTTTTTCCTCTTGAGCTAGTAGACTATCCCTCTTTTGAAGCTTTATTGCAACCCACAACTCCCGTCGTTAGACCTCATGGCAACCAGACCAAGTTGAGACGCACTTCCTTCACTAAAAGAAGAAGAGAGGTTCCACCTAGAAGTACTACCCTCATATGCTACCCCAAGTCAAGGAAGACTGCCTCCTCACCACCTCATCCGTAGAGAGCTCGGTGCAAAGTGCCGGTGTCCAAGTAAAGCCATTGTCTATATGAGTCATGTGTTGTTGTTAAGTGCTCTACTTAGGCTCATTGAGATGACATGTGATCATAGCCTAGTGGACTCAAAGAATTAAGTCACCATGGACCTGAAAAGCCTTAAACCTAAGCCCTATAAGGTTCCACTTAGAAGTTAGGTGTATTAAGATCTTAATCAAGCTCCATTTCTCAATTTGATTCTAGACTAGTTTAAATGTCAACTATCATCCAGAAAAACTATATACATATGTACAAAAGATGCTATTTACACAAAGTTTACAAACATGCAAAATTTTTGAAAAATGTTTTGAAATCATGAATGGATTATGCATGAAGTGCAAGTTTTGCAAAAGTATTTACACACATTTACACAAGATTTTTGCAAACTTTTGATTTTCAAAACATTTTGGAAAAATTTTGTACTATATACATAATTTTGATAAGAAAATATTTACACAAGCTTTACACAAAAGATTTTTGAAATCATTTTTACAAAAATAATTTGTACACTAGCTATTTATGTGCAAATAGAAGAATGTCTATGTACATGAAAATTTTTTAATTTTTGTGATTTTTAGGGTTTTTAGCCATTTTATTTATTTACACACTCACACAAAGTACGAGTTATGGCTAAAGTATATATGAAATATATACACCCCCCCTATACTTAGCTCGAACGATGTCCTCAGAGTCACGAGCGATGAAGAAGACATAACTCGTGCTAGGTATAGGGAAGTGAAAAGGAAGGCTATATACAAAGACGAATGAATATCAAGAGACTCTCGGCTTTTCCCCCTATACATAGGATCAAGTAATCCTAAGTATAGCAGGCTGTATACTAAGGGAAAACCGAGTGGAGAATGTACAGGGTCTACCCCCCCCCCTATACTTAGGGTGAAATATCCCTAAGTATAGGCAACAAAACTGGGGTAGAAAGACACAAAAGAAACACCCAAAGGCCTCACATCCCCCCTATACTTAGGGTAAAGTGCTCCCTAAGTATAGCATAATCAAAAGATGAAGAAAGGGATGTGGGACTAAAGAATGTAGTGATATAGACATCTGGATCTATACAAGGCGGAAGATCAGTGAAACTCAAGCGTGAGATGCATTAGATGTGAGTCAAAGACCACATCTCACGCAAAATGAATAGGGGCAAGATCAACGACCCGCGGCTCATGATCTAGAAATGGCTTGAGCCGCTGGCCGTTCACTCGAAAGGTACTCTCAGAAGAAAACTCGGATATATCAATGCTACCGTTGTCGTATACCTTTCTCACCAAGTAGGGTCCCTTCCACTTGCTCTGTAGCTTCCCTGGAAATAGACGAAGCCTCGCATCAAACAGCCATACTCTCTGACCAGGCTCAAAATGCTTGTGGTTGATATGAGAATCATGCCACTCCTTCACTCTCTCCTTATACTGTAGGCTGTTTGAGAAGGCGGTATCTCTAAGCTCCTCCAGGGCTGCTAACTCTGCCCTCCTCTGGTCTCCTACACCTTCTGGATCCATAAGTATATCAGTAACTGCCCAAAGTGACCTGTGCCTCAGCTCAACAGGTAAATGGCACGGCTTGCCATATACGAGGCGAAAGGGAGATGTGCCCAATGGTGTCTTGAAAGACGTCCTTTATGCCCACAAGACCGAGTCCAAAAGCTGTGACCAATCCTTTCGGTCTGGGCGGACGACTTTCTACAATATAGTCTTGATCTCCCTGTTCGACACCTTGGCTAGACCATTCGTTTGTGGATGGTAAGGTGTAGCAATACGATGGTCTATACCAAACTCGCTAGCAAGGGCCTTCATCTGGTCGTTGATGAAATGAGACCCCCCATCTGAAATCAAAACTCGAGGGACCCCGAACCGCGTGATGATGTGCTTCCTCAAAAATCTGCAAACTGTCCTCGCATCAACATCTCGGTCGGGGATAGCCTCAACCCAACGACTAACATAGTCAACGGCCAACAAAATGCACTCAAATCCTTGACTCTTAGGGAATGGACCCATGAAATCGATGCTCCATGCGTCAAAAACCTCGCAGAAGTGAATGGGCTGCATCTGCATCATATCACGCTGTCCACAAGTGCCCTTCCTCTGACAGTCAGTACACCTCTTCACGAACTCATCAGAATCCTTGAAGAGGGTAGGCCACCACAAGCCAGATTGGAGCACTTTCTGTGCCGTTCTCCTCCCAGAATGATGTCCTCCTGCCTCAAGCTTGTGGCAGTAAGTGAGGACGCTATGGTGCTCCTCCTGAGGAATGCACCGACGCCAGACGCTATCCCCTCCTTCGTGGTAAAGGATGGGATCCTCCCAGTGGTAGGACTTGGCCTTCGCGAGGAAGGTCTCAAGCCTCTGCCTGGGCCAATCTTGTGGGACTTTCCCAGCAAAGAGAAAGTTCACAATATCGACATACCACGGGAGTGAGGCGATAGCAAGGATCGCCTCATCTGGGAAGGTCTCACAAATGGGATCAATCTGCTCAGACTCCTCAGGCTGCTCTAAACGGGAGAGATGATCCGCCACCACATTCTTGACTCCAGGCTTTTCCTTGATCTCAATGTCGAACTCCTGGAGTAGAAGGATCCATCTAGTAAGTCTGGCCTTGGCATCCTTCTTTGCCATGAGGTATCGGATGGCGGTGTGATCAGTGTACAAGGTCACTCTAGATCCAATGATGTAAGATCTGAACTTATCTAGGGCGAACACTACGGCTAGCATCTCCTTCTCAGTGACGGTATAATTCCGCTGCGTGGAATCCAATGTGCGGCTAGCGTAGTGGATAGCAAAGGGGACTCCATCCCTCCTCTGTCCCAGCACAGCCCCTACGGCAAAATCGGAGGCATCCGTCATGATCTCGAATGGGAGAGACCAATCGGGTGGCTGGAGAACAGGAGCCTTAATAACACTGCTGGAGAGTCGCAAAGGACGAAAGACACTTGTCATCGACAAGGAACTCGGTGTCTTTCGTCAAGAGGTCAATCAACGGCCGGGCAATCTTGCTGAAATCATGAATGAATCTCCGATAGAAATTAACGTGCCCCAAGAATGACCGTAGCTGCCTCAAATTGGACGGCAGTGCGAGTTTTCTAATGACATCAACCTTGGCCGGATTAACCTCCATGCCCCTGTTGGAGATGATATGGCCAAGCACCGTCCCTTGAGTTACCATGAAGTGACTCTTCTCCCAAGAAAGCACCAAATGGACCTCTATACATCGCTGGAGTACCCGGTCTAGGCAGTCAAGACAGGAGTCTAATCCGTCGCCGTAGACCGAGAAATCGTCCATAAAGACCTCCAAACACTCCCCTACCATGTCCGAAAAGATCGACAACATGCATCTCTGAAAAGTCGCAGGGGCATTGCATAGCCCAAATGGCATGCGTCGAAAGGCATATGTGCCGGAGGGACATTTAAAGGTGGTCTTCTCCTGATCCTCAGGAGCGATGGCCACCTGGTTGTAGCTCGAGTACCCATCCAGGAAACAGTAATGGCTCTTCCCTGCCAGTCTCTCAATGATCTGGTCAATAAAAGGCAGGGGGAAGTTGTCCTTGGTGGCCTGGTTGAGTCTCCTGTAGTCAACACAGACCCGCCAAGAGGTGGGTACTCGTGTAGCAATCTCCTCTCCCGACTCACTGATCACAGTCGTGATGCCCGTCTTCTTGGGCACCACATGCAAGAGGCTGACCCACTTAGAGTCGGATATGGGATAAATAAAATCTGCGCTCCACCATTTGAGATTTCATTCATGACGACCTCTCTCAAGTTGGGGTTTAGCCGCCGCTGGAACTCACATGACGGCTTCGTCCCCTCCTCGAGATAGATATGGTGGGAGCACAACGCTGGACTAATCCCATGGAAATCTGCTACACTCCATCCGATTGCCTTGCGGTTCTTTTCAAGAACCCCCATCAAATGGGATTCTTGCTCTCCAGTCAGATCGGCGGAGATGATGACTGGGTACATCTCAGGCTCGCTCGCAAGGAATCGATATTTCAGCGAAGTAGGGAGCGGCTTCAGCTCTGGACGGCTGGGTGCTGGCAAATCTGGCTTCGGAAGAAGATGCGTGTATGCTGCCAAGTTTGCCTGGGAGAATGAAAAAGAACTCTCGCAAACTGGATCTGGAGAAGGCTGCTCAATTGGACTGTCTCTAATCTGCTCGGCATCTACCTCCTCCTCAGCTGTAGGCTCTGTGGGACTCAGGTCTGGCATGTGATCCTCGCAATCTGCCCAATCAGACTCTGAATCCGAGGAATCTGCATCAAACAAGGTGGCATCAGTACCACCGTCACACAAGGTGGCCTCAGTACCACCATCACTAGAAATCGTGTAGCGGTCGAGAACCGGCTCTGCTGCCACTGAAGTATCCTGGACCAGGGTTGTGCTCTCCAAGCTCTCCTCTACTATCAATTCGGCGTCAGCGGTGTCTGGAAATGAGAGGATGGCCTGTGCTGCAGGGTCTGCCCATGCTGCCTCATCGTCTGTGATAACAAAATCACAGTTCTGGTGGATGTCTAACACGGCATCTGTCAGCTGCTTTGTATCTGTACTGGTCTTTGAGCATGCTCTGTCTCTGGCTCTGTAGTCCTCGACCGTCTCTATTTGTACACTCTCGCCCTCGATGCGAAAGTATACCTTCCCGCTATCATGGTCAGTCACCGCCTTGGTTATGGCCAAGAACGGACGACCGAGGATGATGGGGGTATCGGCCACTGAATCAGGGATCTCCATGTCCAACACTACGAAGTCCATGGGGAATTGCAGGCCCTGAATAGTGATGACAACGTCTCACAACAACTCCTTCGGCCTCTTGACAGATCGATCAGCAAATTGAAGGACTGTCCTGCTCTGTCTAAGAGTGCTTAACTCGAAGCGGTCGAGAAGGGCTGCCGGAAGGAGGTTGATAGACGATCCGCTATCCAATAGAGTTCGGTCGAACCTCTGCTCTCTGATATGACATCTGACATATGGGGCTCCTGAATCTAGCCTCTTTGCCGGCAGACGGTTCTGGATCGCGAAACACGTGGCTTTCGTCAGCACATGAATCTCTGAATGGTGGTTCCTCCTCCTCCTGACTGTAGTCCTGTTGCTCAAAGAACGCTGAAGAAGGGGGATGTGCTGCAAAGCCTCCTGAAGGGTCAGCTGTATATGGAACCGGTCAATCATGCTCTGGCTGAACTCCTCCTGCTCTCTCTTTTTTGGATCTTTTTCTTTTTTCTTCCCCTTCCCCATTAGAAGGGCTCTAGGGAAGGGGATCACAGGGTCCTTCTCAGATGAAGGACTAGGAATAGGTCTAGACGGCTCGACGACCGGATCCGCACATACATCAAGCACCACAGTGGGACCAGAGTAAACTAAACCTTTTCCTTTATTCACAACATTGTTCCGAGGTACATCATAATGAGGAAAGACAACAACTCTCTCAGAATGAACACCGGTGGCCTCAGTACCACCACGGGCTGGCTCTGCTAGACATCTCGCGGCCTCAGTACCGCGCTTTGGCTCGGCATCTCGGGTGGCGTCAGTACCACTGTCATCATCATGAGCGGCCTCAGTACCGCTCTCCTCCTCCTCATCTGGCGCCCTGGATGTATCCTCGTGCCGTCGCTGAGACGAGGCACCACCTGCTGGTGCCCTACCGCTCCTAAGTGTGGCAAAATCAGCATCAAAAAGATCTGAAGACGTATCATCAAACGGATCACTAGGAGTGGCATGCTCAGTGTAAACTACCTGCTCAGACTTCCACTTCAGGCTGTTGGGATTCGGCTCTATCTGGGTAGGAATGGCAGCCTTCTCTCTCACAATGTCCCGCATCTCCTAGCGGAACTCGTCCATCTCCCGTCTGAAAGTAGCTTGCTGGTCCGTGAGGAGGCGGGCTATGTCGTCCAAGGCGGGGCTCTCGTATGGTGGACCATGGGAGCCCGATGGGTAGCCTCTCTGGTAATGAGGCTGCTGGAACTGGTGTTGCTGCTGCTGAGAGGGGTAAGTGGGAGGATGCTGCTGCTGGTGTGGCTTGTGAGGCTGCTCTCGCCTCCAAGACTGTCCCTGCTGATAGGGACGAGGAACGTAGGATGACTGCTGTTGTGAAGGGTAGACTGGGGGCTGCTACTGCTGGTGATCCCTCTGCTGGCTGTACTAGCCTCCCTGACCAGATGGCTGTTGCTGGAGCTGGGCACCTCCGTTCCCCCACCTGAATCCGGGATGGTCTCGTCGGATCCTAGGTTGAGGACGGTCATACCAAATCCTGTTGACATCCATCAACGGCTCTGCGTCGTACTGGGCTGGCGGGAGTACTGCCAGAGGCTGATCCGGCTGGTATACCACCATCTGCAAGTCTGGAGATGGTGGTGACTGGTAGGAGGGCTGCTGCTGCAAGTACGGCTCCGCCTGTACAAGGTGAACCTGTCTAGGCTGCTGGTGTGAGCTGGAGCACTGGAACGAGCTGCTGCTGCCGCCGGTATCGCCTCGTGACTGAAGATGGGGTTGTGGAGCCGTCTGTGCCTCGTGGAGACACATGAGCTAGGTCTTCATGTCGCTCAGAGTCTGTGCCATCTGCTCCATCTGAGTGATGCCCTGGCACTGCTTCTTCTCGATCAGCTCCATCCGATCCAACTTCTCGCTGATAATACCCATATCCGCAGCGGATGACTCTGCCTGTGCTGCTGCTACTGCGGACGAACTGGATGGACCGGCGTCGACCCGTGCTATCCTCTAGTACTGCACGGGTCCTGGATGCTGTTGGGATCTGCCCTGATTGTACAACCTGGTCTGGGACATCACCATGTAGTTCTCGGCCTTCTCCTCGTAGATGGCCCAGACCTGGTCGTGATCCTTGGAGAAGTAAGACCCGCCACAAGAAGTGTTCACCAAGTCCTAGAGCTTTGGTGTCAGCCCGCTGAAGAAGCTCTGCACAAGGTTGGGCTTCGAGATGTCATGGTGCGGGCATCGATCAGTCAGCTCACGGAACCTCTCCCATACCTCATGGAACTGCTCGTTGGGGAGCGTGGAGAAGTTGCTGATGAGAGCTCTCACTGCATTGGTCTGCCCGAGTGGATAGTACTTGTTCAAGTACTCGGTGCGGAGCTGCTCCCAAGTGTAAACAAACTTCCCCAAGTGCTTCAGCCAGGTGGCTGCTCTGTCGGCCAAGGAAAAGGAGAAGGCAATCATCCGAATAGTATCCTGGTCCACCTGATGGTCGTGGACAGTACTGCAGATCATGAGAAACTCCTGGAGGTTGAGATGGGGCTCCTCAGTAGCGAGTCCGTGGAAGCAAGGGAGTAACTGCAAAGTGTTCGGGGGGAACTTGAAGTCCCCCACGATGGCTGGAAGTACAACCCAGTGGTGCGTCAGCATCGATCCGGGGTTGTGTAACTCCCGCATCGGTCTCG
Organism: Ottelia alismoides; assembly: GCA_037367405.1. Lineage (NCBI taxonomy): Eukaryota > Viridiplantae > Streptophyta > Magnoliopsida > Alismatales > Hydrocharitaceae > Ottelia > Ottelia alismoides. Next base: position 7,582 of record JAZKJV010003278.1, on the reverse strand, counting down.
GTGGTCCTCCTGCCGTGGCTGTGGCGGCTACTGCCGCTGCGGCGGCGACTGCGGCTGCTGCATATGCATTATCCGGGATCCTCGGCCCGTCTCTCCTCTACTCTCGCTCTGCTCTCATCTGCTCCATCTCTCTCCTCATATCAAGCATGAATGCTCCCTGATCCCTCAACTGCTGCTGAACGGTCTCGAGGGAGGCGATCAGGGTGGAGTTGATCGCACCCTGGTCCAGCACAAAGTGCTCAGGCTGTGGACCTCGGGAGCGATCCTCGGAACTGCCGGCCATGGTGTCTGCAAAATCAAATGAGCCAAACTCAGGTGTTGACAAATCTGCTAATCTCTCCTCTGGCTCATGTCTCTCAGAACCGAAAGAAAGGGTGTCGAGGGGGAACAGGGCGGAATCATACTCGGGATCGGAGAGCTGGTCTCGGCTCTCGCGGGCCAACCTAGATGAACGGGTAGACGTGCCCGAAAGCATTGCAGCCAGAGGCTGCCTAAGAGAGCGTCTACCCATCATCGTGATCTGACGAGTAAGGCGGATGAGATCTGGAGCAACTATGATCGGCAACCAAACCCTTTGTTCACCAACGCAACGAGAGCTGAAGACCGTAAAGGCTCGGTCAAATTATCTAGTCAAATTTTATTAGGTGAACAAACTATCTATCAGAGCGCTTACGTGACCTGTTGGGATACCCGATGCTACCCCAACTGACTGGCCCGCACGGAAAAGTCGGTAATCAGTCGGGAATAGCACCGGAGGGCTCTACCTAGTGTGCGGGGCACTCTCTCGTGCAATCAAACCAAACAATGAGGGGGTTGCTCTCCCCAAGACAAAAATTTTTTAAGTCAAGTGTCTTTTAGGGTCAATAGTTTTAGCAGTCCCAATTTTATTGTTTTTCTTTTTAATATTTTTCAATAACAACAAAAGGCCTAACGAATTTTTCAGTTCTCCTGGTTATTTAATCAAAAATAAGGGGGAGAAGTCGAAAAAGCCGATGCGCAAAGAAATCAATGATGCATGCAGAGATAGAAATGCGTACCTTCCTCCAGCACTCTACATGCAAGTGATCCGCGCAGAAATGTAAAGACAGAAAGTAAACTACCTATATGGTGCAGCGGTGAAAACCGAGTCCTAAACAGGCAATTCTACTCGAAGAACCGTCTAACTGGTCACCGATCCTTCAAGCCAAAGGTCCGGTCTTGGTCTACCCCTCCTCCTCCCGACACATCGGGTTCAGGAGCAGCGCTTGGCAGGGCAGGCTACGGCATGTAGGCTACGAAGGGGATGCATCAGTAATTTTTATTAATCAATTATTAGTAGGTCCAATTAATCGTACTATAGGAACAGGCAAGCAATTAGGTGTGGGGATCCTACTAAATACGGCATAGTCAAGCAGAAAATCCTAAGTCTAGGGGCTCGATAAAAACCGCGTAAAACCGTCAAAGGCAGCAAGAAAACCAAAATCGTGAAAAAGCCGCGAAAAATCTAAACTAGCTACTGGGTCCCACGAGCACACCGGTGCTCGGCGAAACAGACCTGAGAAAGAAGTCCAAAGTCTCTGAGTGTCCCTGTATTATTACAAATAATCAAATAAAATGAAAATAAAAGCTACGCTAATCCTCGCCCGCTCATCTACTCTCTCACGCTCTCCTACGGCTCCGTGCAGAAGGGAGCTACCTCCAAGTCCCTCGGTTGCGCTGGCTTCTCGAAATCAGCCGCCTCGGTCCTCGGGCCCTCGCAAGAAAGGAGATAAGTGGTCAGTCCAACAAAAATAATCAAATAATAATAAGAAAATAAAACAGGGTATATGTGCAAAAATGCCAAATAAAAAAAAACACTCAAAAACAAAAACAAAAATAAAATAAAATAAAATAAAACAAAATAAAGCAAAAATAAAATAAAAACAAAAAGCCGCGAAAAGCCGCGCACTCTGAAAGAGCCGCGGAAAGCCGCGAAAAAGAAAATAAAATAAAACGAAAACTACTAAGTCGTGCTCCCCGGCAACGACGCCATTCTGATAACCGATTCTGACCACTCGGGTAAAAGGTCGTCAATGGTCGTTGCGACCCAAGTAATCAGACTCGATCAATCAAGAAAAAGAGACCACCAATATAAGATAAAATCAACTCGAAATCAATAGCTGTCTTGCTATTTTATTAACCTGGTATAGCGACCAGGGTCGAACTCAGGGAGCACGTAATAGCCTCACGGCCTACGAAGTAGTCAACAAGAAAACAAAAGAAAAGAAACAGGTATTTTTGGTGGATTTTAATTCTTTTTATATTTTTTTGGATTTTTAATGTATTAAGAAAATAAGGAAGACAAGAACACAATGCAATTCAACTATTTATTTAATGCACTAAAAATAACCAAAAATTCAAATAAAAATGTTTTTGTGTATTTTATGATTTTTACTGTTTTTAATGAATTTTTGAGATTTTTATGATTTTTATTTAATTTTCTAAAAATGAAACAAGGTCAGAAAAGGAGGTACTGTCCAGCCGAGCTTAAGGGACTTAGATAAAATATCTAAGAGTCCCCAATAAGCCTGGAGGTAATTTTCCTGTATAGAGAAAGAAATAAGGAAAATTTTGGCACCTTAATTATTATTTTTAGGTTTTTAAGTTATTTATTAGAATTTTTATGAGTTTTTAGGTGTTTTCAATTTTTAGGAGTTTTATATATTAAAAAAATAGCCAAAATTGGCTAGAAAATCAAGCACAACTAAAGCAACAATATTTTATTTTATTGTAATTTTTAGATAGGTTTTAATAATTTTTTGTGAATTTTAAACTCAAACAGTAACGAAAATTGAAGTTTTTGAATTTTTAAAAATATCAAATCAAAACAAAAATGTCCCCAAAAATTCCAGAAAATTTTACACTATGGCAATAGCCATGTCTCTAATTTTCATAGGATTCGGAGTTAATTTGCTATTTTATTCAAAAATAACAAGTAGGTACTGTGCACAAGGACCTGAGTGCAAATACCAAGAGTTCTGGGGGGTCCGGTGCAAAATACCTAGGAAAACACGCACGTCACGCGTGCCTGAGGCACTCAGGGACCTAAATGTAAGGAAAACTAATTCCTAGGACTATTTGGTATACCAAAAATCCGGGGACTTGTTTGTAATTTACCCACTAATACACGCACATGCACAATTAATTCACGCACAGGGGTATAAAAGCAATTATCCAAAAATTTTCATTCATTTCAGAACAAACTAGAACTACAGGGCTAATAATGCAAAATACCTAACAAAGCACGTGTCGATGCACGTGCTACACAATACACAAGGTATATTAACAAATAAAATAAAGCTCAGGGTCCTCAGTGCAATTATACCAAAAATAAAACAACTATCTAACTTATTTACAGGACTAAATGCTAAATAAAATAAAAGGCAGATCCTAAGGGTAAATTACCCTTTATTACTGGAGCCGACGGATGGGCGCCATGTGGTAGATGAACGACTGAGATGCGGGTGGCGCCCAACGAAGGAAGCCCTCGGGTGGATCAGACGGTCGGGGCTTCGCCACGTGCTGGATCTGACGGTGAAGACGCGTCGCGGCTAAGCCTCGCTGGATCAATGGTGGAGATCGACCCCCGAAGGATCTAGCGGTCAGGGACACTCCTCAAATGGACGGGCACGATCAAGTCTGGAGCGCGGGAGCGATCGGACGGCTGAGGAGGATGCTGGACGAATTGGGCGCCGGCGAACTTCGTCGGGTTCGTGGCGGCGCTGGTGTCCTCCTGGAAGCTCGCTGAAGATCGGAGAAGGTGCGTGGGAGGCTTCCGCGTCGAGTGGTGCCTCCGATGACCCAACCGAGCCCTGGAGAGCTCCGACGAGGTCGACGGAGGTGGAGCTACTGGACCGAATGGTCCAAGCCCTCAGATGGGCATGGATGAACCTGCAAAGTGCTTCAGAAAGCTCGCGAGTCAAGGGCAAACTACCTCGACCCCGTTAGATGTGGTGAAAGTGGTCGGGGGAGTCGGTGCGGGCGAGCTCCGGCGAGGGGATGGACGGAGGAGCTCGAACCCCATCTCCTGTGCGAGCTGGGTTGAATGGAAGTGCGGAGAATGTGCGCGGGAGGAAGGCGGAGGCTATGGTTCAGCCCGATGGTCGAATGGGAGGCGGACGTGATCGGAATCGACGGTGGTCGGCGACGGGGCAAATTGGGGGTAATCAGAAATTAACGAAAAGGATTGGGAAATGGGTCTACCTGGGTGGAGGAATCAACTAGGAAGGAGCTTGTGCAACTCTTGGTCCTTGCCTTGAGGAGCGTCGACCTCCGAGGCTCAAGCTCCTGCTTTGGGCGGAGCACGGCGGTGGTGGCTCACCGGATCAGTGGCCGCTTGCTCCCTCCTCGCTGCAACACCTGCTGGAGCAAGCTGTCACTCTCGCCAACACGGTGGAGGTCACAGGTGGTTAAGCAAATGAGCCAAAGATGGAAGAATAGGGTGGCGGAGCTCGAGCTTTATACGGTGGAAGGTCCGGGAAGATGTGAGCGGGTAGGGCAATGGGATGCGCGAATCTCGAGGCGGACACTCCCGACGAGGGTCTCAGATGTAGCAGGAACGAATCGGACTCGGGGTTTAGGCGAGAAGGGATCGGGTTTAGGTGCAAAAATAGGGAGAAGTCGGGTCGGGCACCTGATACCTGTGGGAAGTGGTCCTGGGGGGGGGGAGTTCACCGGGCGGTCAACAATCCCCTGGACCAATAGGAAGAGGACACGTGGAAAATATTTGGAAATTAAATTAAAAATAGCTAATGGCTGAATTATTAAAAAGTCAAAACATGAAATATTTTAGTTATAATTTTTTTCTATTTTTTAGTGACTTTTAATTGATTTTTCAAAGTAAAAATAAGGTATTTACATAATAGAGCTATCTATAGGTATATGTACAATTATAGGGTTTTTAATTTTGATTTTAATTTGTTATTTTTATACATTTTATTCCCATTTTATATTTTATTTATATATATCATAAAATTAGGAATAAAAACATATTTTATTTTATTTTTATTATTTATATACATAGGTGAAATAAATAGATATATACATATATATACATGGTATATTTACAAAGTATTTTTGGGTTTTTAATTTTGTTCTTTTTTTAATTTTGTTTTTGTTTTAATTGTTTTTATTTTATTTATTTACACCCATATCATATAGAATATTTACAAATTTTTAGAAATTAATTTTATTTATTTATAAGGCTAAATAAATATAAGATGAATGGACTATATACAAGGTGACTATGTACATAAGTGATGTTTTTGCTTTCTTTTTAATTTTACTATTTTTATCTTGATTTTATATTTATAAATATATACAAATATTCACAAGCCCTTTTGAATCTATTTTTGGGTGGAAATTTTTTTTTATTTATATATATATACACACATGAGCCCTATTCCCTCTACTTTGGCTTTTATGCGGTGAGGCCCATGCTGAGCCTCCCTTGGGTTAGGTTGCTCAATATTTATTCTAAATATTTCCCTCTTTTTCTTTTTGATGTTTATTCTTTTATTTTTGCACAAAAACATGCTAATTATTACTTTTTACACAATGCATGCTTTTGGTAATTATTTATATTTACAACTATATACATGCATTTGCAAAGGTTTTTGTAGCTAAAATATAAGAATAAAGAGTGATGAATGAGTATTCATCACTCGTTTCAGCAAACCCATCCCTCTACCACTTTAACTGAGATGAGCAATGTGTAAGGTGCTGGTGTACAAGTTAGGTTACTATCAACAAGAGTCATGTGTGTGTTCCGAAATATTTCTATTTAAGCAGTCAAGACAACACTAAACCAAATCCTATGGTCTTAAAGAATTAAATCTAGTAAGCACTAAGTGCCTCAATTCCAGTTCCCCTATGGTTCTTGTGATTAAGTGGATTAAGGTCCAACCAATCTCCAATTTTTGGATTTTATTTAGACTCGTTCAATTATCTTTATCAATTCGAAAAATACAAATGCTATGCAATATAGATAAAAATATTTTTTGTGAAACCATTTTCGGATTTTTGAACTTTTTATGCATTTTTTGAAAACAATTTGTAAATTTTTTATGGATTTTTGCTTTTGCAAGTTCTTAGTTATTTTTGAAAAATATAAGAGTTACTGATAAAATATGTGTATATATTTACACGGAGTGCATCTTGTAATTTACAAAAGTTAGGTGAAAGGATCAACACTTGGTATTTACATGTTTATGTATAGAATTTGTAAAGAATTTTTGTTTGCTCAAATTACATACAAAATTCTCAAAATCATTTGAAAGATTTTGATAAATATTTTTAAAACTTTATTTGAAAATATGTTAATGAATGATTTTTGCAAATATTTACAAAATCTGGAACTGTTTTGTAAAGATTTTTTAACATTATGTAAAGATTTTTAAAGTGTTTTTACAACCATTTTCCAAACCATTTACAAATAGATTCTCAATACATTTTATGAAAACAAATAAAAATTTTTTACAACAAAACATTTTTACAAAGGTTTGAAAATATTTTACAAAATATTTTTCAAACAATTTTTCAAGCATTTTTCAACTATTTTTCCAAACATTTTTTATAAAATTTTAAACTGGTTTATAAACCGTCATTACAAAGAATTTTGATGTGTGATTTAATTTTTTTTTAATTATCCATATTATTGAAAATACAAAAGTACAAGTTATGGATAACATATATACGACCCCTATACATAGCTTGACCATGTCCTCATAGATCAGTGAGAAAAGGAAGACATAACTCATACTAAGTATAGAAAAGTTTATACTACAATGGCTAAATAAAGAATAGGAAGTCGACCATCCCCCTATACTTAGGATCAATTAATCCTAAGTATAGTAGTATGTATACAAAGCATGGAGGGTCGAAGGTAGGAATAAACAAATCATCAGCTCAACCTGTCTCCCCTGTACTAAGATTAAAATATCCCAAAGTATAGACAAAATCTCAAGAATTTATGAGACATGTGAGGAGATCCAAGAATGAACAATCGAATACACTCATCCCCCTATACATAGGATGAAGTATATCCTAAGTATAACAATGATGAATGGGATGAGTGACTTATCGACAGAATGAAAGAATGGAAAACAAAAAGAAGAAAAGAAGAAAAAGATGAACTAACAAAAAAAAGTTTTGGAAGCCTCTTTGAATCTGCAGATGCTGCCACTAGAAGTTCTTCAATGTAGAACACTTATATATAGTCAACCATGAACATGAATGTATCATACTCAAGAAAAGGCTTCATAAGCTATTTGTGGAATGAAGGTACGCATCCCCAAACAAACCATATATCACAATGCTTCCATTATTACGCACCATGCTTTGCTACAAATGACCCACTCCACTCACTCTTTAACTTCCTTGGGAAAAGTTTTATCTTTTCATCGAATAACCAAGCCTTCTGACCCAGATCGAAAGTCTTTTGAGGGATATGCTTTTCGTACCACTTCTTAACCTCTCTCCTTGTACTCAAGTTGTTATCATATGCATAGTCTTTAAATTCAAGAAATATATTCCACATAGAGCTTTATGTTCTTTCCTTTTTTCA